>JAOXYF010000003.1:9505914-9538086 GCA_028565775.1 Sternarchorhynchus goeldii | reverse complement strand
CCATGTCTTGCATACATCTGTGCATGGTGGTTCTTGAAGCACTGACTCCAGCTGCAGTCCACTCTTTGTGAATCTCCAGGTGTCTTCAATATCGAACCTTTACAGAATATTCTAATTTTCTGAGATACTGAATTTGGGATTTTTATTAGTTGTCAGTTATCATCATCAAAATTAAAAGAAATAAATATTTGAAATATATCAGTCTGTATGTAATGAATGAATATAATATAAAAGTTTCACTTTTTGAATGGAATTACTGAAATAAATCAAATTTTTCATGATATTCTAATTTTATGACCAGCACCTGTATATTCAACAGTTCAGTTGACTGCAGCTAGTAAGTCTCAGCTGCAGTCAACTGAGTGGTGAATCTCTTCCTATATATATATTTATATAAGTATTCAGTTCATTGTCTCATTTCTCATGTTGGTAATAATAAAGGTCTGTGTTGTTATGACTGTATCTAATTTCCAAAAGGAAAAAGGCTTACTGTGTTTTATGAGTAATGTAACATGTCAGAAGGTGCTGTCTGTCCTACAATTATAGTATTCTAAATGCGCCATCTACGATTCAACCTTAAATTGCTCATTTCAGACTCACAAAGGTCCCAATAAAAGAACCTATTAATAGCAACAAAGTTATATGGTCAAAATGATAACTAAAAGTGCGTCTGTCGTAACCGCTTGATGACGGTCTTGTCTAGTGTGTGTGTATGTAAGCCTTGTCTAGCCTGTGTGTATATAAGCATAAATACAATATGTCACTCCTTGTTTGTCTGTCTTTGTCGAGAAGTACTCGCTGTTCTGTACTCTGTGTTTATTGTTATTCAAAATAAACGTAAGGCTGTTCCCGACGCTTGGTATCCTGCCTCACTTTTTGTGCTTAGCATCAGAGTGACAGAAAGACCGACCCAACAAGATCATAAAGGGGGAAAATGGAAAAAAGAAGGTGAAAAGACCAGTGGAGCCCCTCCTCCTCTGGCTGCCTCTTTTTATCTGGAGATCCACACAGGGCTCTGAAAGCCCGCTTGTGCCACCCAGGAGACAGGCGGGTCTCTGACTCAAAGGAGACCGAGGCAGAGATGGAGGTGGAGGAGCCGGAGCCTCCTTCAGAGTCGCTGAATTAGCAGTCAAGGATGGTGGAGTATATGCCACAATGGCGGGAGGAGTAACAAAGTAACAGTAACAAAGAGAACAGGTGAAGACGGGATCCAAAAAACCAGTCAGAGAGTCAAAAAACCAAAACAGCAAGAAGACCAGACAAAGGTACAGAGGGGCTAACCAGGAAGACAAAAACCAGAATGAGGAGAGTGGTCAGGATAAACCAGGCAGAGAGGTCAGGAGCAAATAGCCAATATGCTAACAAAAGGTAGGCAATCCTACGAAGTGTAGGAGAGTCTCTATAGCAAAATGTAACTGACAGAAATGAGGAACAGGTGAGCTGGAAAAACCCTGTGTGTCAGAACTGTGGGGAGTGAGACCTCTGGTGGTGGGACACGCTGATTCTGACACTACATCCCCATCATTGTGCATGTACATTAGTCTGTCACAGTCTTTGTTTCTGTCCCTCTGTTCCGTCAGTGTCCATCCACATTCCCATTAATGTGCTTGTGTTTGTTCCTGTCACTGTGTCCTTCTCTGTCTGTGTGCTGTCTATGTTTTCCACAGTCCCGGGGAGGGTGGCCCGATGGCCTCTTTTGGGAGCAGTATGGTGTGGTGTGGCCTGGCCATTTCTTGGGGAGGAGCTGCTACTGGAGCTGCTCTGATTGTGGTGCCAGGTCTCTCGGTCCTGTTCCTTGGGACAAGTCTTAGGGAAGTCCTTTAGTGCTGGGTGCTCTGGGAGAAAGTGCTGGTTGAGGGGGATTCTGTCATGGTGGCTGCCCTCGACTCCTCCCTTGTCCTCTGTGTGTGTGTGTGTGTGTGTGTGTGTGTGTAGGTCCATGTTCCATGTGCATTGTGTAAGAAGAGAGTAATCACTGGAGTAGAAAATGACATCAGAAAATGATCACTAGGTGGGTCAAATCAGTGCCATAGTGTGTAACAGTGGTGAGGTTGGAGAAATACATTTTAATTGCATTTGGCTGGAAAAAGATGAAGTGATGGTTTACTAGGGACAAAAATAGCTTGAGCTTTATTTATTTGAAAGCCTAAGTTGTTTGAAAGTTTGTCACCACCCCTAAAAGAAACTTAAGGACTAGTCAGCACACATGCACCCCTAAAAGAAACTTAAGGACTAGTCAGCACACATGCTCTAAAATTAGCTCCCTAACGGAGACCCGAGAACCAGTCCATCCCCCTGTGTCCCTCTCAGTCTCTCTAGTCCCCCTCCCCCATCTGTCACCTGACCAGGTCATGTTGCTATCGGCTACTGGAAGGCTGGGGTGGGGTGGAGTGGGGGAGGGTATGTGTGAGGTCAAGCAGGCAAATAGCCCTGACAGTGCACTTGTCCCTCACACACCCCGCAGGCGGGGACTCCAAAAGACGCCTGTAACACCTGCATGCCCCTCCTGGTGTTCCACTATGATGGAACCGGTGGCGGTGGTGGTGGGTGTAGACGGCGACAATGGCCGCTCCCTGCTGGCCAGGTTTGAGCGGGCGCTGCGTATTGTTGTGCGTGAGCTCCATGTGGACGTCGCCACCTTCAAGAGGACTGTGGAGCAGCGGCTGGAAGACGCCTGCAAGGACGCGGAGCCCCTGGCCTGCACAGTCGCCAAGCTCCAGGAGGAGAACCAGCAGCTAAAGGAGAGGCTGGAGGCTCTCGCCAGACTGGTGGACACCCTGCCGGGGATACAGATGCAGCCTGCTTCCACAAGGAACCATGATATCCAGGCACCCCAGACTGGCAAAAGCGAAAATGCGACTCAGAAGGAGGGGAGTCAGTACTGCAGCCCATGTGTTGCATCTCCCATAGGGGAAGGAGGGATGGATGATCAGTCTAGTACGTACTCAGGTCCTGGGTCTGTGTGTGTAGATTCAGTATCTACCTCTTCCTGGAGCTCCACCACTGCATCTGTAGCCAGCACTGTTATCATGGACGCCAGTTATCAGGCCAGTGTAAGTTGTTTTTTTGGGAGTTTTGTGCTTCAAAAGGTTGATATTTTAATGGACAGTGAAGTTTATCTAAAGTACAAAAATGCTGAGAAATGATAGAGCAGAACACTCATGTGTTGATCAAATTCAGAAAGTAGATGACAAACATCTCTAAACATTATATATATATATCTCTAAATATTTGCTGTCCTTGATACAGAGCTAATATGCAATGTTATGATCTATCTAAAACTAAATGTACTCTGTACTCTTGAGTGTTTCCATAGATTTGCTGGTATGCATCAAAGTGTTGTAATGTAAACTTGGTGCGATGCCCCCCCCAGTAGATAGATGTTTTATAGGGTTTAAAAATACTTCACATTGTCCTGTGCATGAAACCTCCAATTTTACTGGACCGAAGGCCTCTATTTCTGTATGAAAGCACAGTGAGCCGTCCCTACAAACCAGCTTAATCCAGCTTGCAACGTACATGCAGGCTCCATGTATCTTGCATAAAAGCTCAAGGTAGCTCACGCCACGAGCCAGTTGTGCTCCTTCTTTGGTTTATGACGGCGAGCTGCGTGGGAGCTCCTGACATTATTTGTGAGCTCTGGGTGTGGCCAAACAGCACCTCCATGTCATTCAGCAGGTCCCAAGCTTTGCCATCCAGTCCTGCATGCTTTTAAGATGGCATGTCAGTGACCTTCAATTACCTTTAACCCTCCTCGCTGCTGTGGGACTACACCGCAAAGGCTACTGTGTTATTACACTTTAAAGTGTATTCTAAACATGAAAAGCTGTGTTTGTCCAGTTTGCTCATTTGAGCTGTTTTCAGTGATAAACTAGAGTAGCATGAGTATCTGAGCCTGTGAAAGTCCACCCATGGTTCTTAACTCATCATCCAAAGCGTGCAGTGTTGTTTTCTTGTTGGTCTCCACAAATGTTTGTGATGATCAATCACAGATCCGTCTTTAGCTGTTTTTTTTTTTGTTTTGTTTTTTTAGGAAGTTGACTGATGTGTTTCCCCCCCAAAATAGTTCTTAATAGTCTTTGTAGACCAGTATCCAGTATCTGATTTTCTTAGTGTACTTGAGTCAGTCCCTTCTTTTCCATCCAGACTGCGACGGAGAGCGATGTAATTCTTTGATCAGAGAGTAATGAGTGTGAAGACTATGTTAGATGTTCATGTGAATGCATAAGCAGTTACACATGATGTACATACATATGCAAACATATGTCCTCAAATATAAATACATATTCAAAGTGTGTCACATTTGTAGCAGATACAAAGGTGCAGTGAAACAAAATTCAAGGTTGTATTTCAATTTAGAATGTGTTTAGACATTAGAACTTTCTTTAGAACTGAAGAACTAGAGAGAGGGAGTTCCACTGAACTTGACACACTCTGAAGTTTCCGTTAGGGTTGCTGGATCTCTTTTTCCTCATGACCAGCTGTTCCCAACTGGACAAACAAACACACGTACACACGTACACACACACACACACACACACAGAGAGGGAGAGAGAGAGAGAGAGAGAGAGAGAGAGAGAGAGAGAGAGAGAGAGAACCCTGTTTTACTGTTTTAGTAGCGTGTTTTTAATAATTTGAGTATTACTGCCATTAAATAATCTTTTATCAGCTAAATATAATCATTTATTCAGCTCAGTTACTAAAGAAAATATTTTAATTAATCAATTACATGTTTCATTAGTAATGCTTAAAAATCAAGAACGTTTCAGGCTTTCAAAATATAGGAGTAAGAAAATACTTTTTCTGATTCCATAAATATCATAAATATAACATTACACACTATTCATATAAACAGGCATGTACTTATACACTGCTACAAAGCTGTGTTCTGTGAATGTTACTGAAATGTACATGGTCAGAAATAGACCTACTCAAGGCACTTAAATATCACTTGGAAAACATCACTGTTGCTCCTCGAGTCTCCCAGTAGGATTCCAGTTTAAAGCGAATGGATGTAGTTATTAAAACAGTGGATAGTTCATTGGCTGAAAAAATATAAGAATATAAAAGTATAAGAATATAAAAATATAAGAATGGTTGCTCAAATCTATTGAACAGGTTGTCTCAACTGTTACTTGATAGGAGAAAAACAAAAAAAAATGAACAAACAAAAATGAACAACAAATAATTAGCTAATAAAATAATACAGAGGTCCAGATAATTGACAATTCTCAACATGGGTCATGTTACTTAAAAATCACAGTAATTAAAACTTATTAAAATTGCAGTTCTGTTTTCCTCCACCAGGGGCATACAAATACACTTCAAGACATCGGAAGAGTTCCTTGTAAGGCCGTATGAAAAACTAGACCCCATTTAGCCTTCTGGGTTATTTGTATTTATAAAAACCCCTCCTGCGTTTTTCTTACATGCATAATTTTAGATAATCTCTGATATCTGTCTGATATATTCACACCCCTGCACATCATAAACGTAAGACCCCATATTTTTCAGTATTAATAATTTATGTACATCATCCTAATCTCCCAGAGGAGAATTTGGGGAAGAGAGAAAGAGCTCCTCCTGCAGGTCAGATTATTATTTAGCAGACACTTGGCAGCCAATTATACACAAATAGCATAATGCTGATACAAACTGGATGGCACTGGTTAAAAGTTACATTCAAATCAGCTATATGTTTGCTCTGACTGTACACTAACCACATTTAATTAATACACTGATATTCTCTTCCTGCAGATGACATGCAGAGAGGAGGAGAAGGTAGAAGTCCCTTTAAGTTCAGATGGGCTGGAGAATGAATGTGAAAAAGTGTCAGGTAACAGTCTGCAACTACGTCATCATAACTCAGTAATGACAGCTTAAAGCTGATGTAATTGATGCTATAGTTCTTTCTGGCTTATGGTAGGGAACGGACTCTCCTTTTAAACCCAAATCTTTGCTTCTAACCTTTCCTTTAAACATTTCTCAAACCATGCTTGGTGTTTAGAGTACTCTTCTATTTTCTGACTGCACATGCAAAATAACTGACAGACAGGGTAGTTGATTTAAACAGCTGAAACAGACCATGCTGAAATTTTAGTCGCTCTATAAAAGAATAGCACCAGTTTTTTTTTTTACTGAAATGTACTTATAGAAGCTTTCAAACTGCTGTATAATGCATTAACCAATCATGGTACATCTGTCCAAAAACATTTGTTTCAAGAATCTGAAGAAATGACGTCCCTGGTCACTAGCCAGCATGTAGATTCTTTGATCATGACATCCCCTCAACCACCTCCTAACTCAGAGCCTAGACCTGAGTCACCTCTAGAAAGTGGTGAGTGAATTTCTTCTCTGCTCTCTGTTACCTTCTGTAACACTTTGCAATAGGACGGCAGGTGCAGTTGTTGAGAAGAGTGACATTAGGGGTAACCCAAAATCAGTTCAGTACAGAGTCATGTAGCCAGAATGAAGCATCTTAACATGAAACTGACGAGAATATTCACTACAAACAAACAAACAGGACAATACCATAACCACAGATAACAAACACATGAAACCTACCAACATTCTCTGAAGAGAAGGTTAACAATGATACAACACAGGTATTGACATGAAATAACCAGTGATGAGAACTAAATCTGATGAAGACTATGAATACCAGACCGAATTGATTGAAAATGATGAGAAACAGGTGAGAGTAAAGACTGAAAATCAAAACAGGCTCAGAATGGACTGGGTGTAGCTAGGGAAACTGCAACGCTAGTGGAGATGAAACCATACCCGTATGGAAACAACAAAATAACCAGAAATGAGTGGGATGGGTGGGAACAATGAAAATGAAGAAGAAGTTCTTGGATCCAGAGATGCGGTAGCAACTTTTGGCAGGTCCAGCACCAACCTCTGGTGGCAGCGGGTCCAGCGAGTCTGGAGGCATGGCACTGACCTTCACGCACCCTTGGGTATGGGAACAGCTAGTTGCCAGGTATTAGGTCTAGCATCGGTTTCTCTTCTTCATTGAGGACTAGAATAGACAAGCAGGCCAGCAGGATGGCCTCAGGAACCTGCTGAGTGACTCTGAGAGAACAAACAGAAACAGATGCTTCTTGGCGACTCCCAAGCCACCCACTTCACCTCCACACGGGTTGCAGGAAGTTGGCACTGGTGTTTGAGTCAGAGTGCCAGAAACGGATATTCTGAAAGTTCCTTACGTCCATACACGTCTTGCGCTACAGGTCTCTGTAGCGTGAGGTCTCGTCAAGAAAACAAGCTGAGATGTTGGTTCTCGTAGTACGTCCTGAATGACGAGACACCGCTGTACCCACAGCCCTAGGGGATTTGCCATCTTCGGGTTGGGGGTGTCGGAATGAAGCTAACTCAAACTGATAAGAAGCAGTAAGAGTTTCATTCTTACGTGACCAGCAATGAGAACTAAAATCAATGAACACTAAACACCAAACCAAATCGACAGAAAATGAGAAACAGGTGAGACTAAAGACTGTGAAAACCAAAATACGAACAGGCACGGACTGAACTGGGCATAGCTAGGGAACGTGTTACACCTTCCTTCTCTTTCACTCCCTATCTTTCCCTCCCTAACTCTCTCTTTTTCTCTCTCTCTCTGTTCCTCTGTTGTAACATTCAAATGGTGACACTATTTTTACTTTTATGTTTACTTCTGTACCGTGTCCTACAAGAATGTTCTGGATACTCTGGATATTCTGGATATTCCTCAGTATCACAGGAAGTGATGTCATCAGTAGCCAGCCAACATGTATCCATGAGCCCAAGGAGGCACCTTGTAACTGCCACGAGCAGAGCAAGAGACCTGGCTGTTTATAAGAGACCCACATCAAAAAAGACTCCAGGTGACATCCAAACCCAGACTGCTACAACCAGCTTTAAAGAAGCCCACACTTCCCTGATGCAACAGACTCCCCTGTTTGAACAGTCACCTGGAAATGTCATGGGCAACTCAGACACAGATTCTGTCCTGAAATCAGGTGAGTACAAATATCCTTATTTCTCATTAAATTGTTTAGTTGTGATATAGTGGCCAATTCATAAACAGGAACAAGTAAGTATAGATTTGCCTGAGCTCTAAAAACTCTAAATGTGATGGTTCTTCTTTACCTTCAGAGACCCAGGAAATGAAACCATTGAACCACAATGAATCTATGGCTGGTGTTTCAGAGGCGCCGTCCCACACAACCAACGATGTTATGGGTAGACCATTAAACCCTGCATCTCTGAAGACTTGGAGAACACAAACTAACCTAAGCTCTGGTCTTACTAAAACCACAGCATTCCCAGTTCAGTGTAGCCAGTCAACAAATGGTATGCCCACATCAGAACCAACTACAGAATTCCATCTTGTAACTGGCTATTACTCTGTCTGATCATTCAGGTTTTGATTCTATCATCCAATGTCCTGTTTTTGACTTTTAATCTAAACAGAGTACTCTTCAGGAAGACAAGAAGGAAGGCCTCAGATCTCCAATCATCAGACAAGTGCAACTATGGCAACATCCCTGCAAACTGTTAGTGACTTGACTGATCCCATACATTCAAGATGCCTGAGAACAACAAACAAACCAAACTCTATGACTAACACAATGCAGCAACTACAGCTTGATCAATCAGATATTACAGAAGAAACTTCCATTAGGAATGGTGGGTGTAGCACCTGTTTTTTTTCTTACATTTATTTAAGCTGTTTTTCTATAATTATTTATAATAATATCTCAACCTCTTACATCAAATCAGAAAATACTTTGGAGGCACAGAAAGAGAAGTCTTTAATCAGCTGTCTGGAAAGTGACCTGGTCCCTGTTGCAACACCACAGCTACCTGTCAATACTGAAATCAACCTAATGAGTCCTAAACTTCTACAATCAACCAATCAAAATGCTGTTCAGTCTGTCACTATGAGGGATCAGATACCACTAAGCAAATCAGCTTCTGATGTGGCTACATCTGCAAACCATCATTTGACCTCTTTCTCTATGACGACTCCTATTGATCCCACAACAGACACCTCCTTTAGAACTGGTGAGCTTTTTTGCTTTTGTCTTACTTTGTAAAACTTGGATATTACATGCCTCCATCAATGTTCACTGCATTTTAAACTACTTCTTTATTGTTTTTCTGTTTCTGTAAGAGCGCCTGTTGTCATCACAGGTCGTCAGGTCGATGGCCAACATCCAGTTTGACTCAGGTCTCATCACAACGCCGCAGCAACATGTCCGCACTATGACTATCCCCATGAGTCCCAAGTCTCTGAGATCAACCAACCAAAGCCCTACTCCGTTCAAATCCTCATCTACACCTGCTGTGGCTGAATCAACATTTAAAGCTTCACCTGTTGCTATGAGGAGGCCAGCACCTTTCAGTCTACCAGGTCCTGAGTCTACTAGAACTGTAACTAGAGAGCACATGTCTCCATTTTCCTTGATATCGCAGACATCTCACAGACATTTCACAGAAAATTTGGAATCCTCCTTTAGAGGATATAATATTTCTTTCTTTTTTTCTTTAAATTCTTTCTCGGTTTTCATTTGTTATTTGGTGCTCATGAAATTAAAATATTTTCTGCTGTTTTTCTTAGATCCTTCTAAAGCAGCCAGATCGACATCTCAGCAGGCGGAGCCAGCTGCATGCAACACGACACACCAACCTGTAGGCAGTATGACTGTTCCCAGGAGCCCCAAACCTCTAAGATCAGGCAACCAAAGCCATACTCTGTTCAAATTTACACCAACACAAGCTATCAAATCTACCAACACAACTGGTAAATAATATCATGGAGGTTTTCTTTTCTTTTCTTTTCTTTTTTTTTCTTTTCTAATAAACCACTGATTATTCCAGTCATTGATTACTCCAGCCATTGATTGCTCTGGGATTTACTGAAACAAGGTATCTTTCTTTGTCTTTAAACCAAATAGGGAATGTCCATGGTTTAGAAAACGTGATGTCATCTGACAATTATGAAGTGCAAGCAACTGTGGCAGAATCTCGGCTTCCAGCAAGCGGACTTGCATCAGATTTAAATATTCACCTGAACCTAAATACTCAGGCTACGTCAATGAGCTTCAACGCGGCTCGGCCTCCTACAACCAACCTGAACCCCAGGCTCTCTAGTGCTTCCAATTTCAACCCTGTCCAACCAGGTTGCACTGATTGGAAACCTGTTGAATCCCCTGTTCCCACACAGACAGCACCATTTGGTCAGTTAGCTACACCTTCACTACCACCTATCATTACTAAGCCTGGTGAGTTGACATGAATGAACGAAACTGCTAAAACTATAATAGAAGTGAATAATAAATATAATACACAGTGTAGAACAGAATATTTTTCATTGTCTTTCTTGTATTTTATTCCACCAGACTACTCTTCAGATCCAGATAAAATACCATCTCTCAGTAACGTTTATCAGAAATCTGGTACCATGGCTGTTCCTCAATCTCCTGTTTCCTCCATGACAAAAATAAGTCCTCAGGTTCCCAGAAGACAGGCAAACCCTTCACAAAACAATAGTACCAGTCTCAACCATGCCCAGGCTCTTGTTCAGTCTTCAAACGTAACCTTGCTGCTCGACCACGGTGCAACCACAGGGTCATGTAAAGGCAAGTTGTTTTTCTGTTGCCATCTTGCTTTTCAGCTTGTCCTTTGTGCCTTTACTGTACAATTAACCAAATGTGCTGTTCTCCTGACCAATCAGATTCCTCTTCAGCACAACAGGGCGTGAAGCCAGCCATGGGAAATCACCTCACGATTTCTCGTACTCTGTCACAGCCTCAGCTGTCAGTTGGTTTTATAAACAGACGGGCAGAATCTCCATCTGGAAGTGGTAAATCAGATGAATGCCTCTTACTTTAAGTAGAACTATTTACAGTAAGCATGTTTCTGTTGAAACTTCCAGTCCTTTGGAATTTTTTGGAATTTTACATTTTCATCAGTGGAATCACTTCAGTGGAATTATAATCTTTTTTGTTCGTTCAGAATACTCTGGCTACTCGTCAGTGTATTCATCTGTGTCTCAGGAAATGAGGTCATCAGTAAACAATCAGCATGTGACTTTCACCAAGCCTTCTGCATCTTCTATAGCTTCCATGAGCCCTAGAGCTCAGCGGAAACCAACCAATCACAATTCTGAGGTGTCTTCTGCATTATCACAAATAGGTACTGCTCCTTCCAAATGTGGGAACAATGGAATGGTGTAATATACATAACTGGGATATCACGAATATGTTAACTTAATATAATAAATATATATTTATTAATAAAACAATGAGATGGCTCTCAAGAAGCAAAACTGAAATCTAATATTTTTCCTTTTTATTCTATGAGATATCTCTTCAGGATCACGGGAAATGAGGTCAATGGGGATGTCTCGTGTTCTTTCACAGCCTCAGCTTTCAATAAGTTCTCTGACAAGAAGAGCAGAATCACCTTCTGGAAGTGGTACGTTCTGGATCTCTCAATCACTTTCTTTCCCTCTCTCTCTCTCTCTCTCCCCTCTCTCTTTCTGTCTTCTATTGTTACACACTCTCTCTCTTTTCTTTCTTTGTTAAACCTACTACTATGTCTTTATGAATAATGTCACAAATGTAACCTCATTCTCCATTAGTCATAACTGCATTTTATCTTTGTTTTTTCTATTACGACTAGAATATTCTGGATATTCCTCAGTATATTCCTCAGGGTCACAGGAAGTGAGGTCAGTTATAGATGGCCAACATAACCATGCATCGGTAACCACAGCAACAGCCCGACTTCCAGTCAGTTCTATGATTCGCATGAGCCCCAAGGCCTTCAGAAGATCAGCCAATCCCAGCTCTGCTCTCTCTAACCCCTCCCCACCATTAAAGTCAAAGGTGTTTGGCCACTCAATACCAAGTACTAACCTATGTCCAACAGAACCTTCCTCAACTTATGGTAAGTAAAACAGACAATTATTTGTCTCTCTCCATCTTTTATTTCCCCATTTTCCTAATTTGAATTATGTTCCTGTTTATTGCTATTTACTAAAGGAACATTAATAATTTCTACAAAGAAATTTAGTTATGGTTATATTTAGTCATATTTATCAAACTTTTCAGATTATTATTATTATTGTTGTTGTTGTTTGCCCTCCAAATCACATGCCATAAAGGGAACAAATTCTAGGCAAGTAGGCCTAGTTTTTGTTCTAAGAGACTTAAATAAATGAACCAGTCTTTAAAAGAACGGAAGTGGTATTATTACTTGGTTCAAGTTGTTAAAGCAATTCATCATTATTAGTATTTTTTAAACCTGATTTTATTGATATCCAACCAATCATGTTCAAACCTCACCAGCATGCTATTGCACAACCGTCTCTCCTGGTATTACCCATAAATGCCTGATTAGCGAGTTGACTTTTATGAATGAATAAGTCATTGGTAAAGGTAAATAAAATAAAAAGTCACTTAAACATCATCTTTAAGATTTTACATGATACCTTTGTTCTTATTATCTCATCCAATTAGGAAACTGTATAATACAACAGGAAGTGAAGTCATCAGTCAGCAGCCAATACACATCCAGCACAAACATCACCCAGGAAAATCAAATCCCACAAAGCCCCAAGTCCAACAACAGGCCAACCAACCTTATGCAAACACAACTTAATTCTGCACCACATTTTAACACTTTGCTGTTCAGCCAATCAGCATCAGATACCATAGCTCCTAAACTAATCACAGACTCTCCCAGCAGACCTGGTGAGTTAAACACTGCCCCATTACCTACTCATTAAACAGCCCTAAATCCCTATTCTTCTGCTGCTGTTGCCTGAGTTTGTTTATTCTTTTTACTCTAGTGTCTGCTGTGAAGCCATGGACGTCTAGTCAGAAAATAGATACAAGTTTATGTAGCCTTGAAAGTAAGATACCGTATACCATGTACTGAATAAACATTTTACACTGCCTACTGATGCTACACCTGAATATCCTGTAATAATATGCTTTACCATGGTGCTGATAGTAAATATTACAGTATTCCATTTCTTTTTTTGTGGCCTCAGACAACGGTTCAAGCATGTTTTCCAAGCCAACTCCTTTTTCTGATTCTGAACCAGTCTGTGAAAAGTAAGGACTATCACACGACAGTAGCGCATTTTTGTAAATGTATTTTTAAAGCAAAAGCAAAGAGCAAGAGATGAAAGCACTTCTGATGTGAGAAAAGGATTGCTGTTTATATGTTTTCAATTCGATCTGCAGTTTCCTCAAGAAGTCTGACACTGTGGCCATTGGAAGGAGTTTGACGAAGTCACAAACTTTGCCAAGGAGCGCGGGCTTCCACATCAAGCAGGCCTTGTTTGAAAGAATGAATTCTGAGCGCACCAGGTTTCCGGACCTAACAATTATTACTTCAGCGAAGTCACTGATACATGCTGTGCATGTGCTGAATACACAGCTGAGTCTGAGGTGGATTTTTTTCTCCTCAGTGAGAAGAATGTAGAGATGGGGCCGAAGATGAGGAGATCTCAGAGCTCCGGCGTGTCCAACGCCAGCAGCATCAAGCAGCTTCTGTTGGACTGGTGCCGCTCCAAAACTGTCGGCTACCAGGTGTGTGCCGGGGAGGGTGTGCCCGATCGCATACACTTATGTGGACGAGCGTACTGGCAGTGTTGTTGTTGTTGTTGTTGTTTTCTCATTTTTTTGTAACATTTGTTGTTTTGTGTATTCACCATTTAGTGCTTAAAATCTTTTGCGATCTCTCTCCTTTAATATCTATTTCTCTCTCTCGTACACTCTCTTCCCCAGCACATAGATATTCATAACTTTTCCTCCAGTTGGACGAATGGAATGGCCTTCTGTGCCCTGGTCCACTCCTTCTTCCCCAATGAATTTGATTATAATGAGCTGAACCCAGCTCATCATAAACACAACCTGGATTTGGCCTTCACCACTGCAGAGTAAGTTTGTGTGTGTGTGTGTGTGTGTGTGTACAGATGTTTGTAGCTAAGTGTGCTCTGAATACCTGCCCTTAACACCTCCTGTCTCCGTTCCTCTAGAGAGAAGGCGGACTGTGTGCGTCTGATCGAGGTGGATGACATGATGGCGATGGGGAAGAACCCTGACCCCATGTGTGTGTTTACATATGTGCAATCCTTGTACAACCATCTCAAGAGATTTGACTGACTCAGTGAAACCCTGTTTTTGACACCACAGTGCAAAAGTCATTTGCAGTTGCTGAATTAGATTTAAGCTAATATCTGCCACTTTTATTATGTGATACCACATTATCGAAACATGATTGTAGTTACTGATGTAGTGCTAAAGCTAAGCTATAAACCATATATCCTCTTGTATTCTGGATTTTATAGATGTGTTTATGCATAGCAGTAAAAGAGATGCAACAAAGGTTTTTCAGAAATGTACAACTGCTATGTAAAAGACTGTGGTTCTCATCATTATTCAAACAATCTGGTTTCAGCTATTAATGTGGCGCAAATTCCCTATTCATGCCTCTCAGCCCAGTTCGCATGTTTTGGGAAGATCGACTTTTTTACACTAGAACAAATACAGTGAGTGTGAGGCATCTACCATAGCTGTGATGCATGTTGGGAAGTTAACCATTATCAGAAGCTGCCACTTTGAAAAGTTACGCGGCCACAGAGCCTTTGGGGAGCATCGTGTAGAGTGATTACACTGGGAGTGCTGGTTGAGAAGCTAGAGGCTTTTTTTTTAAATAACACTTAAGCTGTTTTGTTTTATAGTTGCTTCCACTGGGCCTTGGAGTCACTTCACACTATAATGTGCGGTAGAGTGAGATCATGAGAAGGGACTGTTGGAAAGGCCATAAAAAGGTCAGAGCGTGTTTCTGAGGTAAAAAAAAAAATAAATAAATAAATTGGGAAGTTTGTGTATTCGAGAGAGAGGTTTACTTCATTGTGGTGAGGGTAGGAGATTATCAGTGGCTGTGAGGATTTTGGAAGAAAGCCATTCACTAGGGTAGGACTTGTGTAAAGTGTAGCACCCGAAGACATTACAATGAATTTCCTTTGTCTTAGTTGTTGATGGCAAGCTTGGGACAGACTGGGTGATTGTTAGGTATCATCACATTTAATATAAAAGTAATATTTTTGTGGTCTGACCATGACTAATAAAGAGGAGATATTAGGCCACTGAATGTAGTTTTACAGCAACTAAAATGCATATGTCAAAAACAAACAAATAAACAATGAAAAAAATGCCATTGCAGTTTTTGTTATTTCTGATAAAGGAATATGTTGTTTTCTTGCCCAAACGTTCCCAATAAATGATTGTTCTGCAGAGATGTTTCTTTTGTATGTCTACTACAAATACTGGTACGATTCAATGGATTTTTCCCATATACATATACATTTTAAGAAGCATGTTTATGTCATGTAAGTTACAAAACATTTAAGGTACATTTAAGTATGAATTCTCTATACCGTTCAATTGTGAAAGTAAACGTATCATGATTTAATAAGTTTTTAACTAAGGGTAAAGTTAAAGCTTAAAGTATCTGATGTGGTTTCTGTTTTTCACCCCCTCTTATGTCAGACCGTCCTGTGATCGTCGCTAATGACGCCATTAATGGGCCGTTGATATTAAAAGCTCTGCAATTCGCTGTTTTGGAGTTCTGTGTATTCCATGCGCAGTAGCCTACTCGGGTTTAATTATGATAATGAATAGGACGAGGAATTGAAAGAAAACAAAAAAGAAACGTTATTTTAACGTTACAAATATTTTTTCTGCCTTCAGAAAAAATGATATGTCATCAAACGTATATGTCGCCAAAATAAAAATCCTGGTTTAATTCCTGGATTAAAATAAATATAATATACCCCATATATTATTTGAAATTAAAGTAGTGTATTTGAAGCAGGCTCCCAGTTGACAGCGAGAGGGGTTAATGAAGGTAAAGTTCCGGAGCACATAGATTAGCAAAGTAATCGAGTAATCTTTGATTCAGATTACTGTTCATTCGGGAGCACCGTTGTCCATCGTTCTTAATCCGCCCAAGTAATATCATGCTTTAGATAATACTTTACCCCAGGATATTAGAATAACAGATCCCCAGAAGAGGATCGGATTTACTGAAGGTATCGCAAGCTATTTACATTTCATGTATTCACGTGTTCAAGTTTTGTATGTTTACAGTAAAGTTTATTTCAGCGTTAATAAGAAAACTCTCATTTAACTTTTAACATAGAGAGTAAAACCCATCTTTAATATTCACTAATGTTTCGAGATGATGAACCAAACGAGTTTTTGTGCAAATTCTGATTTTCATTGTATAGGCCTATAATATCACATAGGACACTCAATGCTTCATTTAAGAAAACTTATAACAGACAAAAAGTATGAAATACCATAAGCCTTTGATATTCGAAGAACGCACGGGTGAAAATGTGGTGTTTTGCGTGATAAAAGACCAACGATGACATAATTACTCTAGGATATCCATCAGACAACAATCCGCAGCCTATCTCTGCTTTCCTGTCCACGAGGTACCTATTGGAGAGAGTTAAAAGCTGTCAGACGCACTGGTGAAGGGTCTCTCGACGGGGGAGATGGTGAGTGGGGGGGATCAAAGGCGCGACCACCACTCTGAATGGCTGTTAAATCAGACAAAGTCGTGTTCGACGGACAGACACAAGGTACTGGTGGCACATAAGACAACACCTTATTGAAAGGTGGGGGCGCTGGGGTGTGAAAGGTTAGAGTATAAAGTAGGTCGATCTTGGAAAGTTCTGCTACATTTCAGCGCAGGGCGTAGACGGAAAGGGAACCTCTTGGGTGTTGTTTGGGAGGTCACGCGAGTAAACAGTGAAGTTTTTAGGGCACAGGAATTATGGCTTTGTTTGTCGACCAGGCGTTTGATTATGTTCATAAGATCAATGAAGATGGAAAGACTGAATTTATCTTCACCAAAAACGAGCTCCAGTGTACAGGTGAGCACATGGCAAATATTACGTTTCTTAATACATTATGATGCCTGTTTGTTAGTTTTTAAAGCTTTGTTGCCAGTAAAAAATGTTTAGTTATAGCACAACTGAAAAAAACTTCTTGATTCTTTAAAATACAATTTATTTTGGTGTGTTTCAACTTTCTACGTATAACAGCTGCTACATAAAACATGTCAGCGGAGTCGAAAAACTGAAATCCATCAATTTTATCTCTTTAGATTCTACAAACGAGCATTCAATATCCTCTCCGGAACCGGACAGGACAGGGCACCCCGAAGGACAAAGAAAACGAAAAAGAACGATTTTTACCCGCGCGCAGTTATCCGAACTGGAGCGTGCCTTCTTGGTAACCCCATACCCAGATATCACTCTGCGCGAGAGACTTGCAGCTCTCACTTTGCTTCCCGAGAGCAAAATTCAGGTGACGAGTTATTGAAAATTGTAAAAGTCCCCCCCCCCAAATCTTTTTGTACAAATACAGTGATCTGTTAGTTTACATGATTCTTTATTTAACTATTCTTCTCCATGGATAGGTGTGGTTTCAGAACAGACGTGCTCGGAGCATCAAAAGTGGCAGGCTAACCAGACCAGTGAAGAGAAGTCCAGCTAGAGCCGTCAGCTCGAATTGTAACCTAGCAACGGGCTTCCCTCAACCCAGCAGCACTTTTCCAACTTCTGCTGTTCCAGAACTAAGTAACAGACCAGAACGGCACCAGGTGTCCAACAGAAACAGCCACCACCACCAACAGCCATGTAGCCTGAACTGGACCAGACAAGGCCTACACCCCTGGTCTCAGAAACTGCCCCATCCTACACCACCTGCACCACCCATCTCTCCTGACCTCCCTGGAGTGCTCCCCTGGGGGACCAGACCAACGAATCCACCCAGCACTCCCTCCATGCCCACAGCTCAGATAGGAAGGCCAGTCCAGTCTACATCCCAGCACCAATGGAGTGAGTTCATGCAGACCACCACCAGCACAGCTCCATATGGAGGGTTTTTGGGGCATGCAGGTAAACCTCAGTGTAGTGTCAATCCAAGCAGACATTCCTCTGAGTCCATAGACCAGGTGGTCCCTTCGCACTCTGCACACAGTTACTTGGAGGGCCCCATGCACAAACAGGGACAGCCTGTTGGACATTTCCCCCAGACGTCCCTAGGAGACATCTCTGACCTCATATACAGCGCCGCTGTAGTCGCCAATTTGGCAGACTTCTGACTAGACTTCTGGCTTCATACAAACTGACTTCTGAACTGAAAGCGTCCAATCAGCCTCTACAACCTCTACAAGTATTTGTATACATGCTTATTTTTTTAAGATAACTTTTAATGTGACGTGGGCAGTGCCCAGGTTCAAAGTTCTGAGTTAGTTTGATATCATTCTAGCTGTGTTCAATCTTTTTTTTGGAAGCAAATTTATATGCAGTATTGTCTGACCACAAAGACGTTGATGTTTCAGTGTGTTTGTTGTATATAAAGGACCTACATTTACATATGTGTCATTTCATATTTATTTTACAATATTGTACAAGTATTTCTACCTACATACTTTAATTCTATTGTTTCAGGACAATAAAAACTTTCAAGACAACAATCTACATTGTCAGTTTATTTAGACATTCTGTCTCAAACTTGGTGTTTTTTCCTCACACTCAGGTCTTGTTTTTTTCCAGAATGTTTTTCTGGAAAACTTGTGTATGTATTCTTATTATTCTTCTGTTTGCACATTGCTTTATTTGAATGGATTGCTTTGACTAAACAAATTGCTTCCTGTCAATTAAAAGTCCTGCTGTTTTGTTTTAATTCCTTTTCATAATGCTTTCATAGCACAGAATCATGTTCCAAATCTCATGTAACCACATAAATGTTAAACAATACCAAAGATGAATGCCAAAAATGAAATATAAAATTAAACAACATAATTCAGACTATATAATTACTTTATGCAGTGAAAATATACCCATCAAATGCACCTGTTTGTCAGGGTTTTGTCATGCCTTTTTTTAAAATGCCGTTAAGGTCACACTATTTGATTTTACATTTGTAAAGGCCCAACACTTCCCAATGCATAAGTATTGTTTAGATTGTCCTAAAGGTAATAGCATCTAGTTTATTGATCTCTATAGTAGTGCTATAGGTAATGTAATGTCAAGCTCTGATAACATGCAGAAGTGCTGTTTTCTAAGTAATAGGATATTTAGAGGACAGGTTGCAAAAAATAGCAAATGAAGTATACTTTTAACAACTAAATGAATAAATAACATTTTAGAGCTAAAGTTCAAGCAGGGACTTGGATTTGGACATCTGGACAGTGTAATACAGTTGTGGTTATTACAAAGGAAATATGATTACAGACCTTATAGTTGCCTGACCTACTGGACACTGATCTCTGCATATCATAATAATCTTAAAAGCAAAATAATCTTCAAATAAAATAAACTAAAATCCTCTAATCCGGGTGTCAAATCTACATTGTTATTCAGATATATTTCGTGTGAGTTGGACTGTGTATGTTCCAGATGCATCTACATTGTTTAATCTTGGAAAGATATTGAAGGGATATGTGCTTATTTATTTATTTATGAGCAGGATGGAAAATACACTTGACCGGTGTACATCTGACCAATACACTGTGTAAGGAGTGACCCTGCAGAAATATATTTAGTTTCTGTTTTTAATCTATTGTGGATTTTCTTCACTGTCAAAAAACAGTGCTTCTTTAATTTATGTATGTTTTGTTCAAAATCTCAATATTAATTGCGAGATCTCGCATAGGGATTTTCGCCCAGATTCGGGAGCAATGTTTTTAACAGTAGATGGCAGTATAGATCCTAGACTCACAAATTGTGACTCCAACCCCATTCAGTAAATATGACATAGCCGTCCCTTAACGCTGATCTGAAATCAGATTTTAAGTTTTTCTTAGGCTGCTGTGAGCTATGTAGTGCGGATCCGGCAACGACAAGTTCTGCGTGATTTGTCCGTTTATGAGTGGCGTGTGCGCAGCACGCGAATGCGCAGATTAGCCGTTCTAAACAAAGATGGCATCTTGTGTCATACGGCGAGGGCTTCTAGCTGCTGTTAATAAATATAGTAAAAAACGTACGTTAGGAGTAGCGTTATTTACTGTGGACCCCAATAGTAGACACGAAGTAAACAGATGCCGTTTACAGTGTTCCACGCGTGGTATTTTTAATGTACTGCAGAAACGGTTTATGTCCTCACGGTAAGAAGTTGCTCTGTCTTTGCTAACGTGTAAGCTAGTTATCTCACTGGCTAGCTAGCTAACCAACATCTTCAAATAATAGTGTAGGGTAGTAAGATGTTAAATTGTCTAGCCAGGCTTCAAGAGCTTAAGATGTAAACGTGTCTGTTGGTTTGTTAAATTGAAATATTTTTGTTCTTGAACTTCGAACGCGACTGAAAGACAATCATGCCAGTTAGGATAGCTAACTAGCTACGTTAGCTAAACTAGCTAGCAAACAAGTAGCTCGGGGAAAGTAATGCAGCTCAAAAGTGGTCTTATCCAGTCAAGGCTGTTGTGTGACATCCACATGTGGTTGTGTAATCGCTGCTGTTGCGTAGCTGGCTAGGCTTTGCAAGGTCAGCTCCTACTTCAGTTTCCGCTGATCCATTATATAAGGCCGCTTCCATAGAAATTCCAAATTAGAAGTTCCCCTAATTGCTACAACCGTGGAAATTACAAGCCCCGCAAATGACCGTCTTCTTCTTATTATTATTAAGTAGCTTGTTAATAATAATACGCCGTTCACATGGCTTGTAACGGGCTGTCAAAAGCCAGTCCTGTTCAAGTGGCAAGTCATTCGCAATTGGCGCGTAGTGGCTGTTATACTGGATTTCATCTTGGACTAATATGTCCAAGGTACAAAACAAGATACAAGATCGACGATCCCCTATTTCCTTGTGTACGCGTCTTGGCAGTCACGAGGACAGTTTGCCATTGTCGGGTTAAAAACTACTAATGAAAAAATGCAATCTAATACTGTTGCTCTTTCATTAATTCGAATTGTAAGTAAGATAGTTAATGTCGTATGTTTGGGTGTAGGTAACAAAAGTAACCGTAGTCACTAATCCCATTCTGGACACTATTCTAGACTCCTCATTATCTGAAATATTTTTGAAATGTTGTATAGAAAATATGAAGAGGAAAAAATCAGATATGTCTTTTTGACAGACAAAACCTTATGTACAGAGAAACAAACAAACAAAAAAATGAAATCAGTCTGGTTCATGTTTGTGGGAATTTCTAGAAAGTCGTGTTAGAATTTGACTAGGGTCTGGAAACATTAACATTTGAATTAACATTAACATTGACAGTTCATAGGATGCATCAAAATGTCTCATATAAAATGAGCCTTTATAATGGTAACAAGCATGTCAGACTCCATAGATTAAATATATATGTAAACATCTTTAAACCTTCTCAGAATTCCACATGTATTTGTTTCTTAATACTCCTTGCTTGTTATTTTTTCAAGTTTTTTTCTTTTTTTTTTTTTTTTGTTTTGTTTATTAACCCTCTTTGTGTTTGTTCCTTTTGTTCTGTGTGTGTGTTTATATGGTGTGTCTTGTCTGTATTTCCTTCTACATGTGTTTGTCGCTTGTGTGCAATGGTTGTTTACATCAATTGTTTTTGTTTGGCCATTTGCCTTTATGTGTGTGTGTCCTGCATGTGTCCTGTTTTGGTCAGTAACAGGCCAGAGGGTAAAGTGCTGGAGACAGTGGGAGTCTTTGAAGCCCCAAAGCAACATGGCAAATATGAGACAGGACAGGTAAGGTTTTACTCATTCAGAGATGCATGCGTTCTGTTCTCGGTTGGATTGTCTCACTCGGTTGTCATAAAACAAAACATAAATGCATAAACCAAAACCATAACGTGCCATTAAAAAGTGTTTAGTTCTAATGTCTGAAACATCACAAGATTTCACATTCTCATGATGCACTACTGTCCTTAACTGTTATTAAACAAGTAGTTATATAGGAAAGGGTGAACATTTTAGGTCACCTTTAACCATTGAACTTGGGAGGTTTAATTACAGTTGTTTCCTGTCATTTAATATTTCATGAAATGTTTACACAATGTAAAATATGGGTATTTTCTGATATTTTCTTAAAATCCTCCCCCCAAAAAATGGTAGCGTAAAAGCTCCAGTTTTTTGTTTTTTTTTGACTGCGATGATCCAGATGTATAAATGCTGTTTCAGTGTGCGATAAGTTATTCTTTGTCCGGTGCAGCTGTTCCTGCACAGTGTGTTTGGCTACAGAGGCATCGTGCTGTTCCCCTGGCACGCTCGTCTCTACGATCGTGACATCACTCCTCCAGCGTCCGACAGGTGAACACCGACTTCTTCTGTTTGTGCTGCCTGCTGCCCATTAAAGACATTTTTATCAACCGTACACTAAGCCCTACCTAGCAACCAAAACCATCTTGAGTGATGGTCTTCTGTAAAACAGTCTTCTTGGAGAGATCAAGGCTTGCTTGTGCTTCTGATGGGGGGTGCAGCTATTTTAATTTAGGTACACAGTTAAAGGGGAAAAATAAACAAGTAGATTTATTAGCTTGTTTAGTTGCCTTTTAAACTATGTAAAATTGAAAAGTCCCGCCCACTTGGTGATGGGACAAATGAACTAAACCATTTCACTACACGGTTTATCTTTGCAACTAGCAACATGGCAGCTATAGGAACAACATGCCAGTTCTTGCACAGTTGCTAGTTCCATGATTTGCAGACATTGGAGTGAGTTATTTATAGCGCCCTCTGGAACAGACAAACGTGCCACTGTCAGTAGCTTGGCGGGGGTAATATTGCAGCTTTGATGTCCTGAGCTTCTGCTTTTTTGGTGTTGGCGACATTTTGGCAAACATTACTGTAAAGTGCACGTAGGAAGGGCTTTCTGCAGCCATGAGCTCACGTTTCACAGCCCTCCTCCCATCACCAGGTTTCTTTTTCAAACGATGACTCACAGCTGCGAAGACGCCAGAGCGAATGCTCAACGTTTAAGTACAGCTGCTTTTTAAAAAAAAACCCAAAAAAACAAACAAAAAAAAAACCTTTGGTCTTTACTGAAAGTAATGTGTTGACACAGCCACTTGTGCGACTGTTGTTCATTAAGGACTCTATGGTGGTGTTTTCCCCTACAGTAAGCCTGAGCCTCCAGGTGCACACGGGTCAAAGGAAGTGAAGGGCAAAACGCACACGTACTACCAAGTGCTCATCGACACCAGAGACTGCCCTCACATAGTGAGTTAATGTGCACGCACACACAGACTGTCCTATGATCTCTGTTGGGTTACATCCAGTAAGATAGTTTGGCTGTCACTGGAGAAGTTTTCAGAGGATAATGGCATTAAGTTCCGTTCTTCCTCGTTGTTGATCTTTGATTAGCGTTTGATCACGCTTTGACCCCCTCCTCCGTTACGTCTGGATCTGTTCCCCGTTATGCTCGAAAGTTCCATCATTTAAACATGCTCTTTTTCGTTTGGCAGTCCCAGAGGTCACAGACGGAGGCCGTGACATTTCTTGCCAATCACGACGACAGCAGGGCCCTGTACGCCATCCCAGGTGAGTCCACATGTAGCTCATCTGCTCGTCATCTTTCTAAGGATTGCACATGAGCATTTTCCCAGCGAGTAAGCAGGCATGCTATGTTACGGAAGGAAAGGTAGCTCTTTCCACATGCTCTTACCTCTCTGCTCCCCTGCCTTTGTGTTGTGCATCTAACCCCAGCGTTGTTTTTTCTATTTTTGCAAGGTCTGGATTATGTGAGTCACGAGGACATCCTGCCATACAACTCTACAGATCAGGTTCCCATTCAGCATGAGCTTTTTGAGAGGTTTCTCATGTTCGACCCATCCAAAGGTAATCGTGCATCGTTTCCGAGCTCTATGGGATTTTCTTTATCTTACAAAGGTGTATTTATATGACGTGTAATTGCTGGTCTCTTCCTTGTGTGTATGGCGTGTGTTCCTGCTGTGTGTGTGCGTTCACAGTGCCCCCATTCGTACCTAGAGACACGTTGCGCGCGTGGCAGGAGAAGAACCATCCGTGGCTGGAGCTGTCCGACGTCCATCGCGAAACCACAGAGAACATCCGAGTGACTGTTATCCCTTTCTACATGGGCATGAGGGTAAGACATTCTCCTTTATCCACACGCTGGGATCTGGGCCTTTTCCCAAAAAGCCATACCTTATCCAGGCAGTCGGGGATTCAATGCTCTGCCTGCGTTCGTGTCATTGATGGTTGTACAACTCGTGTTGTAATTATGAGTTGTGTAAAGTGTGTTAGGGTAAGGAAAGGAAAACGTCTTTTTTAAAATGTTACGGTGATGCACTTGACTTTATTGGAATTGTGAGCTTGCAGTTCTTGTATTGATGATGCTTGGTTTGGTAGGTACATGCTGGTGTTGTATTTTGCCTCAGTTGTAAATTGCTTTGTTTTCGAGTGTCTGCCTCATAAATAATTTGAAATGTAATTAAATGGGACTGAAGTCTTCAGACTGAAGTCTATTGCTCTCAGGGCTCAGCTGCTTTTTGTAGTGGCATCTGTGGGTGTTTATTTAATCTCAAGTTGTACGTTGAACAGCATTTTTACAATTATTGATATTTATCTCGATTTTTGAAATCCCACAGGAAGCACAGAACTCCCATGTTTACTGGGTAAGTGAATCTGAGATAAGACGATGCTAAGTGTGGATCTTTAAATGTAAAGGAATGATCAAATGATGAATAATTTTTTAACCACCCTAGCAACAACTTGGGCTACTATAGCAACTGGTTAGCGAGCATCTATTAACAGCATAGCAACCACCAAGCAAGCAACTATTTCTCTTGCATCCTCTGCATGTGTGTGTGTTTTTATGTGCATGTTGTATGGGCTCTCTTGTGACTCAGTGGCGCTACTGTATCCGCTTGGAGAACTTGGGGAGCGAGGTGGTGCAGCTCAGAGAGAGACATTGGAGGATCTTCAGTCTCTCGGGAACCTTGGAGACGGTCCGAGGCCGAGGGGTTGTGGGCAGGGTGAGTAGCCTGAACCGCTAGCATTGCCGTCCATCTGCACATTGGCTCAGAGAGCCAGCTCGAATCATGCAAGATGGTTGCTGTCACAAGAGCAACGTTTCCCACCTTCCATCAAAATGAAATGATAGCCAGCTGAAGTCAGGCACTGCCAATATAAAGACTTTACTGTTTGGAGATGTTTATTCACCTGATGATAGTGGGGGAGGGGGAAACTCTGATTGTGAGCAAGAAAATCAGACCCGTGGTGACGATTCATTTTGCAGCCTTGCTGTCGTCCCACCCTTTACCCAGTAACCTTTTCCCTAGCAGCGCACCACAGGCATGTCTATAACACTTCACGCCTGCATGTGAGCTTGTCACATACCACTCAGGAACTGGGTCTCCAGGCATCACCACCTTCCAACAGCAAAAGGCGTAGGCTTAGTTTGAAATCTGTTCCGTTCCTGTTGAGCGTCATAAGTCTGCATCTCCTTTTAATCTGTGCGCCGTTTCATTTACAAATGGGGAAACATTTAATGGTATTTAGACCCCAGGGAAATTAAAGCCATTAAAAAAATCACATCTTGTTTGTTTTGTTCTGCTCTGAATGCTCCAAAATAAGTCATAATTGTGTGTGCGTGTGACAGGAGCCAGTGTTGTCCAAAGAACAGCCAGCATTCCAGTACAGCAGTCACGTTTCCCTACAGGCCCCCAGTGGTCACATGTGGTGAGTGTTTCATGCACACTTCAGCACACCTGCGCCTGCGAGGGTTAATAACTCATCCACGTGCAGCGTTTAAGGAACATGTGAGAATACCTCTGGCCTCTTTGCGCTCTGTTCATTTTTCCATTGTCGGTCTCACTGTGCAATCATCCAAATTTCATCACCAGGTTTAACATGAAGTTAACACCAATTATTGCCACAGTAACACACTTCTGCATTCAAAAATGTTATATTTTACCGTTTGCGTGATGTATGGTTCTACCACATTTTGTACTCTTTTGCATATGATGGTAGTGATTCATAATGAAACACCGCTCTGTGAAAAATGCCCCTTGATCCTGCCAGATGGTAAATGTTCCTGTAAGAAGCCAGCGTGGAATGGATCTTTTCTCTATCAGTGTCGTGTCACACATGCAAGTCATCACCAAAACTGTGCTTATTTTAATTGTGCTTATCGGCACGATTTAGTTAATTTGCTTATTTATTTCAGGTGCAGTTTTGGTCTGTTTGGAGGGAGCATGATGGTAAACTTTGCTATGCAATAGTAAGAGTATCCAAGGAGAAAGTGACTGTTAATAGGGATCAAATCAAGTTTTATTTATATAGCGCCTTTTACAACAAATGTTGTCTCAAAGGAGCTTCACAAGTGTCTGAGTCCAAGCCCCCAGTGATCAAGCCAAGGGTGACAGTGGCAAAGAAAAACTCCCAAAGAGCGTGAGGAAGAAACCTTGGGAGGAACCAAGACTGGAGGGGGAGCCCATCTTCTTCCAACACAGAAAAGGGGTGTTGAGAAGGGCCTCCATCCATCTCCGTCTGGATAAGTAGGAGGTGGTTGGTCCGGGGCAGGTAGCAGGAGAGCCTCATCAGTCCTTACTTAGTACCAAGCCGGATGGGGTACAGCCGTTACCTCGGTGAAAGTAAAGCAAGGCAGTTAGTTCTGTATGGGACATAAAATCTACACTCAAAATATCACAACGTTTGCGTTAATAAATGAAAGTTTGGGTGCCACGGTGGAAGAAACTAAAACCAAGTATAGATATACGGAAGAGATACAACTCTGCTCTGCTTTAGAAGAACTACAATCATCAACTCAGCACAGCTGCGCTGTTCCCAAATTGATCATTACAAGTGTTTTTACATTTTTAGGCAACTGGCAGTTTTCAGCATACCACTAGTCTCATGACCTGGTTAGTCAGTGTCCCTTTGTACAGGTCTTTAATATGAATTGCCTAAATTACTTGAGCTGTCTCTTTAGGAACAGGTGAATTTACTGCAGCTGTTAGTTGACACTGCACTCGTTATTGCCATGGTGACTTTATGAATAGTAATTAAATACCACGTTGCACACTTTGTAAGCTGTAGCATGGCTACCGTCAAATTTTATGAATTGGCCCATTGAGAGTGATTGTGACAAAGATAGCCTTGTGCAAACAACCAGTCCTCAATCAAATGACATGCACTCACTCCTGTAAAGGGGCTCTTTGCTGTATTGCAGGTTTAAAGACCAAACATCTGTTGGGGCACTTGCTTTTAGGAAGACTGTAGAAGTGGTGGTAGTTTTGCTTCAACGCTTTTAATGGCAGTTTCTGGTTTTTTTTTTTTACATGTTTGTTCTGAGTCCCGTTAAGCACTTTATTTGTACTCGGTGTTTGAAGTACGGCTAAATATAGTCTTATTGGGAGTAGACATTTGACTTTCAATGACGCCACTCCCGACAACTTCCACAAGATACGTCAATATCTTTAAATGAAGATAAATAGTTTAATCGAAGGGTATTTGACCCTGGTCTGCCATGGTGCTTTATATGTAGTCACCCACTGACACCATCATAAAGATTTCTTGCATTACTGATGAGTTGGAATTTAGCATCCTGCATTTTATTTCTCTTGACACCACTGCCTTTTCTTGCCATTTAACGCCGACGTAGCCGCGGTCCAGTGTCCTAGACGCCCCGCATTGCCCTGCAGCTCAAAAATAACAAAACTGAGGGATGACCATGTGCTCGTAGATGTTGTATGGAGGCAGCCTATTCGAGTGGAAGGGTGTGCATCTTTGTGCCTGGCACAAAGGGCATTGGGAGCCACTTGCATGTGCGTACAGGTGCTCATGGGTGAAAGACCAAGTAGAAACTTTTTTGTGTGTGTGTGTGTGTAAGGAAGTGTAATGGTAGCGTTCATGACGTGACTTTGAACATGTCTGGGCTGCGTAGATCTGTTGCGAAAAGATTGGCACACCTGCTTGCACCATACACGCATTGTTCACAATTGCAGTCGGCCAAGGTCCTTGCTGACGCGCATGTATGTGCGGTGGGGATGTTTAATCCCTGTTGTGTGTTTTTGAGTGAGCGACTGTGGGTTTTTTGAGTACATCGTATGTATACCGGGGTCCCGTTAGGGAAGCTGCTAGCGACAGCATGCATGTATGGATGTAGGCTAGGGGGTGGTAGCTGAGTCCAGGACACTGGCTCTCTGACGGTGCGTCTCCTTATGTCTCTGCCCCCTGCAGGGGCTCCTACAGGCTCGAGAGGCCCAACGGCACATTCTTCGACGTGCGCATCCCTCCCTTCTCTCTTGAGAGCAAGAAGGACGATACCCCCAATGGCTTCCTGCCCGGCCCCTTCACCTCGCTGGCCTAAGAACCCAGAGCCCTGGCCCGGCCTGCCCCTGCCTGGGCTAACCCCTGTCCTCCACGTTCCAGCCCTTCAGGAACACACTCTTTCTGCAGACATGCTCTAAACTCAGCTTTAACCATTGTGCATCTACTCTCTAGCTGCCCCAGAATCACTGGCCATTCACCTTTTTCCCCCTTGTATGTCTCCTTGACGCTTACAAATTTTTTTCTGCCAGTACCTTGCTGTTTCTGTCCCAAAACGTTCACTCTTACTACCATGACGTTATCTTGTTCAGTGCTTATTTTCCTTACATCTTTCACTTATTACCCTACATCTGTGAACTGTGATTTAACTCACAAACCCTGAAGCCACTTCATGGCACCGCTAAGACCAGCTGACTCGAACACCAAGCTGCCAACACTCTTCATTGCCCCTTTCTTAACCCTCATTTCAGATTGACTAAAGCACTTCTCTGTTCCATTTCCTCTCTGCTTTCTCTCTGTTGTCTCTGGATCCATCCCCTAACATTCTGACTCCTATAATAATGCTGTCTGTGTTTAACCTCAACCTTACCTTGCTAATAAAATCCTTACCAAATCTGCTCCACCACTCTCCGGCGCTGAAAGGGTATGATTCAGAAACCAGAATTAAGCTTACATATGAACAGCTATGGCAAGTTTTCCCAGACCAAGGTGAAACCTAATTCAAAAATCTCTCATGGTGTGTCATCACTGGAATGGTAGTTTAGTCAACTAGGCTTAATTCATGTCCAGGAAACTGGACTTAGATGGGTCCATTGGTTTTATGAAGGTTTTGAAGCAAAAAGTGTCGATTGTTTTTCAGCCTAATTTATCTAACTGGTTTTATATACACTGCTGAACATAGATCTGCAGCCGCATCCTCCACTCAGAGACATGGGCGTCAGATGATCTTCATCTTCATCCAGAGCTCCAATGCAAATGAGGTCTGACCCCCAGCACCCTTTCACTGTCGGATCTGTTAGCATGCTGCGCTAAGGTTTTTTTTTTTTTTTTTTAAACGCTATACTTTGAACGTGGCTTTAGAGAAACCAGCCCTAAATATGAGTGTGCTGACTCATCCCTCTGTCTCCACCGGCGTGTACCTGCTCTCTCATCTCTGTCCTGCATACTTGCCTGCACTGTCCTGAAAGGACCGTGATGTATGTGAGCTCTTTAACCAGAGCAGATGGTGCACACCGAACAAGCCGGGGAAGAGGAGACTTGTACGTTTTTATAAGCCCGTGGTGTAAAACCAGGAACGGGCCTTGTTCAGGGAATGCGTGCTATATACCCGAACTGTGATGGCTAAAAGAACAACCCCAAAGGTTTAGAGCAGAAATAATGGTAGTTCATGCCCATAGCACTTTTTTCCTTATTTGAGAGGGGGAAAAGAGAGGGAGTAACTAATTGAAAAGAAATCGGAAGCACTTTGTGGAAAGCAGCTGCGGTAGGTTGTGCTTGCTAGCAGTGACTGGATAATCTGTTCAGAGTTGCTCCGTTTATAAACACTTGCACTAAGGAGTAACTGACGATCTAAAACATTAAATAGGCATTTTCCAACACTTGGTCCCCAACTCTTGCCCTTCCTCTAGTGATACAGCACTTACTGTTTTCTGTTACTTGAGTACTCTTAAAACATACGGTGCTTGTAGAAATCCATTTTAAGTCTCTCTGAAGGGCCATGTGAAACTGATCGATCAAGCACTAATTGAGGAGCGGTGGGAAAAGAATAACATAATAGCAGGAGTATTTGTATTGTAAAATGTTTATTGGACTAATCTGCATGAAATAAAACACGGCTGGATGGCAGTGTGTTGTGTAAACAGACTTTGTTGAGCGAAAGAATATCCGTTTGTTTTGCTCATTTGTTAATGGACAGTGAGGTTAAGAGCTGACTAATAGTCCTGAATAGAAAAGGCTTTCTCACAACTATGAATGATTCATGTGTTTTATGCTTTTTCACAATCTTCCTAATGCCAGATGATGAGAATTATTTATTGCATTAGCTGTGTTAAACCACGCAGCCTCATGGTTTAACATTATCATTGTAGGTATAGGTGCCATTTAATTTAAGGCAAAACAACAAAATATAGATATACATAGGAAGAGGGTCTGAGGTTTGTTTGGTTTTGTTTTAATAGATAAAGGCACGTTGATGCTGGATCATAATGGTATGATCCATCACAATGCTGCTTGTCCAGTGATGTATAACACACATGCTTCCTAGTTTCTACCGTTTCATTTCTCCTTATGTGAACTCCAGTCAGTATAGCTGGTGCAAGCCAGCACTGTTTCTGTGTGTATGAAAGTGTTGTTCACTTAAAGAAAGAAAACAAAGGTTGTTGCATCTGAATGACTTTTGCTGTAATCAAGAGCATCACAACATGACTTGCAGTCAGGATTGGTTGATTGACGATGTCCATCATGTTTAACTCGATCTTGAGTTGGGGTTACACTACTGTGTAATTTTACTGTACTGTTGATAGAGGTTTCTCAGAGATGCAAGGATCACTTTGCGCTTTAAAGCGGTTTAATGGTTTCTAAGAAGTGACTGTGACCATTTGACTATGATGACTGTGTTCATGAATTGATCTGACTTTTAGGAAATAATAAAAATGAAGTGTTGAATACTTTGACTACTGTGTAAATACATAATTTGCTTTATGCCCAAACACAAGTCTATGCAAATGTACAGATTTGTACATGCAAATACACCCTCGCACACTTGTGCATGCAAACACACCCTCGCACACTTGCCTGTACAGAATGCAAATTTTTGCACTGGCTACGGTCTGGCTTTTCACTCTGCCAGTTTCCTCCATGGCTGCTGATTGGTTCTTTCCGGCTTCCATAGGGGGATGTTCACCTTCCAGAGGTCCAATGGCGACATGTTTGACGTGGCTATCCCCTCCTTCTCCCTGGACAGCCACGGGAACAGGGACAACCCTTACTCCTTCCTCTTCTGAATCAGCCCATAATGCCAGCACCCTGCTTATTACTGTGACCCCCTGTCACCTTTGATTCCCCATCACCTTCCCTAAACTTTAAACCCTACACTCATGTTCAGATCTCTCTCGTGTGCCTTGCCAAGTGACATGTTTTGACTGTTACCTTCGCTCATACCCTTTTATGTGCCCTGTCCTCCTCTGTGCCTTGGATGCTGCTCTTTACTTTAGTTCTCCAGCTCCCCGTGTGCTCCTCTATCACTGCTCTCTTCTGGATTCATATCCTTTTCAGGGTTCTTTCCCATGGCTTAATTGAAGTGTAATTTCCAGCCCATGCCAGTATTTCTTTAACCTCACTTTGCAACACACTCAGACTCAAAGTATTGCTAGGTGACTGGTTTGGACTCTCCTGACTTTTAAATTGGATATTTTGAATTACTGTGAATATTTGAGTCGAGATTAGGTTCAGATCTTAACCACTCTCCATTTGCAATCATTAGTATCATTACTACACTTATACCTGTTGTGCTGCAAATAGCACAGTTGGTGCAGTTCAGTATGCTTTGTTTCACTTACAGGTGTTTCACTACATTTGTTCATTATTTGCACTGTAGTACGGAGCCAGAGTAAAATCAGTATGTTAATCGAATTGCAATTATTTACCAAAACCATGTTATCTCGTACATTTCTCGTCAGTATCTGTTAAGTAGAGTTCAGATATTAATTATTTCTCAAGCTTTCAGTCCACCGTTATGTCTATTACTGATGTTCTTATGCAGTATTAGTAACATGGATATTCTAAATATTCAGAGTTGGCTCCGTTATCAGATTGGGAGGAAATGTAAGTATAGAAAAATATGACCCTCTGATCTAATTTTTCTAATTATA
>JAOXYF010000003.1:9489139-9505814 GCA_028565775.1 Sternarchorhynchus goeldii | reverse complement strand
AATAAGGCTGTAACGTAACAAAATGTGGAAAAAGTGAAGCGCTGTGAATACTTTCCGGATGCACTGTATATTTAAAAAAAACACTGATGGTCATAACACTAATAATCACGTATAACTACAACATATTTGTTTGGATATATTTTTATACATTGTTTCCTGAGTGTAACTTGCTCATGGACACTTAGAGAACCGTATTTATTCCACTAGAGCAGTGGGTTCTTGCCAGTTATCTCATGAGTGCAAGCGTGCCAGGGTTGGTAGAGGGTGGTAGAGCCTGCTTCTAGACCTGCTGCAGAGGGTGAAAACAGTTCTGTTTAACAGTGTTTATACTACTTGTTAAGATATCGTAAGTGTCTGTAGTGCATTTGACATTCCATGTATTGTTAGTTCTAAACGAACTACACTCATCTTACGATCAAACGTACATTCCTGTGCGACTGTCTTCAGTATTCTTAATGTGATCCCCCCCCCCGATAAATGAGACCAGTCTATTCCTCTGTTCCTTGTCCTTCACCAAATCCACACAGGAGAAAATCTCTCTTGCAGGGTCAGATGTAAAAGCTGCCAAGTCAGATACAAATGATGTTCTATGTTACACTTGTGATGTTTCTGTTTGTTTTGCAATGTTATGGTAAATTGTATTTATCAAGATCATTATACACTGAAAGCCATGTGATATAGATTTTCTTGAAATTTATAGACATTACCTGTCATCGTCGTTCAGTGTTTTTTCTCAACTCGCACACATGGAATTCACGAGAGACGCTGCTGATGCCCCTCATTCCAGCTATAGAGACTGTAGAACCACTTGATATTATGTATCTTTTATTTTTGTATACAATTTTCAAAACCTTATTTTTCCACTCCAAGACCTTCTGTTAAATACAGTGAACGTGGTATCTAGCTACATTTCTGTAATGTTCTTGAAATGTTAAGATTCATTGCTTTGAGTTTTCTTTGAAGGAGAGACAGCCCATATTGTCCTCCCAGTCACACACAGGAACGAGCCCAGTCAGTTTTTTCTTTTCATTTCCTTTTCGGAGCACAAGCCTGCCAACCTCACACATCACCTCTGTAGCCTTGCATGACCATTCTGACAGTGATCCTACAAACTTGTGCCAAAATGTGGTCTCCCTACCATGACTCGGCTATAACCGATGCTACCATGATCACCCTAACCTGGCATTGTGACCAACGTGAAAGACAAAAAAAAAAAATCACCTAGAGCCAATAATAACTTCACTGTCGGCTCGCAGTTCAGAAAAAGAAACCGACATTCAAATTTGTTTTATTTGTCACATACACAGTTATACACGGCACAACCTGCAGTGAAATGCATTCCTATCTATCTATACCTGTCACAGTCCATCTTTCCCTTACATTGATTCCAATGTAAATAACAGCATTGATTCAAACTTGATATTTTTTTATTGGATGTTGATTTTTTTATATATATGTAACACTAACATGATCTACACTAATGGATTTTTTTTTTTTTTATTTATAAATGTGAATGTGGTTACAGATTGTTTCTTGGTTCGATTTTATACGTCAAAAATTGGTCACATCAGAATAAAGCAACTTTCAAGTTGTTTGTACATGTTTTAGTTGTAGATGTCACCCGCTGAGTACAGAGAAAATGTACATCCAGGGTGAATCTGTAGCCTCGGTGAGAGGTGGTGTAGATAAAGCACAAGCTTTTTTTTTTTCCACACAGGGGGACGTTCCGCATCGAGAGGACGGACGGGTCACACTTTGACGTGCGTATTCCACCTTTCTCCTTGGAGAGCAACAAAGACGACAAGTCTCCTCCTGCTAGATACAACTGGTAGAGCAGACTTCGCCGGATACAAGTGGCCCTTAGCTGATCCAAGACCAGCTTCCTCCCCATTTCAATTCCAACTTGTGTTATTATTATAAAGGAAATGTAAACCTAGTTTCAGGACCGCAACAATAGGCATGTCGTATCAGATCACTTTACTGAATGTCACGTTGGAGATCCTCAAGTAAACCAGTACCAGAGATGTCATCCATTTAATACTATATCAATCTCGTGTGTAGATTTAAAGCCATGGTGTAAACTGTTTCCGTTTGCAAGGTAAAGGAAACGCAAGCAGAAAGAGGAAACGTACTGTTGTATTATGCACACAGCTTTATTTGGTTGACAAACATCAGATTAAGGTGTATCTAATATGTTTGTCACTTGTACATTGCACGATGCTGGCTACTGGTTACAAAGCGACCCACACAATAGATAAAAATGGTTTTGGAATACTGTGAAATTCTCACACAGGATACCACATGAGACTCGTAAGCTATTGTGAGCCTTGAGTCAGGTTTTTCATGTTGTTACTGCACCTTTTAAACTTTGGCATTTTGGTTGTGGGCTTACATAATTATTCTTTTTTTTGTTTGTTTGGCTGCTGTGTTAATCTAACTTATGAAATTGATCAACGAGAAGAAGAGTTCTCCGTTGCCACCCTTGGATCACCACTGTGGTTGTTTATAGTTGGTAGCTTCCTCATTCAGCCTACTTTCATACTCAAGTTCCATGCCAGGCCTGACATATTTTGCTCCAGTCAGTGCTGGTATTCCCCCCCCCCCTTTACCCATCTTTTTCTTCTCCACTCAACCACTCTTGCATTCTCTTGCAGCAAAGAGGCAGCCACACAGAGGCTGTGAACGCCCATAAACCTAATTCAAGTTCTCAGCATGGAAAAGAGTAAATTAGTTCCCAGTGCTCTGGTTTGCCCAAATTTGCAAGTTGCCAAGTGCTTGAAAACTGTAATGAGCCAATGTAGCCAGTAATACTAGGGATGTTTGCACAAAACATGCATTGGAAAGACATGTCACAAGAAAAGCATGTCTTAATAATAATATCAACCCTGGTTATTTTGAGTTTACAGTAAATAATGGCAGTATTATTTCTGGGTGTGTTTTTATTGTTTGTGGGGGGGGGGTATTTGTTTTTTTTAAAACATGTCTTATAGCACTGTGTTTTTTTATAAAAATTTTTTTTTTTTTTTTTTTTGTCCTTCCCAAAATCCACACTCGGAAGAAAACTTCTCTTGCAGGATTAGGTGTAAAAGCTTTGGGATGTTGCTGAACTTTGTAGGTACATCCCCAGAAGGTTGCTCGTCACTGGTTTAATGTTCTCCCTGCTCTGACGGACCCAGTTCAACACAAGAATGGCTGGGTAAAGAGCTGATGAGATTACTCGGATGCATCTGGTGGCTCTCAGGCACTTGAATAAGAACGCGATTGAAGAATGGTCCTTGACATTTAGAGTTTTAGATCAGCTGGTCCAGTGAGGAAAACATTATTTGAGCCCATTGAGGCAGTCTTGAGAAGTTTTCATTATCAACATTATCATTATGCCAAAGTGTGTGTCGGTTGGCTTTTTGTGAAAGTAAAATATGACCAAGTTCAAATTGTTCATGATATCTGTCCTACATTGGAACCTTACACAATGCATGTCGGTAAAAAGTTCCACAAAGTTTGAGCCAAAAAAAAAGCTTCCATCACAAGAACTTATAATGGATTTTTTTTTTCTTTGACAGCCTTCATACTTACGGAGTCTGATTTGATTTTTTCATATTCGGTTTCAAAAGCTGGTTTCTGTCTTCCTCTGAACATGTTTGTGTTACCTAAGCAGATGAACTTTTGTTTATTCTTTGTTTTGTGGGAATATGCTCACCTTTGCATTTTTAAACTCTCTGTAATGGTAGTGTTTTACCTTGAATTGGACATTTTTAATCTGATCCTTTCTAAATTATGATGGATAAAAGTATTAGAATTTTTTATGACAAATTGTTGGGATTGCAGTTTTTTTATTGACCCTAAAAAGTACCTCAAATATGAACCCTTTAAATAAAATATGGCATACAGTGTACATATTATGTAAATTGAAATTGACAGGTGTTTTTGTCATTGTTTCTGTAAACCAGCAGACCTGATTTGATAGTACTGTAGCCTTAAAGCATGTCACTTTTAGTGGGGTTCAGGTGCCTGACATTCCCAGTGAAGAACATCCTACTTTTTGGCCTTGAGACCCTACAAAGGTACAGTGTAGAATACCAAAATATTAGTACACTTTAATATTTTGCCATTGTTTGCCCTTAGATCTTTTCTTTATATGCATTTCAGCATGTGGGATGTAGTTACTAATATTAAAAGAGGCTAGCTTTACCCTTTAGAAAATAAGTGATGTTATATATAGACCACTACTACCCAAACCATTCCCCAAACTTCAAGTTCCTCTCACCCACATTGTTTGATTAACAGATGTTTGTTGTTTACTGTGGAAATCCAAATTTAAACAGGTTTTCAACTGCATTTTCATTCTGGCAGAGCTCGAACGCAACTTTACGAAATTCAATTAGAAATGGATATTTGTTATTCCATTATGTCAGAGTCATACCATTAACAATGAAACTGAAATGTCAAAAGGACTTTTTCCATTTTAAATGTGTTGGCCATTGTATACAGAAATGCAAATTCACTTCAATTATCTTAAATAATGCACACTCACATGGAAAATGTAGATGTAAATATATTTATTTAGCGATGTTAAATTTGTATTTGAATTTGAAAAAAATAATATGCCACGTCACTGGTTCTTTGGTAATTTAGATCGTTCGTTCTTCAATACAGCTGCCTTTCATTTAAACAGATAATTGTTTGATTTGTTCCTGGTTTGCCGTATCCTTGATAAACATAACCGTGCTGTAGAATGTTTTGCTACACAGTCCAACTGAGGGGGCGTCAAAGCATATTCCTTAGATGTAACAGGGCTCCAAGTGCTCCAGTTAATACAGCGGGGTTCAAAACAGACCTTGCGTTGGTATTGTAACTTATTACTTACCTATTTGTATTTTATTTTAACTTATCATCTGAATATGTTTGCAACCTCTCCAGATATGAGTGGTACCAGACCTTGTTCTGTCAGAATCCGGCCCAAATGACTGTTCAAAGTAGCCCTATTACATACTACTCACGCACTAGTTAAGCCACAAACCAGTATGCAGTATGCGACCATTTTTCTAGTACACGATGAAGTACCACTGCATCTGTCACATACTAGATACTATACTACTGTACATTATGCAGCATTTAGTGGACCAGCATTTAGTATGTAATGGGCTGTTTCGAAGATAATGCAGGATTCTCCTTTCGGGATCGTCGTAACCTTCTCACATGAATTTAAAAATAGAACAACATAACAGCTGAATGTAAACACAGTAAAAGTACGTTTTGACCTCGTAAATGTAAAAGTAAAAGTACCTTCATCTTAAAATCACAATTTGTTCAAAATGATATTAAGTAGCCTAAATTTAACCGAGTCAATATTGTGTGTTTCTACCCACCACTGGGATTAAGGTTTGTGTTTATCATAAAATCAGTTTACTGTTGGCTTCTCTTTTTATACATAAAATACCAAAATAAAAGAATCGAAAGCTGTAAATTTTCTGTGATTATCAATTCTAAGGACTGGTGGTTGGCAAATAGGCTATGGCGTTGTAGGCTATATTTGCATAGACTGTTATAGTCCGTCGTTTTCTGAACTCAATTCTACTCGACTCCAATGTCCTGCTAAGCAGCTATAACATATAACTAGCAGTTGGCTACTTCCGCACCTCTCTAATTAACCGTATCTAACCTTGCTACAGTGTTTTGTGTTATTCTGTCTCCTGAGCATTGGATCAGCTCTGTAACGATGAACACCAAAAACTTGCGAAGTACATGACTCCTGCTTTTGCATTCATTACATGTTTTTTGACTGAACGCTGCTGGTGTAGCGCGTAGAACGTTATCGGATGCGACACTGATGTTGAGGCAAGCACATACGTCGCCAGGTGTACCTTTAGTTGTTTTTAGTTTCAGAGGTGATGTGCGTTCGTGTTTCGGTTCATGCTACGCTTGTGTGCACGTCTAGTAACGATCCCGATACAGGTTATTGGGCCCTCATCAGATGTTCCATGCCAGAGATTGTTATTCCATGTTATTCTTAGAGGTACACTGTACACTTTGGACTGTACACTTTATCATTCTTTCTCTGTCATTATAAACACTGGAAACATGAGCAAGAACATCTAATGAGTGTCAGACGTCAGTATACTGAAGTATAGTCTTCCTCTTTTTATATAGTTAGACCCCTGTATAATCACTGGAATGTTCGGGGAGCTGAAACCCTGAATGTTGTTATACAATTCGTATTCTGAGTTTACAGTAGCCATGCTGACACACCTCCTCTCTCTCTCTCTCTCTCTCTCTCGGTATCGATTAATCACTTTTCCTCCCTTTCCTCAGCATCTGCAGGGGTAGAATTAGACAATTTCTCAAGTTGACAGTACGAGGGCTACTGGGAAAACGAGAGTGATAAAGAACGCAGCGAACTCGTTCGCTTGTCGTCTCATTTTTTTGGTTGGTGTATCAAATGTAAATATTACAGAACGTGTTCCGGAGTTTTGCGCTTGTCGGTCGGGCAGCGGGTTTTCCAGTTTCCGCTCACTGCAGGTGTCAGTCGCCGACACAAGAACGGACGCGGGGCGAAAGTAGGGGTTCCATCATGTGAGGTGAATAAACCATCCTTTCTTCTTTTTAATTAGCTATAAAAAGTTCGTACACCGTACGCTGGATCTGTTTACATTGTTCGGTAGAACGTTCTCGTTGTCACTCGATTGTCAGATTTCACTTCTCGTCGCCACTTTGTTTAAGATTGCGTTGTTTCTTTCGCGTGGCATAAGACATTCTTTTTTAACATAAAACGTGTTTCATGGAAAACTTTTAGATCCGTTAAAATGTTTTGTGATACAGAACAAGTCCTGTGCGTAATGCAAAGCGGGATTCGCGCGGAGTAATTGCGCTCGCCTTAGTAATAAAACACAGTTGCGTTAATCGAAGCAACGCCTTGACTGAGAGATTGCGTTCTTTTGTGTTCTTGCTTGAAACGTTTCCTATGAATACTGCATGAGCTTTTATGTTGTGGTCAACATTCACGTCTCCTTTGAAAATTGCACAAAAAATGTTTTTACAAAAATACTCCTGTTCTGGACTTACCCTCGCTTCTAGAAGGTAAAGGACAAACTCCCATTCGTCCCATGCCCAAATGAGAGTTTTAAGGCACAGCTACCCGGCGTCGCTCTCTCACCTATCGGCCGCCAACGCCTGAACCGCGGACAATCGCATGGGAGCGAGGCAGGCCAAATGTCAGGAGGCTGGGTCCAGCACGCCGCCGGACGTCTGGACGCGGGCTCAAAGATCCCTGCTGTCGCGCCCGTCCTCGTCTGAGAGTGCAGACAGTGCCGCGGCGGCAGCGCCGCCGTACCAGCGCCGCGTCTGCATGATCCAGGAGATGCTGCACATGGCAAAAGAGGGAAAACATGAAGACGCCTCGGAGATGCTGAGAAACCTAAGACAGGTGAGGCTCTCTGCTAGGGCTTTTACTCGGAGGCGTGAGACAAGCTTTAGAAGCGGTTGACTAAAGCGGTCTTTCAAATTCTTGTCACAGGTGAGACATATATAATTAATAAAAACAAACAAACAAACAAAAAAACATATATCGTACAGCAACAGGTCACAAAAGGCGCAGTCTGACGATCATTCCCGCCAGAGATGACGTTTACTCCACGAGGCACTCCTCTACGACTTATTCTGCACACACGTGATAAATATTGTTTGAAGATGACTGAGACGTGTGTATTCACTGGATGCTGAGTTAAATGGCACTCGCTGTTGCATTCAGAGTCTGAATGTGTTTGGTTGCGAGCACAGTGAATCGGGAAACCATGGTGATGATGGAACGCCTGCAGCAATGCAGAGGATGTCAATGAAGTCTTTTACACTAACTATCCACCCCAACCACCCCACCAACCAATGCACAGAAACACACACAAATACACACTCTTTCATCCTCTCTACTTTCCCTCTCTGGCTTGTTTTTATCCCCACTTCTTACCACTCTCTCTTTTATCCCCTTCACTCTTTTTCTATTAGCGCCCCCCCCCCCCTTTCCACTCCTGTGTGTGTGTGTGTGTGTGATTCTCTCCTTCCGTGGCACACTCGGCAGTGTTCACACCAAACAGTAAATCACTCTGCAAGCGAGCTCACTCCAAATCACTCGAACAAATCATAGACACAATGCCTCACACACACACTATATCACGCATGTACACACGTTGCCTCAAAACAAATGAACTCACTCTCTTACACACAGTCGTCAGCTCTCTTTATCCCCACACATACTCCCATACTCAGGCTTTCTCCCTGCTCACACTTCCTCTCTCTGTTTAGTTAGTGCTGGCACTTTAAACAATGAATTGAAGAAAGATGAAAATGGATCCCTTCCCCTCCCCCTCCTCCTCCCAACCATACACACAAACATACACACACTCAGATGTGCACCATTGCCAGAAACAGGTATGGGAAGAGGGGGAGGGACCCCCTGTCTATGAATATTTTATATATTCATATATTCATTAGTGTGTGCAGAGTAAAGCAGTGGACCACCCTTCTCTGCAAGATTTGCTTTGTGTTTGGAATTGTCCTTTTCTTCATCCTGCTGTTAAGTTTCATTTTATTTCAGGAGTGAAGCTGCTACCCCAGTGTCTACTGATGCCATGTCCTAAAACTATATACATAATGCATAAACAGGCTAATAGGTTCATATGTTTTTTGTTTATATTTGTATATTGTCATGAGTGCAAACTCTTGCAATTCCCTTAAACACCACCACATCTTTCTTTGACTTTCCTTGGAACTTTAGGTTTCTGTGATGTGTAGTTTAGCTTTAGTTTTGATTGGGGTTTCACGTTTTATTTGGCTGGAAGGCGCATTTCCGGATTAGCTTCTATTTTAATGCTAATAGCAGGGTTCAGTTGCTTCTCAAGAATTCTCTCTCTCTCTCTCTCTCTCTCTCCCCCTCTCTCTCTCTCTCTCCCTCTCCCTCCCGCTCTTCCTTTCTCCCTCTCTCCCTCTGAACAGAACTGGTTTTCCACTTGTTGGACTGTATGAATGCTGTGATCCATCAAACGGTTCATAGAATGTTCTAGAAGATTGGGTCAGGATGCTCCGAGCATGCAATGAAAAAGTCTGTGATTTATTGGAAGATTCATTTACATAATGCAGCCTTCTGTCCTAATAGTACTGGAAATGCTAATATCACAATAATAAATAACAAGTAATATATTATTCAGGCCTAGTTCGTAATCATATGGATTGCTTTGAATCTGAGGGTCCAAGCTTGGCTGTGAGCCTGATGGTTTACTGTGCTGGTTTGTAGGATTTGGGCATGGAGTCAACATCTCTCGATGACGTGTTGCATAGGTATGGCAGCTTCAGAAACATGGTGGACCCCATCACTCATGACCTCATTATGAGCCTCGCTCGGTGTATGCACTGCCCTAAAACGGTGAGAAAACAAACACACACACACACTCATACAAATCCACACAAATGTTATTATAAATCACTACCTTGTAGGTACACTTCATCTGAGATTGGAGCTTGTCTGTAGCTTTCACAATTTGAGTTAAGATGAAATTAGCAGTGATCTTCAGAGTGATTCTCAGTGGAGAGTTTCTGATGACCAGACGACTTCTTGTTTGTGTGTCAGAGCTCTACCATTAGTGATGCTCACGTGTAAACACTTAGGCGACAAGGTTGTGTCAGTTACGGTTGTAGCAGGCAACAAACACTACCATGTCACACCATGCCAGTGTCACTGCTGTGTTGAGAACATTTTGCCTATGGTCATTGGTGTTCCTCTGGCCAGAAACTCCAAACTATTTGGTGAATGGAGTGGAGGGTGGCTGACAAATTGCTCATTGCAAGAGATGTACCAAGGGGTCCAGTCTGTTAAAGTGCACCCCTAAAAGGTAATTGTATGTAAGCTCACACAAAAGCTCTCTTGAACAAAATCAGTTACCACAATAAATGATTTTAATCCTGTTGTTGTCTGAGCTTACCCTTAGGTGTGATTTGAACACTTGCAAAAACCTTGACCACACCCAGATTCAAACCTGGATCTTCTAGATAACAGATGTGTGCTCTGACCACCAGACCAACGAACCAAGACGCTAGTCTGCTAGCCAGAGTATATTCAATTCAATTCAATTGAAATGTATTCATATAGAGCTTTTTACAACAGTCGTAGTTGCATAGCAGCTTGTCCGGGTCCAAGTCCCCAGTGATCAAGCCAGGGGTGACAGTGGCAAGGAAAAACTCCCTATGAGCATGAAGAAGAAACCTTGAGAGGAACCAAGATTCAAAGGGGGGGCCATTCCCCTCTGGCTGACACTGTGCACCACAACAAAAGTACAAACAGCAAAGAACATAATGAGCACAGAACTGTCTGCTCAGGGCAATGGAGAAGTGGATGGCTGGGCTGCAGCAGGGGGCATCAGGAGGTGGTGGTAGGAGTCACATTAGCTGAGAAGGGGTGAGGCTCAGCAACAACATGACACCAGGCAGAGATACACCTTGGCAGGAAGAGAAAGTAGACTATTAGGTATGCTCACCTACTGAGATATGTAAATCAGGGATCTATTGTGTGCAGGGTTGGGCCCCGGCAAATCTAAATATGGCAGCACAGTTAAAAGTGTAGAACCAGAAGGAAACATCCCCCAGGACATCAGCACTTCCTAGAACATCAGCACTCCACCACTTCAAGACAACAAACCTGAGTGACAAAAAGAGGTGAATTGTCAACACCATGATGTCCCAGTTTACCATAACTCTCAAGGACTATGAACCTCCAGATCTACACCTTTATCTAAGATGAGAGGCACTCACAGAAAGCCTAACTATATAAATAGGTTTTCATCTTTGCCTTAAATACAGAGACTGTGCCTGAGTCTTGAACATTGGCTAGAAGGTTATTCCATAGAGCCTTACAGGAAAAGGCTCTGCTCCCTGCAGCAGATTTCCTTATTCGACGTAGCGGTTCATAGTGAACTAGGAGTTTCCTGAGGTACTGTGGGGCAAAACCATTCAATGCTTTGTAGGTTAATATGTAAAGATAGTAAGTAGCAATCTTTGCATTGCTCCTGAGGGGGAAGAAGGCTGTCAGAGAAACGCTGTTTCTTTGAACGAAAGATCCATAATTACACCAAGACCTTAAACCGTTAAAGATTGGGATTGGGACACCATCCAGTTTTGGGTTTTTTTTGTTTTTTTTTACATAATGAGAGAACATACTCCTTGCTACCTGTGTCAGCCTCTGTCACACTGTTTTCTCATGCAGAGGTGACGGTCTCCTCTGCACCACCCTGCTCTTAGGGTGGTGCACCCACGCATTTCATACCAACTATTTGTATCACACATGAATCTACACCTCACTGGGATCTTGGCTACTCTGTGCCACGGCAGCTTCGACACAAACACACATTTTACGGTGAACTCTTAATGAGCTCACAACGTCCTAAAACACAACAACACAAAATATTTTTTTTAATGAGAAGCATCCATCCTAATTAAGAGTTACATAAAAAATGAAGCTAAATAAGCATTCTGCTAGGAATGCTGGAAAATGTTTGTGTTTAAAAAGACAGGAAATGTCAACCCACATTGAAATTCCTGCAATAAAACAGTAATATCTATTATTAATCCAAGGTTATTTATAAGGTGGATACACCTAACCGAGTGACAGTGAAAGTAAGAATGCAGTATGTGCTTGATGAGTACAGAGTCTTTTTTTCCTTACAGTACTGCAAGCTCTACTGATTGTGACGTCTCTAGAGAGAAAGAACAGCTGATTTTAGCAAGAAAAACATTCAAAGATGACTCAGAATCCCCATTCCTGTACTACCTCACTAAATCTGAAAATGTCCCATAATGCATAGCTTCCCCATCAAGCAACCACTCGCTGGTCACTGCGAAGAGGACGAGGTGCATAGACTCCAGCGACGGAACAGAGACGCTGGAATATAAAGTACCAATCACAGCACGCCTTGCAGGCAGACGCTTGGTCTGGCACTGAACTATACATAGATGCTGAGCCTGAGGACCACATACACACACATGTGAGCACACACACACACACAAACATGGACAAGCACATACAGAGATGAGGCATTATGTTTAAAAATACAGTCAGTCCAAGGAGCAGCAAGCAAATTTGAACACTAGTTTCAGTGCTTGTTTTCCACCACTAGGTCTTGTGCACATGCTCACACACACACACACACACACACACACACACACACACACACACACACACACACACACACACACACACACACACAGAGATCTTTTATTCTGCATGGGTTCTGAAGTTAACAGGCAAGCTGCATGTAATGAACTCCTTGCATATTTATATTTTGTCAGTGACCATTATTTATTCGTAATCAGTGTTTTTGATGTGGCACAGTGCCCTCTTCAGCAAACCCATCTGTGTCCTACCCCTGGCTCCGTCTGTGGTGCTGTGTTCTACCCCTGGCTCTGTCTGTGGTGCTGTGTTCTACCCCTGCCTCTGTCTGTGGTGCTGTGTTCTACCCCTGGCTCCGTCTGTGGTGCTGTGTTCTACCCCTGGCTCCGTCTGTGGTGCTGTGTTCTACCCCAGGCTCCGTCTGTGGTGCTGTGTTCTACCCCTGGCTCTGTCTGTGGTGCTGTGTTCTACCCCGGGCTCCGTCTGTGGTGCTGTGTTCTACCCCTGGCTCCGTCTGTGGTGCTGTGTTCTACCCCTGGCTCTGTCTGTGGTGCTGTGTTCTACCCATGGCTCCGTCTGTGGTGCTGTGTTCTACCCCAAGCTCCGTCTGTGGTGCTGTGTTCTACCCCTGGCTCCGTCTGTGGTGCTGTGTTCTACCCCTGGCTCTGTCTGTTGTGCTGTGTTCTACCCCTGGCTCTGTCTGTGGTGCTGTGTTGGCTGATCTCTCACTGGGTCATTGATTCTTAGAAAAGAGCCCCTCATGAATGGAAATGCAGACAGGAAAGAGAAGATGAAAGAGAGAGAGAGAGAGAGAGAGAGAGAGATGCCCTAGTTAGGCATTAGGAGAAAGCAGACCCATCTGAGCTTAAACACACACACAAACTGCATGATATCCGTGCATGTAAAATGAGCCACTCATCCTGGTTCTGCCTGGCTAGACCTCTCCTGTGTTAGTGGGGTTAATGAAATGGACGCACACACACACACACGCACACACACACACACACACACGCACAAACATGGACAGAGGGATGGAAAGATGTGGGAAGCAGAGACAGACTGATGGAGAGATGAGTCGGTAACTTCAGTCTGATGATTAGTCATGTTGTGTGTATGTGTGTGTGTACACATCCATAAAATAAATACATCTGTTTTTGTGTTCTCCACAGGAATAAAGAAAACCAAGGAAAATGTGATCCACAGAGCTGTAATCCAAAAATCACTCACCCACACACACACACACACACACAGCTTGTATACAGTAGTTCACACAGCTAATATAGGATTAGGTATTTGCCTCCCATGTGATAATGAACATAATCACATACATCTGATCATGTATGTGAAAGTTGTAACTTGAAGGCCTTACACTCCAGTCATCTCCATCTCCCTATGGTGAGGGCCAGGTGAGGCAATTGGTAATCAATAATGCTCCTGATTGGCAAACCAGCATCCCTGTAGCTCACTGGCTCTGAAGGATTCCCGCTGGGCGCCTCTGTCCGTGTGTGGGTTTTGTGTGTCTGTGGGTGCGTTTGTACGTGTTGGGTGTGTGTGTGTGTGGGAGAGCTGGGGTGACAGCAGAAGAACTAAAGAGCTAAAGTGATTAGAGTCTTCCCGAATGAGCTCATGCGTGAAGAGAACAAGCAGAAATGAGCAGGTCAAAGAGGCAGACCTCAGGGGCCTGGGATGGACGGATCGATGCCCGACCACGAAACAAACTGCACAAGGCACGGCGGACGACTTGTAACGGCGGACGACTTCTAATGCTTTGCGCCTTCTGTCTTTCTGCTACAGGAAGGCGATTCCCTCAGTGCCATGGAGAAGGTGTGTCGGCAGCTGACGTACCACCTGAGCCCTCACCCGCGCTGGAGAAGGCAAGGGCTTCTGAAGGGCAAGCCCCCAGCCAGGTGAGCTCCGCAGGGACACAGAAGCACTCCGAGTCCAAGGCTTCATCAGGCCTACTGCTCTATGCTGTGTTCAGTCCAACATGAGTCCATCCTGGTCCAATACCACAAAGCACCTGCTTTCCATCATATGGGTCTAATCTAGATAACTGAGGTGCCGTTCCCTTCAGTTAGAGATCGAATGACAATCTTCACACATTGAGGGCAAGTCATCCTCGACAAGCTTAGCTTGTTACTTAGTTACCTTGGCAACTTGGGAGATTATAATGCATGCTCTTAACACATATGAACACAGCTGGCTTACTCAAAGCTCCAAGCGTATTGACAGCAGTGATCACAAGAGCTGCCAGCAAAAAATCACCTGCGAATATGTTCTGTTATTACATCTGTGTGACGCTGATGAGCACATTATCCAGGGTTCTTGTGCTCACGTGCAAACGTCTTCATCACACGTTTCCTGGTTGCTAACTTCATTTGAAGCTGGTCACAGTATTCACATTTTGCACACAAGGGTTTTATTTTTGTATGTGATGGACACACAGGATCAGGACTGGATCTGCAATGCACTGAGGCGCCTGGCAGAACTGCTAATGTTGTGTTGGCTGCTCCTCTTTGATGCCATTCCATATTATACTTTACTGACTTATAAATCCATTGTTTTTCTACTACCTCCTACAAAACGAGATTCCTTTATTACTTTTGTTGAGCTAATCAAGTGTGTGTGTGCACATGCGCACACGTGCATATGTATGTGTGTGTGTGTGTGTGTCTGCGTGTCCATATGTCAGTGGGGGAAAAAGCGGTCTTTTTTATAGCTTGCAGTACCTGACTCTTGTCAGTTGGGTGCATCTGCCCTTGCGTCCGAGTGTCGTGTGTGTGCATGTGTGTTTGTAGGAGCGATTATATGTGATGGGGACGTGGGCGTTGGTTTGGGGGGGGGGTGTGCGCGTGTGCGTGTGTGTGTGTGTGTTTTCACCATGGGGCCATGGTAATAGTGATGGTAATAGTGATGGTAATAGTGATGCTTAAGCAATGTGATGGTGATGGAGATGCTGATGGTAATAGTGATGGTAATAGTGATGGTTAGGCGATGTGATGGTAATAGTGATGGTAATAGTGATCGTTATGCGTAAGTGATGGTGATAATTAGATGTTCTAAGGTATTATAGCTGCAAATGAAAGATGACGTCCTGCTATTTTGCTTCATGATCACCTTTTTGTCTTTAAGCCTTGGCCTGAGCGCGCACACACACACACACACACACAATCACAACAACACACAAAGCTGCCTCATCCTCACATCATAATCATTCAAACTCAGATGGACTTTTATAACTCACAGAATTTTGAGGTAAATTAGATGTATTATATGATGTAAATTACATCAGCTAAATCTGAAGATCACAAATCTAGTTTGCGTAATAACAGATTAATTTTACTTGTAACTATATCTTAAAATACCTGAGTTTATAAACCTAATTCTTTCGGTTTTGTCTTCTACTGAAATGCTGCAACAATATATTGATATTTTCAGTGCAACGACTGCACACAGTGAGTCTTTCAGTCAGGAAGCAGAGGTGTGAAAATCCCAGAAGTGAAAAACCAATTAGAATGAGCACGGGTGACAATTAAGAAGCCTAATCCCATTTCCTATGAGAAAGTGAAACATTTCACTGTGCGCCAGTTCCTGTTCCTGGTTATCAGGAAAGTGTGTCTTCCCAGAATGCAACTGAAGGAGAGTGGAAGAGCCAATGCTAGCCCAGTGACCCTGCTGATTAACAAGCAATTAGAAAAAGGGGGAGGGGAGGGAAGCAGAGAACGAAGGATTAAGTGAGAAAGCAGAGTGAGCATGAAAGAGCAGAGTTATAAGAAATACACATACATTTACACTTCATGGGAGAAAAGGAATGTATCTGTGCATGAGTGGGATTTCTAAATGGTAAAAACGTTTTGGTTGTCTGATTTCCTTCTGGAACAGCCCAGACTGCTTAGCAACATTTGTATTTATTGCGTGGTGTACTTTCCATCTCTCACCATCTCTCTCTCTCTCTCTCTCTCTCTCTCTCTCTCTCTCTCTCTCTCCTCTCTTTCCTTCTCTTTCCTCTCTGAGTCATTATGAGTTAGTGGGTCTTCCACAGAATACTGTCTCAAGTGGCTGGGACCAGAGACCTCATAGATCTGACCCACACTGCCCACAGCTGCCTGTTATTGGGAAGACCTTCCTAACTGTGTTAGTATTGACCACGAGCCTGACAACTTGCCCTTTTCACAGCAGCTTTCCAATGATTTTAATTTTTTGAACAGTGCACCTATCTGCATCTGTGTGTGAGCCGTGAGTGTGTCATGTGCGTGTGTGTGTGTGTTTGCGTTTGCGTGTGTGGGTGTTCGCACGCAAGAATGAGCGTGAAAAGTAAAGTTTATCGCCTCTCTCCTGCCTAATAAACTCAGGATGTGCTCATGTTTGATTTAGCTCTGGGGCTAAGATTGGAGTCTCGGCTCAGTCTCCCGGACTTAATTTAGTCTGGTCTCTGTGGTTACTCAGACAGACTGAAAACACAAGCAACTGCCCTGTGCCCACATGCCAGGCACCTTCGCCCATGACCCCCACCCCCTCCCCCCTCCTCCT
>JAOXYF010000003.1:9469445-9480103 GCA_028565775.1 Sternarchorhynchus goeldii | reverse complement strand
GAGAGAGAGAGAGAGAGAGAGAGAGAGAGAGAGAGAGAGAGAGAGAGAGAGAGAGAGAGAGAGAGAGAGAGAAATTCAAATTAGAACCTCAGCTGAACATGGCTGTCCTTCTGACAGGCTAACATCAGGGACGCCCAGCTCTGGACGTTTTTGGAAATCTACTGGCCTTCAGAACTGAACCCATGTGATCCTCTTAATCAAAGCCTTTGGTTAGCACCCAGCAGAGCCAGGTTTGTTGGGACTAAACACTATAAGGCATGAGATTGTCGAAGATTTCTGGTATTTGTGGAATATCACGGAATTTTAAAGTCTATTCCAGATATGGAAAGTCAGGGGATTTTATATGCTTTGGGTCAAGTCATGGAATATCAGGGAATTTTGTTTGTAAAATCTTTAAATTTTAGTTGCCATTTTTCATAATGTTATATTTTCACATTTCTGGTATTATGTGAGTGGTTGTTATGGTTACTTGTTTTTTTCCATGCCCGTTTAACAAAGGCAGCCTGTTTTTCCATTAATTACCAGTCGCGGAAATTCAGCTTTGTAGTCTGTGAAAGGACAGGGAAAAGACAGGGAATTTGACCTTTGAGTTTAGAGTGGGAACCCTGAAGAAGATTTGATACATTTAATCCCCAGCTGGCAGGCTTAGCACTTTCTGCTGCAGCATTAGTGCTGTAGAAATTAAAATAGAACCAAATATGGAACTGACCTTCCATTCTGTGACTTGAAGAGAAATGACCACTTCACCATGGTAGTGGAGTTAGTAAAGTACCTAAACCCTGAGGTCTAATTTCTCTGTGATAATCGGTGACTAGCTGTACCAGTAAAATGTGGCTTGCATGGTACAATATACTGTATATACATTATACACTATTCACTAATACAAAAAATAAAGACAAGTTTTATGTTCTCACTGGGAAGCACCATAGTCAATATATTCCAAAACTGAAAGAATATGTATTGTAACCTTTTCAGTATGTGATGTTGAAATGAAATGTTGCTGCATATGTTCTACTCACTTCATGATGAGAATGTAAACTCCATACATGGAAATCAGAAGCATTGACTCCCACCTGGAAGAGCCAGACAGTGAGGTCAGCAAACACTGAGACATGTTCAGGGAAACACAATAACAAATGTATGAAATTTGGCTGACCGACACTGATTTGACATTAATGATGACAGATGCTGTCTGGTCTTATCTTACATCGCCTCCTTCAGCCAGCCTACACACACACACACACACACACACACACACACACCTGCCCTGCTCCCAATCACCTGATTATTGATCATTACTCATCATCATGAGCACCTGGCCCTCATAAGGAGATGCCTTCGAGGAACCTGCTCTCTCCCATCCCCGTGCTGAGAGCAATACTGCCAGCATCCGGAGTTATTTGCTTTTTGAGCTCGATGTTGTGTCTTTTGTTTGTTTGGGTTTTCTAAAAATCTCTAATCATGGAGAATAAAAACGCTCAAATATGCTCACGTCTCGCTCCCTCCCTACTGCCATCACAAAACTGTTTTGCTGTGGTAACAATAATTTATTTGAATGCTGGTAATGAAATGAATTTCTTGTTTATCTTATACATTATTGATGAAAAGCCCTTGTGTTCAAGTATTAGTTTCCTGGTTTGAGGATACTGAGTCTCATCACATATGTGAAGGTTTCCATTCGCCCTCAAGCTTAAAGCCCTGTGAAGTTCCTTCCTGTTCATATGACAAAACATGTGATACTGCCCCTTTAAATGAGTCTGGTTAGACGTGAGCTTGTGTTTTGACTCCCAGTGCTCTGAGCTGATATTATACCACCCATGAACCATTTGCTATTGAAATATGCTTTGCACAGAGCTTCTTAAAGAGAGCCCCCATTCAGAAGAGGAAATTAAATGTGTGCTGACTGGCAGTTCTCCACTTTTAATAAGTCTTTGATTATGACAGATTTCATTGCTGGCTCTGAGCAAAGCACACAGGTAATAATCCAACATACGACTGTGTCGTACTTATTCGTTCCAACGTTAAAATCGAAAGGCAATAATTCTACTTACCACACAACCCTCTCATCATAGATGACCTGCAAGAGCAATTCAGGAAATGCATGAAGGCAAAGAACTAATAACTCTAACTTTGTGCGGTATGAAAAGCCCTTAAAATAAAAGCGTATATTATTGCTGAATATAAAACATCTGAATAATAGTAATGGTGTGCACTGATGTTCCTTTATTGTTCTCATAAAGACAAATATTCAATAAAATATTTAATAGTTTATTTAGTCATGGACTTTAGTTCAGAGGAGGTTGAAACATGTGATTGCTATTTTCCCTGTTCATCCCAAGGGCGTTTTCTCTGTCTGTCTTTCTTTTACTTTCTCTCTCTTACTCTGTGTCTCTTAAATCCTTCTTCACTCACCAAGATTAACGCCAGAACTGAGAGGATATAGTAGAGAGAGTCTCGGAACAGAGACCACCAGGTCAGAGCCACGGTCTGTGAGCAAAAGACGGACAAAATAAAAAGTCACAAACTATTTATCGAATATTTATCGAACACTCTCACGTACGGATTTGAATTCTTAAGATATGAGAGTAGTTCAAAATAGAATAGATGAGAATAGATCAAAACTGGAATGTGTGATAAACATAAACATTCCATACTCCACCATATTGCTGGGTTTGACTTTCTTTGATGTATATTTTCACATGGGTCTTGTATGAGTTACAAGCAAACAAAAATAAGTACAACCTTTAATACTCTCGCGATACATGACACGGTAGGCTGCAGTGGACACAACTTAGCCACCATGTGATTGGACGGGACAGCGTTATGTGAGAGTTACCTGGCCGGCGAAGATACCACACACTCCAATGATGACCAGGATGTTGAAGACGGCTGATCCCACGATAGTCCCCACCCCCACGTCTCCCTTAGTAATGAATACACCTGCCAATCAGACAGGAGTCACAATTAGTACACACAGGTGGGGAAGATTTATGGAATCTATGATTTCTAAGATGTCATGCAGAACTGAAATGACGCAAATAATGCTAGAAAAAGATGACAAGATTGTATATGTTTTGAGTTTATAGTTAAACGAGCTTTAACCATTATTGTATTCACAGTGTAGCGCAGCATACCGTATTTCAATAATTATGGATTCTGTTAGAAAACTCTAAAGAAATGTTGAGAAAGCCAACACACTGCTTTACCAACTGATAATTAATTAGATGTAACAAAATATTATTACCAAAGTGAATTTGTGTGCAGATTCACAATTTCAGGGTAATTACTGCAAGTGAGATACATGCTGTATTAAACCTGGGACGTAGTTCCTCCCAGAAGTGTAACCATTAGAGACTGTTGACTGTATTCAATTAAGTCGTGCTACATTGTGACCAGCCGCATTAAGTAGCCCAATCAAAACAGCAAGGTAAAAAAAAAAGCCATCCCTAAACCGACCAATCAGAGAGGTGAACAGCTCAGGGGCGGAGCTTCCTGCAGCCATGAAGGTAGCCCCAGCCACATCTTCACTGAGTTGCAGATTCTGAAGTTCATGAAAAAAAAAGATCATGCAATTTGACACACTTGTCTAAACACCTCAACTTTTCACTTTGTAATCATCCTGAACACAGCTTGGGCCTGAAGATCAAGGCCAGGTAACATAGCTACACCAAGACTGTTTTCTTCTAGAAAAAGGCATCCTGACACTACAGAACGAGGTACATATCTCATGGGATTACAGTTTGATTCAATCTCATTTCTTTGGCTAAGCTCCTTGTGGAGCAGTTCCTCTCCACAAAGGCAGCATTATCCAGTGTTGAAAAGCTCCAGGCTGAAAGTCCCCAACGCTGCAGAGGAGTCTTGGGGTGGGGGGGTTGCAAATTTTCCCAATGCGCCTCGTTAGCGAGGCCTTTAACTTGGGTTTATGACATGCCGCACAGAGGACAGGGAACCAATTGGGCTGTCATCACTCGTCATGGGTGTGGCCCCCTTCTGTCGCAACAGGAGCGGTGGCCAGGAGCCACTTCTCACCTCAGAGATCTTTTCCAGGGAGGGAACGAAGTAGTCATCGCAGACGATGGCGAGAGCGTAGAACATGTAGATGGCCTGGAGGTGAGAGAGAGAGAGAAAGAGAGAGAGAAAATGGGTTAGAGGGGTATGACAAAATGAAAGGAACCAGGATCAAAGTGAAAAAAATAATAAGGTGTAATAAAGGAAGGAGAAGTTCATCATTTATGTGTGATTTCATAATAGGGTGGGAACAGCAACAGCTTTTGATCATGTTCTCTTGTTGATTTTTTTTTAAAGAAAGTTAACATCAATCATAAACGCTGTAAAAGTAGCTTAGTGGTGCCTGCAGAGATATGATAGAGATATGATAGAGATATGATAGAGATATGATAGAGATATGATAGCTTGTCCATTATTCTTTGCACACAGAAAGGTCAGCTGGATAATCTCTGATGGCAGAGGATGTTTTTGAAACTTTAAAACTTTTGTGTGTGAGAGTGTGTGTGTGTGTGTGTGTGAGTTTATGTGAGTGTGTGTGTGTGAGTTTATGTGAGTGTGTGTGTGTGTGTGTTTCACTCACACACAGGACATGAAGCAGCACGGCCCCCCTCTTCCTCTGCTCCTTGGTGAAGATGTCTTCAGGAAATTCGTGGATTGCTGGGACAGAAGCAACGAAACGCAGCAACAGTCCGTCACCCTTAGCTATAATTACTCTCACACGTTTAGAACAGCCGAACCCTCAGCACAGGGACCCAGAGGGACCTGAACCTCCACCTGGCACTGAGACTGAGGTATGTGGGGATCTTCACATGGATCCCTTAGTTAAAGCAGAAGTCTGCAGGAATTACCACTAGGGCTGCCTGTGCAACGATGTGCTAAGCACTGTGCACTGCATAGACAAGCGGCAATCATTTGCATTATTCTAATCTGATTTACATTATCATTATCTTGTTCATTGGCACAAAGCAGTTTTTAAGAGAAAACAACATTGACATAAACACTGATTTATTCTGCTTTATTAAATAATCAATCATCCTGCAACTTGATGTCTAGTCAGGATGTGTATTTATTCAGAATTGCCTTCGTGCAGAGCAAATGACACACAATTAACTTTAGAGACGTAATTGTCATTGATGTCCCTAAGAGCATGGAAAATCTTTATGGTGTTGTCATCCAATCATGTTGTGACTGATCTGGGATCAGAAATTGAATTATGTCAGAGTCCACATCAGGGTCAGATACTCTCTTAGGTAGGTGGGTGTATATGTGCCTGTGGTCCCACGTGTAAGAGCATGCATGCGTGTGTGTGTGTGTGTGTGTGTGTGTGTGTGCTGTCACTCCTGTGTAAGCCTTGTAGCAGCCAGTGTGTGCAGGTTCGAACAGCAGTGTGGCACAGAGGAAAATGAACTTTAACGACTAGAGAGAGGGAGAGAGAGCCATATCTAGTTATAGCAACAGCTCATCATCACACCACAGGAGGCTCACACACAGACACACACACACACACACACACACACACACAGTCTGCTACACACCGTTGGCACCTCCCTTACTTGCGAACAAGAATCCTCTCTCTTGTTTCAAGTGTTGAGGGACATAAGCCTCTGATCCAGGAGTGTGATATAGACAAGACAGAGGTGGCATGTGGTCTGTAGTAACTTCTCAGTATCTTATATGCCACTAGTATTATAGCTTGAACTTTTGATGTGTGTGTGTGTGTGTGTGTGTGTGTGTGTGTGTGTGTGTGTGTGTGTGTGTGTGTGTTTTGTGTACCTCCATGGGCACATGTGCATTTGTGTGTGTTCTCACAAAAAATGAAAATGATTAAGCAAGTCTTCATTTTGAACACATTGTTCCCTCACTGGAGTGGAGAAAGAGGCTTATGTTAAGCCTGATGTGGAACAGTCATACAGCACATGGTGTGTGTGTATACCAGGGCTGCATTTTACAAACACTCTCATCAGCTCCTTGTTCACACTCTCAGAAAACTATATACACTCTGTGTATGTGTGTGTGCCTGCGTACGTGTGTGTGTCTATGTGCGTGTATGCGTTTGACTGTTTGCGTGCCTGTGTGAGTGTCTGTGTGTGAGTGTGTGTATGTGTTCAAGTGTGTGTTTGTGTGTGTGTTATGGTACCAGAATACCAGAGAAATACCAGTAGGGTTATGTGGGGCTCACTGTTGTAGACATTTGTCTTATCACATCTAACCCCCCACCACACACAGCCTAATGCAGGTGTGTACACACACAAACAGGCTCAGGAGTGATTTGAACATGAATCTCTCTCTCTCTCTCTGTTCTTCAACAGCTTACTCTCACATACACACATGTCCACACAGGTAATTCTCATCTTCAGCTTTGACTGCAGTTCCAACTGGTTAAATACATATTAACACAGCAGTGTGAAAGGCTGCCACATGGACCAATGATAAACCAAATCTCTCTCTCTCTCTCTCTCTCTCTCTCTCTCTCTCTCTCTCTCTCCACACTCTCTCTCCCTCTTTTTGTTTTCACCCCCCCTGCCAAAAGTCTTGGGCTTTGCAAAGCTGCATGGCGAGAGACCCCGGGCGCTGCCGAAGGTTTTTGAGAACTCGCTTCGGCGAAGGCAGTTGCCATGGAGACCCTCTCCCTAGGGGCCTGCAGTTTGTTGATGGGCTACAGTGGGGAGCCAATGGCGGCCAAGTGGAAGAGCGAGAAACTGGGTGGAGGGACGTGCTTTTCCCATGGACTTGATTTATTACATGGAAAAAAAGAGAAAAGAAGACAACAGGGATGATGGGCAGTTCTGAAGAGGAATAGCTAAAAATATTTATTTTTCCTTACCAGCTCTCAGGAGAGGCTCGGAGACATGGAGTACCAGAGTTGAAAGACTGTGTGTGAAACCACACTGGTCAAAGCAGAAAGAATGGGGAAAGAGAGAGAGAGTTTATGGGAAGGCAGAGAGACTAGTATAAATATGTCGCACAGGCTTGGTGGTAATTCTCTCTTGTAAAAGTCAGGTAGCTTTGTATTAGCTAGTTCAGTAATAAAATCCGATTTAAAAAATTCATTCCCGAACCTCCAAACCTTCCTCGACTGCAGAAACAGCCATCCTGTTAAGCTTGGCTGGTTTTTAATAGAAAAGAACCACCTGAAACATGAGGCTGAAACTGCAGCCAGTGACAATTCCAGCCCCAACCTATCACAGCATGTACACATGACGCTGACCTTTCATCCTAGTGCCACAACCTCCTGATCCCCCATGCAGGGCCAGGACCTGTCTATAATGTAGCCAATCAGAGAGCAGCCTGGCCACAGTGCAGCTACACGTGTCCTTGGCCACCAGCAAAGAGAGGGCGGGCCTTTATGCAGGCCCCTGTCACCACGACGACGGCTCTCAGGCTTGTTCCCAGTAGCTCTGCCTTTGATGATGGCAGGCTTGGTGCTGTGTTTTTTTTTTTTTCCCTCTCATATGGCAGCTGATCCAATCATGAGTCCTGGGTGGAGGGTCTAAGTGTGGAGCTGTGATGTACTGTGGTGTAATCCATGTATGTGCACGTGCTTTGGGGTGTGTGTGTGTGTGTGTGTGTGCTTGTAGGTTACATGGGACTTAAGATATCGCTTTTTAAAATCAGGGGGGAGAGAAGAGCAAAAAACGCCAAACTGAGTACAGATGATCCATCTGTATTACACTGCAGTCTGTGTCTCTGTGTGTGTGTGTGTGTGTGTGTGTGTGTGTGTGTGTGTGTGTGTGTGTCTGTGTGTGTTTTGAAGAGAAAAAACAAGTTAGAAATAAGAGAATGGGTGTGTATGTTTGAGCATGCAGGGCAGAGTAGAGAAAGATTATGACTATGCGTTTGTGGGTCTAAGAGTAAGTGATAGAGTGAGAGAGAGGGAGAGAGAGAAAGAGAAAGAGAGAGGGAGAGAGAGAGAGAGAGAGAGAGAGGGAGAGAGAGAAAGAGAAAGAGAGGGAGAGAGAGAGAGAGAAAGAGAGAGGGAGAGAGAGAGAGAGAGAGAGGGAGAGAGAGGGAGAGAAAGAGAAAAAGAGAGGGAGAGAAAGGGAATGTTGTGTTATTGACTGCAGAGTCGGCAGGATGTCTTGGAGTCCAGCTAAGTTATCGACTGAAAAACACAGCTTAGCCGTCTCCAAACCCAGCAGAGAGTCATCACCAATACACACACTAAAACCCCCACAACATCCCGCTGTTCTCCAAACACACACACACGCACGCATGCACGCACACGCACAAACATGTGCAGACACACACACACACACATACACACATACTCACACACGCATGCATGTGCATGCACACACGTGCACACACAAATGCGCCCCAGACACGCACTCACACACACATGCACACGCACACACACATAGTACTTCCATACAACACTCCAGACCACTTCCTTTAAACACACGCATTAGGATTCTTGTGCTGTCCAGATTGTAGCCTGGAAAAAGTTGACCTTTACAGATACAGGTTGCTCCTTATGGAACATTTGTGATGACTCTGTCTCAACACTCATGTTCAACGTTGATTTTAGGGCCTCGTAAATTATGTCAAAACAAGTAGAATGCGATAGCTCAGGACAGTGTGTGAAAAATGGTGTCGTTTAATATTGGACTATAAAATATATCTACAGCTAGGGCAGCTCTAATAACTGGATATTCATCACGTTTAGCACTACCACTGCTGCAAATTTCGTCGTAGTAGCACGTATGTCTAGTGACTCACTCAACCAATGAGCATTCAAGAAAATCGGAGAAAATCTCACGTCTACAGCAGTCCATATCTAATGTTGCACAAGGGGTTGGGCAATACACAGTACACTGAAAAATATATACACAACCTCCGTTGATCTCAAATAAGCACTATAACATTTTGAGCAGAATTATGTATTTTATCTTTGAATAGGAACAAGCTATGGGGTCTAGCAGGGTTGTTAAACATGGCAGGCTAATCTTACTCACAGGTTAAAGTGTCAAAACAACTTCATGAAGTGTCCATGCAGGATTCGTCCGTCATCTCCGATCAATGGACGGTTTCTCATCGCCGGACTTGGATTGTGGACCAATTTCAAGGCAGCAGTGACATTGATGTACAAACGTCCCCACTTCTGCTTGGCCCAATAAGCTTGTACCAGTTAGAAACTGACCACCATGACGCCACCCTGTTTGTAATCATGAAAAACTATCCACTACCCAAATACTATCCAGTTAGTTTTAGTCATGTGGAAAGAAACTGCCCAGTGGGGTTGCCAAGTGATGCAAAATGTAAGATTTTGCCTTGCCACAAATATGTGATACAGCATTTTTACACTCTCCTGCTAATTCTCCCAGATGTTAACCCTTACCTAGTGGTTTGGAATTGGAAGTGACTAATTTAGGATAAAATTAAAAGTCCCTGTAATAGGAGATGTAAAGATATTGAGCAGTAAAGCACACGGTTTTCAGAGAAACAGGACGTTTTGGACAAACGTCCATCATGGGCTCTGTGAACTTTTTTTGTGGAAGTGGAAACACTTTGCTTGCACAGCTAATGAAAGACCTCTGAAAATGTCCTGTTTCTCTGGAAACCTAGTGTACTTAACTGGATATGTATACACTGGAGATCAACATTAGAGAACAGCACACAATTTCCTATGTGAAATTAGCCTAACAGGAGTGAAATAGCAGTATTTTTAAGCGTATTTCATAAATTATATTCTAAAGCACAACATAAAAAAACTTAAACGATATAACAAAAATAACACTGATCAAAATTAGAGAACACTTTCAGATACCTGCAAGTTACTGCTGTTAATCTGGCACCTGGTGCTAATTTCCTTAATTATCTGAAAACCCTATTTAACTGGCAGCCTAACTTTCCAGTTTTCACTGACTTTGCAAAAATGGTGAGACGTTCCAAAGTGACTGAAACCCTCCGGGAGCTGGTTGTCCAGATGAAGGCCAAAGGGGTGACCCTATCAGCCATAGCAAGAGAAGTTGGTCATTCCAAGTCTGTGATTTCTAGAATACTGCATCCTTACAACATCACAAACTCGTTCAAGTCCACCAAGAAGGCTGGTCGCCCACGAAAGACAAATGCAAGAGAGGACAGGATAATGCTGAGATGCATCTCCATGGGTAATCGGTTCAACACTGCAGCTGGAATCGCTCAAACAATGCTATGCCTACATGTAAGCCTCATCCCCATCTGAAATTCAGTGAGCAAAGGAAATTTTTAAAAATATTTGAAAAATATATTTTTTACATTTGAGCAAAATGCCTCAAAATATCAAAATATTCATGTTTTCCTATGTTAATGGGGACATTCGGTCCCCACATTAAATACATGTCCCCACACACACACGCATGCACACACACACACACACAGCACTGAACAGGGTAAGGATCTGTCTTGTCATACAGTGTCTCGACATTCAAGGGCATTTGGTCTGAAAGCCCACTCTGCAGTGACTAAAACCTCTCATTAAGGAAGAATCAAAAAGCTAGACTCACCTTTGCATGTTGTGTGGACAGAGGAGAAGTGGTCCAGAGTTCATTTTAGTAATGCAAGCAAGTTTAATTTATTTGGGTTTGATGGGAGACATTATGTTCATCGACAAACTGGGGAAAGACTGAACCCAAAGTGTGTAAAGAAGTCAGTGAAAGGTGGAGGAGGAA
>JAOXYF010000003.1:9459235-9469345 GCA_028565775.1 Sternarchorhynchus goeldii | reverse complement strand
CTAGTGATGTCCTGTGGCCACAGATGTGCTGAAGTCATTCAAAACAAAGGCCTGTACACTTCCTACTGATTACTGACCGTTGTAAATTTCAGAAAAGTTAGTTGTAATCTTTCTCTGTACTACAGTCATTGCTGTTCTCTAATTATGATCTAATTATTTTTTTTGCAAAATAAAGGTTTCATCTTGATATACTTTGGTTATTTTGTAAAACACTGTTCTAGCGGCGTGGTGTACCCCTTACAAAAATCCTTTAAATGTTGATCAATGTATATTACATTATTTCTGAAAAAATCAAGTGTTCATGTATATGTATGTATGTATGTATGTATGTATCTATCTAGCCACTATTTTTAAATCTCTCTCTCTATGTATATGTATGTGATGTAAAGTGTGTCAAATTGTATGGCAATAGATGGGAAGTCCCATTTTAGTACATTTTGGTACATTTTATTAAAAGTCACCTACGCATTTATAAAATGTACCAAAATGTACCTAAAAGCAGTGGCCAGTGAAAAAAGGTAGATGTATATATTAAAACAGTTGATGAGTGTAACCTCTGCACTGTTAAGAAACTAAACCAATTTAATGGCACAAATAAGAAAACATGGGCTCTTTCCCTAAATAACATCTACTAGCTAGAAATGTCTATGTATTTCAACAAGCCTCTCAGTTATACATACAATAAACATAAGAACGGATAGACAGGTGGAAAGACAGACAGACAGACAGACAGACAGACAGACAGACAGGCAGAACAGAGCAAACAAATGAGGAGGGACCTTAATACTGCGGCTTCACACCGGCAATCAGGAGACGGAGAGCAGAAGCATCTCCTCCCCTTTCAAACACGTCACATGACACCACCCGGCGAAGCCAGACAGGGAGGTTTAAAGAAATCATGGCTACACTCCTACAGCCCCTCACTCTCCATGTCACACATCCATTATACAACAATACAGGCTTTATCTCTTGCACTCTTTACCAGATTAAAGGGGAAGTCACATTCAAGTCTACAGACTTTCCATAGGAACGTATCAGAATCAAATTCTTTCTAGTTGTTAAATACATCGGACACATCCCTCAGTCACTGTCGAATAGAATAAAATGGAATACAGTTATGGCAGAATCATGATAAGCGAACGCTGACTGAAGCCAAATTCTCAGAGCCTGGAAGATCAGTCTCTGTTTATGATCATCAGATCATTTGTTTCCTCTTATCTGACAAGAGCGATGAACTGCTCTCCTGACAGCGGAGAGGTCTCCAAAAAGGGCAACTTTATGAGACATTTTTGCCAGCTTTCCATTCTCATAAATGTCGCAGAAATATGCACTAAAATAACTCGAGTGGAAAAAATAATTGACTCTGACAAAAACGCCTTTTGCTGATGGCCAACGCAAACAAAGGAATGCATAAAAATCCCGCTGAGCGATCGTTATTGACACGTCTAAAAATAGCACCTTCCCTTTTATTCTCGTTATTTATTTATTTCACTGCAGACTCTCTCTCTCTCTTTCTATCTCTCTCTCTCTCTCTTTCTATCTCTCTCTCTCTCTCTCTCTTTCTATCTCTCTCTCTCTCTCTCTTTCTATCTCTCTCTCTCTCTCTGGTCTCAGTTCAGCCTCTGCTCCTACACAACTCTCAACACACACACGCAGAAACACACTCCCTTGTTTTACTATCTTTGGGGCATTTTACTTGTAAACTACGACAGCTAAACAATGCTATGCCTACATGTAAGCTGCATCCAAATCTGAAATTCAGTGAGCAAAGGAATTTTTTTAAAATATTTTAAAAATATATTTTTTATACATAGAGAGAGCAAAATGCCTCAAAATGTCAAAATATTCATGTTTTCCTATGTTAATGAGGACATTCAGTCCCCACATAGGACTAAATACATGTCCACACTCACACACACACACACACACACACTCTCTCTTCCAAAATTTAGCATTCAGTTGCCTAGCAACGTTGGCCTCAAAGGGTACTCGCCTGAAGACGGTGGCTGCCGTCTCGTTCTTTTTTAAGGAACAGTGAAGGAGAGGAAAAGGGAGAAAGAGAGAGAGAAATGAGGGTGGAGGGGGGGTAAAAACGTAAAAAAAGGAGAAAAGGAGAGAGACAACGAATCTCTTCCTCATGCAGCCTGGATTCCTCAACGAGCAGACGGGCTCGTTTGATCCCAGGCTGATTGCATAATCAACACTGCACGTGTCCAGTAGGGGACTGAGAAGAGGCAGCGGTTCTCATTATCGTATGTGTAATAGGGCTGGAGTGATCCTAGCAAGCTGAGAACTACCCAGTTGTTGAGCTTCAGTTGTCTCTTTTGGCTAATCTATGGTTGGCCTCCCAGGCAAGTAATACGTTTGAAGGGGCTGAATTACAAGTCCATGAAAGTGGGCATGCTTGGCCTCAAGGGTGTGATATTGTTGAACTCAGTGTATGTATTAAAGGGGATTCAGCTGGGGTTACTCAGTAAAAAAGTCCTGCTTGACTCTTTAACGGCAAAGGTTAGTCCGATCATGAATTCGGGGTGGAAGTGTTGCATTTGACCGTTCTGACAGTCAGGAATTTACTACAGCATGTTTACAGTGCTCAAGGTACAAACTGTTCCAGACATCTAGTCTGTGCCATGGTGTCTTTCTCTCTTGCTCACTTCTTTGCACAAATGAAGAGCCCTGCTTTCAGGCACTGATCTCCAAATGCTGAAGCTGTCTGCAATGTAATCCACACTTGTCGTATTCAACAAGGATAATAAAATGATAGAATTAATACAGGTCTCAGATCAGTTCAATGCCTATATTTGCTCAACTGCTTTTCACACCAGCACAAACCAGTAATCTGTAGCAAACTACATGACAGCAGTGAGAGTTGCTGAGTACACCAGAGAGCCAGGATTCATATGATAGTCTGAGATCCAACACCAAAAATTTTATTACTACAATTAAGGCATGAATATAAATAGAAGTAGTACTGGTGATAATAGTAATGGAAATCTTGACAAAGGCAAGTGTAAAAATAAAGTAACTGGAATATGTACAATACGGACAGTGGAGTGTAGAGAATGTTGCTTATATAAATATTAAATATTATATAAATATTAAATACATATCAACAGAATATTTACAGAATACACACCCACACATCTGCTAATACTTGTGATTATCCAATCACTGTTATATCCCAACACCCAGCAGAGCAAGTCTTACATACTTGGGTCACAAGTATTAGTTGACGTTCAGATAAGAAAAACAGCAAACAAACAAACAAACAAACAGTGTTCTTAGGTTTGACCATAGCATTGTTGTTGATTACAAAAGGGCTGGTTTGATTATTTCAGAAGCTGCTGATCTCCTGGGATTTTGTCTCACAACGGCCTTTATAGTTTAAACAGAACGACATCCACTGAGTGTCAGTTCAGTGGATAGAAACGATTTGTTGATGAGAGAAGTCAGAGGAGAATAGCCAGACTGGTTTAGCCTGACAGGAAGGCTGTAGTCAAACAACCAAGCAGAATGAACAGAAAACCATCTCAACATTCAACACTTCAAACTTTGAGAAAGGCTACAACATCAAAAGACCATACTGGGTTCCACTCCAGTCAGATAGGGTTACAGTGTGAACAGGCTAACTGAGACTGGACAGTTGATGAGGACAAAAACATTTCTTGGTCTGACGGATCTCGATTTCTGCTGTGACACACAAATGGCATGTGTAAATTTGGCATCCATCCATGCACAACACTTCACACTGCTGTCGGTCTAACACATTTGGGACTCTTTTTTTTGGGCACATATTGGGCCCCCTAATCCACCTTACTCAGCCCTGCCCGTTTTCCACATTTTGTCTTTTATCTTCCTGTTTATAATAGTCGCTATTAGAAAATGGTGTCAAAATGGAATCAAAATGGAAGTGTGGAAGTATTCAAATATTTTCAACAGCAGGAAGAGAGTTTAAAACTACAGCATCCAACTATTATTTCTCACTGGGTAGACAACATAAAAAAGGTCAGAAATAACATATGGGTACATTTCTAACCTAAAATTTGTAGTTACATTTACTACTAATAGACATAGTATTGAATGACAAGTATAACATTTTCTAATTTTTTTATTTACAAGTTTACATTTACAATAAACTTATTTAATGTCTAAATATCAGTCATGCAAAATTGATGTATAAACCTAAATAACAGTGCTTTGAGTACTATTGCCTGAATACAGTTGCTGACCATAGAAAACACACACACACACACACACACACACACACACACACACACATATTGTTACATGCATCCATGACTTTGTGTCCACAAGTACAGAAAGATGACTATGCTGATTACTGGGTGGGAAAGAGGGCAAAGATTTCCCTTTAAAGACTTTTCCTCTGCTCCTGGGTTACTGAAGATGGCTTCTTTCTCCCTTCTGGAACATGCTATGTCTCCCATAAACCCGTACTCTCTCTCTCTCTCTCTCTCTCGCTCTCTCTCTCTCTTTCTATTCTCACCTTACTAGTGTGCTGTGAATCTCATGTTCCCTTCCTCTCTCTTGTTCTTTCTTTCTGAGTGTATGATGCAGGAACGCACTACCAGTATTTATTCTGAGGAGCAGCTATAAGGAAGGTTAGACTAGACACGCCACTGCATGTCCCCACACAGGAGTTAGTATCTTGGCACATTAGGCAGATGTTTTGTTAAAGTCAAAGTCAAAAATATTTATATAGTGATTTCTACAAGAAACCTTGACACAAAGCAGCTTTTACAAATGTATTGGTCCAGATCCATAATGAACAAGCCAGAGGTGACAGTAGCAAGAAAAAACTCCCTGGGCAAAATTAAGGAAGAAATCTTGGACAAAGAATCAAAAAGGAATCCATCATCCAATGGGACGGCTAGTTAGTAACGTGTGTGCTTTACTATGTTAGATTTAGTCTAAGTAGTAACTTCAGTATAGTACTTAACAAAGTATACAGTACTTATCAAAGTACTATCGGTCGGTAAGGGGCAGGGGGGCACATTTCGTTTTACTTTTTTTGTACTGCCCCTGTCCCTTTGCTGTTTCCCTAGCATTAAATAAAGCGTTTTACTGTTCTTGTGTTTTGAGATTAATTAAACTGCTTTGATTCATTTCAGCCTGGATTACATTTGTTCCTTCACAGAGAAAGGGTACAAGAGCTCTTGTGCAGTGACACTGTGGGTGTTTTATATATATGCACTTCATTTAGTCTCTAGAGCAGCACCAGCACTGCTTAAACATTGTGAAATTATGCCTCGTAGCTCAACTGGAGGCACATGAACTAAAGGGTAAAAGTCACTGCCTTGACAGAACACTTACTGCATTTGAGAAAACATGGTCAGAATGCAACTGGAATCCTCCAGTACCATAATGTAATGAGGACATGTTGTGTGGACCAGCTGCTAAGTTAACTACCTGTCAGCCACAGTTATATGCTCCTCTGACTTAGCGGCAAGCTACCATCACACAGTACGCTAGCCAAAATGAATGCAGAAATAAGCATAATATCAGCAAGAAATATAACTGAAACCAACCAATAAACTGGTATATACTATTGCAGCAGTCATATCTGAGACACTAGCCTAGCCACAGGCCAGTCCCATGGTCCCCCTTGGAAACCGAGGCTAGATAACAAGATAAAGACAACTTGGATGAAGTCAGCAAGTTGACGGAGCTCCAGAAGGGCATAAAGATCAAAGATATGGCTAGCTGCCACAGAAATACAGCAAGTGACCCTTAAGTGACTCTCCAGAGTTTGATAACCAAAGGTTAACAGCGCTGCCATTCAGAGATACACAAAAGAAGTGGCTAAGATAATAAATACTATCTTCACTAGTGAAGTACTCTTCATTTCGGTGCAACAGGACCCTGATTGTGGATATATCCAGATCAGAAACAGAAGATCATAAGAGAGAATGAAGCATTGCATAACTCAATGTTTAAGAGATCTCAAAGCAGAGCACCTCAATATCCCAGAGCTACAACCGATCAGTATTATAACAGCAAATGTAATGCTGACTGAAAGAATGGGTCAGAAACATGAAGAACTGGGCAGCCACTGACCTTGACGTGACCCCTGTCTACTGGATAAATAAATTAGCAGCCCCGTAGGCCAAGTCATAACAAAGGATTAGTGACGATAAAGGTCAAGCACCAACTACAGCCCAATAACATGCCAACAGACCAATATCAAACCTCCCATTTATCTCCAAGATCCTAGAAAGACTTGTAGCACAACAGCTATGTTGTTACCTACACAGAAATAACATCCATGAAATCTATCAGTCAGGATTTAGGCCATCATAGTACAGAGACAACCCTGGTTAAAATGGTAAATTATCTACTACTGGCCTCTGATCAGGTTTGTGTTCTTGCTGGTGTCATTTCACCTTAGTGCAGATTTTGGTACTGTTGATAATACTATTCTCCTCCAGAGACTAAACAATGTTGGACTCTGGATGGTCTTACAGTTATGTCAAGTATAGCAGTAAAAGACTTTGGTGTGATTATTGACTCAGTCTTTCACTTGAAGCCCATGTAGATATCACTAGAAAAGCCTTCTTTCACCTCAGTGACATTGCCAAGATAAGAAATATAATGTCACTACATGATGCAGAAATACTTGTTCATGCTTTTGTTACCACTAAGTTGGATTATTGTAATGCCTTACTGCCTGGATGTTCCAGTGGGAGCATAAACAAGCTTGTGTCCAGAATGCAGCAGCTAGAGTTTTTACTAGAACTAGAAGATATGAACATATCACTGCATTGGCTCCCAATCAAATTTCACATTAATTATAACATACTTTTGTTTACCTATAAAGCAGTAAATGGTCTTGCTCCACAGTACGTGAGCGAAGATCAGATCTTTTGAACTTACTCGCCTCCTTCGATCAAAAGGTGCTGTTTTTTGGGGGGTACCTTGGATTATGAAGACTACAGCTGATGGCAGATCTTTCTCTTACAAAGCCCCACAGTTATGGAATAAGCTTCCAGCTAGTGTTTGGTTATCAAACACAGTCCATGCTGAAATCAGTCCCAGTCTAGGCTGAAAACTTAATTGTTTACTCACACATTTTGTTACTAGTTTTTTTGTAGTTGAAAGTGCAGAAATAGGGGATTCATGAGCATGGAAGTGTTTTGGCAAATTGGGATATTTGGATGCTGTCACCCTCCCATTTCACAAGTTCAATCAAGTTTGTGACAGCTACAGTGGCTGGACGCTTTACTTCCCAGGGCTCCCACATGTATGTTTTACCTGCTGTTCTCCCCCTTTTTAGTTATGCTGTCATAGCTAGTCCTCTGCTTGCTCTCTGCATAAGTGTACATTTTCTGCACCCATTACATGAAAAGTGCACACCTAATTTTTTGTGATCCCCCCCCCCCAATCTTCACCTTTCACTCGACCGAGATACTCATGCTACATCTGAGGCTACAGGAGATACCAGAGATCTGGATTCCTGATCCATGATCTGTGGATCTGCCGGCTCCACCCTGATGCCCTTCTTCTGCTTGAGTCTCACCAACTGAACACCACTGACTGCTACTGAGGATGAACCACACAGAAAGTTAAAAACCGCCATGATGATCAAACTAACGATACAAGCTAGGACCTGTTATGGACTAGATATATAAAGTCATCACATTGAAACTAAGAATGATTTTACACTTCTACTAGATATCAGTAACCATATTTCTAATCACAGTAATGGATAGATTTTGCTCATTTTGTTTACTGCTTGTACTATTGTTTTGTGCCTGATGTTGACCAGAGAAGGATAGGCCCTCTTTTTTGGAAGTCTTGGTTCCTCTCAAGGTTTCTTCCTCATGCTCTCGGGGAGCTTTTCTTTACCACTGTCACCCTTGCTGACTAGGGGCTTGGAATCAGAAAATCTGTAAAGCTACTTTCGAGACAATGGTTGTTGTAAAAAGCACTATATAAATAACTTTTGAATTAACTTTTGACAGTAACATGGACACTCCTGTCACGAATAGTAGCCATGAAGCTGAATGAGTATATGTGCAAGTACATGAGCAGTGCACAGTAGGGGACTGATAACAACCTCAGTGACCAACCTAAGCATTGCCTGGATCAACTACAAGAAAGCATGTGCTTCAATGACAGTGAATGCCCAATCCTGTAATTAAGTCAATAAAACCACAAGGGCCTTTATCCAGAACTCCATGGAATATAGGAGGACAACCCAAAGACAATTGCCCAAGAATCCTTCAGCCAAATGAAAATAATGGGAATGGGTACAGATTCAGGAGTGGAAGCTAATGTATATGGATGACATCGGTCTGTACACAAAGACAGATAGATTCAAGGACAGGTAAGATAACTGAATAAAGAAAGTTGATTCAACTGCATACACCCACATCTACAGGGTAACTATGTCACTTTCTTGATGATTTTAATTCACTGATTTACTTGATCAGGTTTAACAGCAAGGACATAGGAAAGTCATTCCACATGGAGAAGTGTGGTTGGCTCACGACGCATGAGACACTCCATCCTAGAGCCAACACCCAAAGGCTGGATCAAGGGGGGGAAGGGGCTTACAAAGTGCAAGGGCCACTTTTCAGGGTGAGACATGAAACATCTTTGAATACATCCAGACAATGTATTCAACATTCATGAATATATCCAAGCAATAACCGCAAAGCTTATGAGGGAGTGCTTCAGTAAGAGGGGTGACATGGTCACACTAGAATTATTTGAAGTGCTTCAGTAAGAGGGGCTACGTGGTCACACTAGAATCATATGAAGTGCCATGGCAGGATGAGCCCCTTCATGGAATGTACCACTGACGGATACCAGAGGTGGGATAAGACAATCATTTCAAGGTCTGGAAATGGCAGCACTAATAAACAGTATGGAGTCACGTGGCAGCACAAGATCAAGCACGAAGTACCAGTCTGTTCAAAGCAGGGGTGTAGCACACCAGAGAAGATGGAGACAATCAAGACATCTGTGCTTCTCAGACAATCAAGCACCTTAAGCCAGATGCAAGATATTGGCAGAGAAAGCGTGCATTAAAAGACAGAACAAAGTGGCAGGGATCTTATGTAGAAACTAGACATCTCAAAGTCTGAATGGGTAGAACCAGAGATGGTGAAGAACATCAAGGCTAAGATCCTGTTGGGCCTCTAGATTCAGCCAGACAAACAAGAAGTGGCAAATCAATCAACATGGTAGTGAACAACATGCAGAAACAAGCAGTGGAAATAGTGGCAATCGTAAGTGATGGAAACATCCAATAGAAGGAATAGGAGGAAAATACCAAAGACTAAAAGAAGAAATGGATCAAATGTGGAAGGATAACACAAAGGTTGTCACAGTGGTGACAGGGCCACAAGGGGTGTAATGCTTTAAGTGGGTCCAACACAAATGATATCAATCAGTCCAGAAGAAGAGCAAAAATATTCTATCGCAAAGATATAACCACCCAATGAAAAACACAGACATATTTTTATGACATATATATATATCTGAAGAAAAATCCAGGGAGTAACTAACTGCAGTGTACTGTAGTAAACGTCCAAAGACAATTGCATGGAAACTGCTTTTGAAGTTCTGTGAGGTGGAACCAGTTTGAAGAAGTACAAGATGAAAAACATTCATTCCAGGGGGTTCTAGATCAGATTCAGAGTGTAGATCAGTTCTTTTTAAGTTTCCTAATTTTTGCTGCCATAGCAACAACTGGCCATGCAAACAGATATGTCATTAATGCAGTCTATTAGCATTAAAATGCCTTGCCACTGGAAAGGACAAATCCTTTATTCAGGTGTTCAGGGAAGCAATAAGCAAGCCTTCCCTTGGTTTCTCCAGTGTAAAGCAGATTACATCTCTTGGTATAGATACAACTTCTGCAGTACCACATGAGGAGGAGTGGGGGTGATAGCAATTGATCCTTTCATGCTGGTCATTTTAGTGGCTGTGTTAACATAAATGTATTATTATAATATCTATATATATAGGTATATATATATACACTATATTGCCGAAAGTATTCGCTCAACCATCCAAATGACTGTGCACCAGTGCACAAAGCAAGGTCCATAAAGACATGGATAGCAGAGTCTGGTGTGGATGAAC
>JAOXYF010000003.1:9434383-9454813 GCA_028565775.1 Sternarchorhynchus goeldii | reverse complement strand
CTCTCTCTCTCTCTCTCTCTCTCTCTCTCTCTCTCTCTCTCTCTCTCTCTCTCTCTCTCTCTCTCTCTCTCTCCAGTACATACAGGAGTGGGTAAAGTCACAACCTGCTTCCATCAATCTATACATCCATCCATTATTTACCTATGTAGGTATGTATTTTTTACTTTTTTCTTTGGTCCTTTTTTTCTTTAGTATCCTAATATACCTATGGCTTTATTGTTGAGGTTCTTTGTCAGTTTCCTTAATTAACAAGAACAGATCATAGACATGCCTACCAGAGGCAGCTGTGAGAAAAGAGCTCGGTCTCCAGAGTTCAAACGCCCCCTAATCCCTTGTACTAACCGTTATTTTCTCACCATTTCCCTTCAGGGATTTTCTTCAATGGCTTTTCCAGACAAGCAAGCAACCGAATCACTTTTTCTATATCAGACAGAGGCCAGTGAGGCTACCGCCTTCCCTAAATGATAATAGGCAATATCCTATTTAAACAAGCATTAACGTTTCACCCATTCTCTCTTGCCTTTGGCTAAATGCCTCCTCTGGTTGCAGATTTGCATTTAATTGTCGCTAATTAACCTCGTTGACCATGGCACACCAATTAGACGCTGACACATATCTTTCCTGTCCTCAAAATGACTGATCAGGAATGAAGCGTGTCATGAGAAGGCTGTAGGGTTCAGGCGCACGAGCGGGGTGATTGGCGGGAAGCAGAGGTTACACGAGGATAAAGCGCTAAAGACAGCGAGCGGCCAGTGATGCTGGAGGTGTGACGCAGGTGTAACGCTCGCAAACACTACCACAAATATGGGGAAAATCCTGTATGCAGATAAACCATTTATTTCACATATAAATTATACTACTTTAGTCTACGTCACGTCGATGAATTATTTAGGCTAGTCTATTATTTAATATAATCGTTTGTTAATTGAGGATCTCTAAAGGGGCTAAATAGACTATGCGAGCCGCGCAAAAATTCAACAAGGCAAGAAAAAAGTAGGCTAAGGCAAAAGCTTTTAGTCAGGTAGTTGTCTTTGAAATATTAAAATGTATTTCCTTGCTGACTTTTAGATCAATAAGCAGCTCACATTTGTCTAACAAGCTGATCAATAAAGTGCAAGGTTCTTCTCGCCTTGTGCGTACCTGTCAGGTGCTGTACCCGTACAAGCCACAAGACAGCGAGTAGTCCGAATCCACAGCAGCAGAACCGCTGGAACGGCTGTCGTCTCCTGGTCCGTATCGCCGACTTCATCCCGTCCCGATGTTGAACGCCTTCCAGTCAGAACATATCTGCCGCCACCAGCTACGGAATCGTCCCTGTTTGAAGGTCTGAGGTTGCTACTCAGACGGACTAAAGTTTTGAGTTGATCTTGGGCAGTTAAACTGTATAACTACATCCCTTCTCTATTTAAATCGAAATGTTTGAAACTGTTTCGACGACGCATCGTCCGCACAGTAGGATCTGGGCAATGAATAGGCTAATGGTTCGGCGATCAGCCGTTACCAAGCGCACGATTCAACAAACGGGAGTTCAAAATTTACTCACATGTCTGTTAGTAAAGCCATGGGTGGGCAGTTAGAAATCCTTCTCTCTCTCTCTTTCTTTCAGTACAGTCTCTCTCTCTCTCTCTCTCTCTCTCTCTCTCTGTCTCTCTCTCTCTCAGTACAGTCTCTTGCTCATTTTCGCTCGCACACACGCTCACCACTCCCACTCCCGGGTCGGATTGTGGTCTAACGCTATCAGCAACGAATGAGCAAAGCCACTAGGAGGCGACAGGTTTTCCTACTACCCTTAATACTTTCAAAGCTGCTCTCTGTTCATTTTCCAGAACTGCCATTTTTGAAGGTTCAGATCTACCTCTCTCTAGCAGGGTATTGGAGCTCAGAATGAATTTGTTATGGGTGGAGCACTATGCTGTGTAGTTTGGAGCACATGTAGCTGCTATTAGTTCTAGTTACAGCTTGTGTGAATTCATGCATCAAAAGAACCTTTGAAATGCAAGAGAAGCGAATCTAGAGGGTAATATGAAAGCAAACCCCGATTCATTTGAATCACTGAGCATTCCGCACTTCATCTCACTAAACATCACTAGAGTGTTTACTCTCTCTCTCACTTGCGCTCTGTCTCAGTCCTCTGTTTAGAGAACATGGGTGACTCTAGCTCCTGCGCTGTGTTTCTGTGGACATTCTCAAAGATGCTGCAGAGCCAAATAAAGACATAAGCCAGAGTCTTACTGTCACCGGCCGTCCACAGGTGTCGCATCCAGAACGATAAAGAGCTCCTCAGGGTGCACACTGTTTAGCAAAGCTCTCACTCTGAGATAATCCAGACGGCATGTTTGCGTGCTGATGATCTACTTGGCTGTCTGTCTCCTGAAGGATGAGATGTTCGGTAAATGAATTTCGCTTGATGCAGCCAAAGATCAGAAGAAGAAAACTGTTCATTGAATATAATATCTTAGTTTCGTTGTCTCTCTCTCTCATTCTTAGGGTTTGGGCAGGTGTGTAACTGGACCCTTGTTCCCTTGTAAAAGGTTGGATGAACTTTTTGTCGCTGTTGTTCGTAAAATCAGAACGGGAAGCTAGTGTTTATGCGGTGTATGTATGAATGTTAAATCGTGTGTCTCTGTATGTGATGGCAACCTGTGACGGATGTTTTTGTTTAGGGGTTTGTCTGGGGGAGTTAATGGAAAGTGTTTTAAGCGCTTGTGCGCACACCAACCTGTGTGTTCGGGTACATGGGAATCTATTTGAGTGATTACAAGCATTCACTTACTTTCTACCTTCAAGTGCCAGAAAGAGGTGTGTGGGTGTATGTGCGCATCTGTGAATGCATGCATGCGTGTGTGTTTATTTCTGTCAGCTTTGTTTAATAATCTTACCGTCATTGGTTGGGCTTGTGTATAATGTTGGTAAATACAGAGTCCTGTCCACTCATAGCTCCATCACTTACAACGACTACATCTCGGTACATGTGAGCAAACAGCCTTAAAACCACAATTGATCTCCAACCATTTAATTCATTTTTTTGTTTTATTAATCGGGGTGAACAAGTCACGCTTGGTAATGTATGCTTATACATTTAAAGGAATGTTGCTATGCAACAGATTACTGTGGTTTGCGCAGTCACAACCGTCGGACATGGCCTGCTGACCCTTTCAGCTGCAAGAGCGTGTTTGCATCACAAGGGTGCAAAATGGAAACTCGTGATCTTTTGAGGTTGTCAATGTACAGAGAAAGTAGTGATCTAAGCTGCTCCAGCAGAGGGCCTTGAATGGACTCGTTGAGTTTAATGTTGCTGGAGTTTTAATGAACTTAGCCTTATCATAGCTTATCATTCACATAGTACAATCCATTAAGCATCAAGTCTAAAAGTGACCAAATTTCTAAACAGCAGTCTAATCCTCTCAGTACCACAATATCTGAGGATGTGCTCTACAAACTTCAGAGTCCAATCTGTGTTTTTTTTACAGATACATGTCCATTTTTTATTTTTATTGCCGGTATCCCTCCAGTTCACAGTTGAACAACACTCAGTCATTAGCCCATTCCACTCACAAGGTTAAAGGAACACAGACATAGCACAGGTGACCCTTTACTTCCACATTGTGTGTGTTTCGACTCTTTTGTACATTCTCCTGCCTTTGGTCCTGGATACAAATCCCTGTGCCGACCACAGGCCAATGTGCATAGAGTGTGTGTGTGTGTTTGTGTGTGTGTGTGTGTGTGTGTGTGTGTGTGTGTGTGTGAGTGAGTGAGTGAGTGAGTGAGTGAGTGTGTCAGAGCATACAAACTTTGTGCACGTATGCACTTCCCATGCGTTTCTTATGACAGAATGGTGCTACTTAATGGAGGAAGCCAGTAATTACAGCAATTATAAATGAAAATTGCATTTCTACACTCTATGACAAATTGTGAACACACTTCACCTTACTGAGTGGGTTACTGAACAAGGTGTTACAGGGTAAGATACAGTCATCAAACGGCAGAAAACAAAGCTCATGCGAACTGAAGCAGTGAAATGTGAGTGCCATTTTGATGCTAGAAAGGACTTTCGTTCAAGATGTTTTTAACACAGGGGCTAGATGACCAATGCGTTCATGTTATGCGGTCCCATAGCTACACCAAAGCTCCATCACTGTTCCTGAATGTTCTGTGGACAAAGATGCACATGTGTGGATGGAGAGTGTGTCCCTTGGCTGTGAGTCTAGGGGACATTATTAAGAGCACTGAGATTCCACAAAGATGGAAAACGCAATGTTTTGGGTGACAATGTTCGAGACCCTTAAAGTGCATATAATGATTGCTTTTGAAACTGAAGCGCCACAGTTCACCAAAAGACCATGTGACTTACATCATAAACAGAAATGCTAACTTTGATCAAAGGCAAGGTGCCACTGTTTGAGAGGAAATGGGAAATTTGACATTGTAAAGGTATTACCTGATGACAATTCTAGGAAAGGATGGAATTCCCACAAACCCATCTCTTACAGCAGTTGCACTCCCAGTTTTTACACTGTCCCATAGTCCCTTCACCCTAGTTTCCAGTTTTCTCAAGAAAGTCTAAGTTTCCCTGTTAAGGCATACCTTATGGCATACAAAACCTGGAGGGAAAAAAATCTATTTAAGAACAGCTGATACTATTATTAGTACTTAAAACCAAATACTGCCTTTGCATTGTGTAGTTATTAAGTTATTATGTTTGATCTCTTACGAAATAAAAAATTTAGAAAAAAAACAACTGATAACCTTATACCTGCCCAGTCAGTATTTCATGAATTAACATCCCCTCCCTTCTAGTTCAAAACATCTAACAATAAAATCCACATCTGCAAGATTAATAAGTTATTACATTTTTTTACATACATACACACATAAAGAAGAGAACTTGGAAGTTGCTTGGTGCATTCTTGAGCTTCACAACCCCTACATTCTCCAGAACTATGTGACACACAATAGAACAGGAAAGAGCTCTTTTACATTACCATTTGGCTAAATATATACCTTACAATGCATCACTTGAAACTGCTTGCATCAAACTTGCCTGAGCACACTTGTGTTCCTGCCTGTTGCAACATCTGATATTAAGCCTGGACTCCACATTTTACAGAAACAAACCTAAACTTTTAAAGACATTATATTAGAGTTCTAGAACTCTGTAAATTACTAACATTTTGCTGAGAATGCTAGAATTCTCGAGTCTAGATTTGTTTTGGTCCAGCTGTGGAGTGCAGGTTTTAGGGGGAATATAACACTGAATTGTTTTTGGCTGTACATCTTCACATAGACATATAGTTATATTTTTATCTTCATATATGACAATTTGCTGGTACCAGCTTATCACAGTGACTCTAAAATAAAAATCAGGAGGATAAAACACTATGTACAGTATTATTGACCAGGTTCGTGAACATTTTGATTGGCATCCCTTTGCATGTGTGTTTGCGCCTTTTAGTCAAGTTTAGTTCAGGGTGCATATGTGTCTTGCAGTGGATGGTATGCACTGGTGACAAGGCAAAAGTTCAGCTCTGTGGAGGAAAGACCCCCAACCCCCACGCCTACCTACTTTTTGCCCTTTTTATATCACATTGTGATGTCACCATCAATGGATCTGACGTGAGGTAAGTGGTGAGAATACTTTCAGAGATAAGAAAGAATGACAAATTAAACGCATGTGCAATGTGGAGTCAATGCTAATGTGAGAAATGCACATCGCACACACGAGGCTGGGGAGGAGGAACCCGACCTCGTCATCCACCGAGTCACTTATTGAAACCTGCTTTGAGTGAAGCAAACATCATACATCACCAAACTTATGTAAACGTCTTTAAATACAGCAACCCATCCGGTGTTTATCCTCAAAAAAAGAGAAAAAGATAGAAAGAAAGGAAAAAGAAAAAAAAAAAAGGCTCGGTTTTGTCATTAGATGCAGGAATCCAGTCTGTTTCAAGTCACTTTGCCGTTTATGGATATACACCTCCAATAAGGTGTGATGCAGTTGCCTTCATATCCAGCAGGTGGAGTCTTTTCCTCCCAGCCACAGAAGGTGTGTCCCGATATATGAGTACAAACGTACTCTCCTGGATTTATTAATTTTTTTTTTTTTTAAATATTTACATCTTTTGTTTTCAAATAGCTTTCGGAAAAGCATTCACATTATCTTACACACCAAGAAAAGGCCAGTGAATTTATGTCCATCATTTTGAGGCTTGCATAACGTCCATTCGTTGTCAATGATACAGATGTAGGAGAAGGTACCGGGCTGTTTTGTCAATCCGAACTAGGTCATCCATGTCTGTAGATGCGCATTCCTCATTACCTCTGCTTCCTTTTTAATATTTTCTGCAACTGAGAGGAGCACTACAGCGTCCATCCGCTAACGTCCGTGTGAACGAGTTAGAAACGCCACAAAGCCGACCTTAGGTGGGGGGGGGCAGTTTGCATATATGGAAGGAGACATGGAAGAAGAGGAGAAGGAGAGAGAATACTGCAGAGAGGGTGTTTAACTAAACACCGCACCTGAAACCTGTCTAAATTAGCAGCTGCCGGAGTTCGGTTAGCTGATACCGAACAAGTTCAGTCTTCTGTATTGATCCTGCAGTCCTGACCTGTTTTTTCCATTTATTCCTGCTACTGCTGTTCTGCCCACATTCCAGTGTAGAGAGATACAAAATGGTCTATAGTCAGCCAGCCAAATAAAAATCAGACTCACACTACTTAAAAATACCTCATGTATTGCGATGCCCACCCCCTCGTCTTCCCCAGGTTTTCCAAGTGGCTATAACTGACCGATCTGATACTGATCATGCGAGTGGCATTTAGCGTATGGTCCCAGAGGTGATTAATTAACCTGTAGAACAAAACCAGATGGAAATATCTGCCTCGACAGATCTGTTCAGCACCATAAGAGTTCGACGCATCAGTGCACTGGAAAATGACTGAAGTGTGAAGAATTAATGAGGGTGCAGGAAATGCCTAAGCAGAGGTTTTAAAATTACACGAAGAAATATATTTTGTGGTAGGGAGCATGATTTTATATTGTCTGGTCCTGCTTACTGGAAAATGTGTGTACTGGGAAACCAAGGCTGTGGTGGCTGATGGTGATATTATTCCATTGTCCCTTACTGGGTCTGTGTCTACATGTGATCAGAAGGCCATCATGTGGAAGGTCTGCTGGTTCTTGAAGAACTTAGAAAGGCCTAACAAGATGAGAGATGATCAAGTTTCTCAGGTGTTACCCTTGGTTTTGAGAAACCATCCAAGAGCATCCAAAACCTAGCAAAGACTTTTCAGTACAGCTGTACAATTGATTACAGACTGTGATGTAATGTAAATGTACAGGCTGTGTGATCATTGTTTGTTTACGTAACGTTCTTTATGTTTACTGAGTCTATATCAATACAGCTAGGCTTACTTTGCTGACTTGGCTTTCAAGCATATGCACCATATAACATGTGGTATGTCTACACTCTACAGTCCTGTAGGCTACCTTCCTTTGTTACTGGCCAATCAGTCTTCAGATCTTAGATCACATGCCTATGTATGTCTTAATTTCAAGCCTTCCAATTGGCCTTTAATTGCTAGTACTTGTTAACATTGAATTCATTCTTGCAATTGATATGGACGGCCCATTTTGCTAGCAGGGATCAATCGTATATATCCACATTCAAAGGTTCGGGTCTGTACTTCTCTTTAGGATGTCCTGCTAACATTCGTGCCACTCCTTAAGTCTCCCTAAGGCTATGTACGAGGTCTGGGTCTGGACCCTTCTGCTAGCAGGACGTGCTAACATTTGCGCTAATCTCCAGTGGTCCCTGCCTGCGAGCCACGCTCTGCTAGCAGGGCTTGTTGACGTTGCACAACAGCTCGGTGACCTTGATGAGGCGCGCCACGGTGCTCTGCGACTCCTCCTGCAGCCTCTGATTGTTCTGCCTCAGACTCTGCACCTCTGCCTGCAGCACCGCCTTGTCCTCCTTCTCCTGCCAGGGGATCGGCACACACAACACAACTGACCATCAGGGGCGCCCCCTTGGGGCTCAGGGAGGGACTGCATTGGGGTTCATTGGGGAGGGGGGAGAAAAAGCTGTTAGGTGATGGTTAGCAGGCTTAGAGAATTAGGCCTCTTTGATGACTACATTTAGACATACAGATGAATCTTATTATTTTTTTTATTCATTTTTTTTTATCTAAAGTAATATTCTTTCTTTGAAATGCAATTTTAACAAATGACAGCTTTTCAGCTGTTTTGGACCACATGTCTAGACACAGAAATAAAAGCAGTCTGATTTGAATGATGCACACACATAGCAGTAGGAGCTGTTTTATTTCAGCCTTTTCATCCCAGTCATGGTCTAAAACCTGCTCATCTAACAGGGCTGCACTAAATTAGACTCCATTTAACCAAAATTCTAGAACCCTGCCCCTACTAGCTATTAGAATTCTAGAGCTTCAGAACTTTAGCTGAGCATTTACTGATTGCTGTACCACACACACTCCAACTGTATGTTTTAGAGCTAGTTTTGTCTGTTTGATGCATGCTGACAAAGAACTTGGCCACAGCTTTGTTACTAAGAACAGCTGTGTGGAGTCAGGTTCAACCTCCTGTTCTGCAGAGCTGCAGAGCCCATAAAAGTTCAGTTCAGTAGGAGACTGGACTGGACTGCCACAAACACTTACACACCAAACTACATCAATAGACATCAATCAGTACACATACACATAATTTAAAGGTGCAAGGAAATGGATAAGAAATAATTGGTCTTTCACATTTGTTGAGAAAAACAGACAGGCTCACACAAAGATGAAGTGTCAGAAGATGGATAGAAAAGTTATCCATGATAGACTCTCCAGCTCCTCATTTATATACATTAAGTTATATGAAAAATAAAATCTAGTTCATTTATATACATTACGTTATATGAAAAATAATATTTAGTTCATTTATATACATTAAGTTATTTGGAAATTAAAATTTAGCTCATTTTGGTGCAGGATTTTGGGAACAACCACTGAAGTCTTAAGGTCTTAAGGATTAAGGAGTAGATAAACTACATTTATTTTTTTGAGATTTGATCATGAAATTTTCTATATCAACGTTAAATATTCTTAGAATATACAGATCTTACGGACATCTCTCATTTCTTGCGCCAGTCACAATGCTTAACTGTTGGGTGTCGAAAAAAATGTGTAACAGCAAAAAAAGATAAATATAAACAATATCTCACTGACCATTTATATGTCTGATTTTCACATTTTTCTTAACATCTCTAACAGGATGCAAAAGTTATTTGAAGCCCTTAATCAACTGTCTGGGTTCAGATTTAGTATGCACTTCTCCATGAGTTTTGTTTGGGATCAGAGGAGTGTATCCAATCCATTAGCAGCTAAATGTCCAAAGCCGTTGAAACGGAGAAAGAGGAGGAGCCTGCAGGGTCATGACAAAACAGTCCAAACAGAGGAAAGCAAGCGTCCAACTGCACACCAGCAGTTTTGTAAGGCTCTAACAAACACTTTTACCACAATCACAGGGATTCTGCCACCAGGAGGGAAGTGAAGAAACGAAGAAGCGATTTTTTCAATTCGCCGTATAGATGAGGTGAGATGAAGGTAGCGTGTCATGAAGCACGCTAAGTCCGACATCATTAGACGTACATGAACAGTTAATGACAGCTACATGAAGCATTCACCAGGCATAACATGGAGAAGATGGCCTAAAATAAATTAAGCTTGTGAAGCCCAAAAGTACCAGAAAATAGCAATTTAGTGCATTAATAAACCAGAATAATTCATTATATAAAGCTGTCATTCTCTGTTTATCTACATTGTCTATGTTGTCATACTTATCATGCTATAGGGGTAGGTTAGGCTGTATTATCATCAATCACGCAAAAACCTAAATTAGTTATTTAGTCTTACTCATCTAAATTACTATACTTTCACTATGCTTCGATTAGTGGAGGACATGGCTTTATCATGCTATACTAGCATATGGAAATTTAATATGTGGCTCTTAAAACTTTTAGAATATTGAAAAATCAAGATATCACAATCTTGAAAGACCAAGAATGTGATCGAGCAAAGCATATCATGTAGTAAAGAAGCATCTATACTCATGAACAATTTGCCCAGTTTCATTCATTAACTAATTTCTATGCAGACTAATCTACAGACATAAGCAAGTCTTTCTAAAACGTAAATGTGACATTACTAAGACTACGGATATTGTTGATCTCTCATTACTAGGTCAGAGTGTGCTGTTCATATGAGATCGTGTGCCGTTCTACAGATTGATGATAACACTGGGTTAATCATGAGTGTGACTGAGAAGAGGAAAACTACAAAGGCACAGATAATACAAAAAAAAAACAAAAAAAAACCCATCACTGCTTATGTGGTAAAGCCACAAGATTGGTGTGTTAGATCGGACCCTGTCTGGAAGATGTCACACATTTTCAGTTGAGAGAATGTCATTTGCACCCCATTCCTTAGAGACATTACAGTATTTTTTGCTGGCCATCCTCGTGTAAGAGGAGCTCTAAAAGTATTCCTTGAGGAATCTGGAATGGCTGTGACCTGAAAGGTCAATTGAGTGTGAGGTATCTACTTCAGAGAATGTCGAGGTGACGACAGATATCTGGGTTTTCCTTCTCTGCACAGCTCTTATTCTCTTCTTCATTCTCCTTCATAAAAAACAACCTCTTCTCCACCCCACCCCCCCTCTATTCTCTCTCTCTTCTCAACAATGATTTTCTGGGGAACACCAATTGCAACAGGCAAATCACAGAATTAGATCAAAGAATTAAATCTTATTCGGTGCTTGGGTTAAGGAAACATTAGTCTGGCTATAATCTTAAAATTTGGGGGATTTGACAGATTGCTCATCCCGGTGTGAATTGATGACGTGGACTTTAATGGCGCTGATAAATTCACACGTCTCGCGCATCATCTCACTGTATGTTAGGACACCTCCCCTGGGTCCTGCAGAGGCCCATATTCGTTCTGACAGGTTGAGAATTGAAAATGTGTTATTGGGTTGGTTCTGGGTTGTTTTATTCGGTTTTGGCTCGACGGAGGAAAAATCTCATGCTGTACTTGCCTCGACTGCCATTGGTCGCTTAGTGAAGAGAGAGTGAGCATGGCTGCCCAATGTCCCTCCAGACATCTTCTCATCTCCTCTGTTCGCCCTGCCCAATGACAAGACAGGTTTCTTTTGCTTGTCCCGCCCTACCGCTACAATCCCTCTGTCTGATTGGCTCCGGGAAGTAGTGGTCAGGTTTGGTTCTGGGGTGGCTGAGGGTGGGGGTTGGGTGGGGCAGTTAGATGGACACAGTGAGGGATGGGGATGGGATTCTTTGCGGGGACGGGTATCATATGAGCAGTATAGTTGAGGGAAGAGGTACAGGGGCTCCACTGGAACTTGCGAGCCTAAGAGGAAGTACCTTTTGGAGGTCATCCTGTAGTCGTTTCAGCATGGCCTCCAACTGGGACACCTTCTCCTCCAGGTGACTAGGGGAGTCACTGAGAGAGGGAGGGAGGATAGGAGGGGAGAGAGAGAGAGAGGGAGGGAGAGAGAGAAACAATTTGATGTCAGCATTTCATATCGACGAACTATGCTGGAGTGAAGAAACATCAAACATGGGGGGGGGCGGGGCATAATACAGTGGAGGCCACTGAGTAAATCAATTAGAGGGAGACATGGAGATAAAACAGACTAGCCCACTGGGACAGGCAGAGAGAGATGGAGAGAGATGCTATCAGGCTGGCTAAAGCAATGTGAGAGGCCGTTAAAGAATCGAAAGCCGGAGAGCAGGAAGGGCATAGATGTTTGTGACAGTCACTAGCCAACCGTAACATGCACGTGTAAATTCAACATATTTTTGCTGTCATGTGTTGTACTGTCCATGTTAATAGATGAAGTACAGAGGAAGAGAGAGGTAGAGAGATAGAGGTGGAGAACGTGTGAGTCAGAGTGGTAAAGGTTACCCACAAAAAAAAAAATGCCACAGTGCAAGTACAAAAGCTAAAAGTCACTAATTATCAGCTAGAAATGGCATAGAGATAATAGGCCTCTTTCAAGGACGACAAATTACAGCTGGCCATAATTTTGAGTTACTGTAATCTCTGGCTTGACTCTAAACATCACACGGTTAACAAAAAACCCACAATTCTGGTGTACAACACCGCTGTGGGTGGATGGAGCCGGATTCCTACATGGTTCAACAAATGCAGATGTAAATATCCTGGAATCAAAGCAGACATTCTGCATTTTAACCTCATAACCTCCTACTCAAAGACTGCACCCAGTGCACATTGCAGCAATGTACAGTGATGCAGCCATGTGGTGAGTGCAGCGTGTGAGATGCAGGACTCACTCACCTGTCTTTAATATCTCTGAGCTTGGCATCCGTCTGTCCCGGCAGCGTCACCGCGTCTGCCCCCGTCTGGGTCCCATCGGCCGCCCTCCGGTCTGAAACACAACGTTCCCGTCGCCTTTACTCACCCGGGCTAGTCCGCTAAACGCCGAAACAAGCACTCGTACTGGGAAAAGGCAAATGCGCCTGGTGCTTATGAGAGAGCGAGGCGCTGGCCTTTCACCCTTATTTCGTCCGCCTCTCTTCCACAAACACGTTTTATGCTCAGCAAGGGGGACCCGTCGTGTTTCATTAATACAAATGCAGTTTGCCTCAGGTTATGCATACGTATGAGCTGTGGTGGCCATTTTTAGATTTGTGAACATGTGCTGTTCACTACACTGGGTCGGTTTCACAGGAACAGGTTGCTGGTTCAGCCTAACTACATGTTTTCAGTAAGTTGTCTCAAACTTGATTATCTTTTGTCTACACAGAGTTAATATTTAATAACTTCTGAATGGCCTGCCTTGTCTGTGTCTAGTCACATATGACCTACAGAAGAGCACTTTTTTGGTATTTGTATTCGTTTAAAACCGCACCTTCTCGTGACAGTGCTTCTAGAATATTCCTGCAAGCTGTGGCCAGATCAGAAATAGACTGCCACTCCTCTTCTGACGAATCTGTTGTTTCTGAAAGAACTGAAACACAAGAAATACATACCTCAGTAACTGCAGCACTCAACCAACCAGTCAACACACCAAACAGTAATGCGACGTTTTAAAGGCTATGCAAAATGCGATTTCAATTTCTGTACAAAACAAAAATTTTGACATAAAAAAATTACCACACCATAAAAATTTGCCAAACATTTGCCTTAAAATGAGTGATTTCTCTGGCTCCTTCTCTCAGTTGACCTTTTCATTCAGCTTCCTGTGTGTGAACTGTAACATACTGAACTCTAACATACTGAACTCTAACATACTGAACTCTAACATACTGCAGTCAAGAGAATGTCTTGACTGACAGTCTGTGCAATATACACACTAGTAGATTCAAATATGGTACACGCACGGAACACTATCATCTAAATTATGTGAAAATAATGTGAAATTCCATATAAAAGTGTTCAGAATTCAAATATTCAAGTTCTTTTAGAGGTTAGGTTTTGGAGTAGGAAGGAAAAGTACTGTGTGGGAGCTTTAGAGGATGTTGAGGCAACGGGAACGTTGTGTTTCATGCACATTTACAAATCACTTTATTAGACGCATATTTATCTTGGACACCTTATAGGGGTGGAGCTAAATACTGCAGCCCGTCTGCTGGCGTACTCACAGGCACCAACTCTCTGACTTCACTTGTATGATCAGTCTCTGGCGGAAAGACTGCTGCTGTCTGGATACAGACCACTCCGTCTTTCACGCTCCGCTGTAATACTGGAATACTGAAATACTGCTGTGTCTGGTGCAGTATAACACCCCACTGCCATTCCTCTACTATGTCAGCATCATCCTCCACCTGAATAATATCTGGTCAGCGGTTATCCTAAAAACGCAGTGGTCCAAAAACACAATATTGATAAATGGGGAAGAGGGTGGTTGACAGACTGTTCATCAGTCGACATCAGATGGGCTACAGTCTGTACCTGTACACTATAGGAAGTGCATATATGAGGTAGCTATAGGAGCATAAGACCCATGAGTATAATGTTTCAATGCTAAAGCACTTATCAATGACCAAATACATCCACTAGGGGGTGCTTAAACACTGGCATGTCTAGCAGCAGTTACAGAAATGACACACAATGGTAAGAGAGAAGTGGCCGCGTTCCCAAGCACTCATCCTAACAAAAGCCCCAAGAATTTACTCAGGGGCTTTGCACACACTCCCATAAAAGGTGCCTGGAGAGGAGCATCCGCCCCACAAGACAAGGGCCAGCAAGAGACCAGATGGCCCAGAGAGAGTCTCTCGATTTGGGGGAGGATCACACTCTCTCCCCCCATCCTACACCCAGCTCCAGCCCAGCCCCCATCTGTCCTCCCTTGGTTTAGGGTATAAAACAGGGGGTAAGAGGAGGAGCGGTAGGGGACAACTTCAGGCAAACGAAACAGAGGGATGGAAGGAGGCCAAGATGAAAGAGGATAAGACAAAGGATGAGGGATGAAGGGAGTGTGTGAGGGAGGGAGGGAAGGAGGAAGGGATGGAGGGAGTGTGTGAGGGAGGGAGGGAAGGAGGGAGGGAGGAATGGGTTTGAGAGGATAATATTGGAGAGGATAATGTGGAGGATTTGAGGAAAGAGGGGGTATGAAGCTCCTGAAGGCACAAAGAGAAAAATTTGGGGCTCAATTACACCAGTGATGACATGGAGGGGGTGGCTGGCATTGTTCCGCTCCTGCAAAGAGCTGCTACTGAGGCTTAAAGACACTCAGTCCACCAACGATGAGTCTCCGTTTACAGCAATTAACAAAGGCCAGCGCTATTGCACACACACGCACAGAGCTACTGCTGCTCGGCCAAGGAACCGAATCCCAGGCTTACGGAGAGGAACTGGTTTCATCAAATTTTATAAAGGCTTCCTTGGTGTCGAAGCAAAATGGGACACTGTAAAAATACCCTTTGGAAACAGAACTGTGCTCTGACATCAAACCTCACGCTCAGCTGGGAAATAGATGCAGTTCAGCCGGTTGTAGCCATTGCAGCCATTTCACATGCTTTAAAATATTTTTTTATTTCATCTTTATGTCATATGTTCATTAATAAAGCTTTAAGGAGAAACTGAACAATTGCAGCCAATAAGTAAAAGACAAAGCTGAGATCAGGGTAGAAAAAAAAATACACCAGAAAAAAAACAACAACTATTAAAACGCTGGGAAACAAATCCTCTCTGAGTAACCCACAGACCTTCGGAGGCTCTCTGAATGTGTGTAGGGGGTGATGATTCAGGCGCCCGCAACACTCACTCTTTGTGATGGAGTTATGAAGACTCTGGAACTCTGGAGCTCTGGGGTTTCTCTCTGCTCTCTCCATACACGCTGAGTGAAGGGGCACCTCGCTCCCTGACGGTCTCTCCTCTGCCCCTTCATCCTCTCCCATCTAGAGATAGAAAGGAGGAGGCTTCACTGTGCATGCATTCATACGTTCGAGATGATAAATGAGCGCTAACTTTGTTTTGACTGGTGGGAAACATTCTTTTGGTGTGACAGGAGAGGACAGGAAGGTGGGAGAAGACGAGAAAGAGAAGAAGCGTGAATGAAACAGAAGGAGAGAGAAGGAGAGGGAGAAAGGGCTCAATGATTATGGCATGAGGGATGAAACCAAAGGATGAAGTGGGTAGGGTACAGGGAGGACGCCGGCTGAGAGTGGGAGAGCGTGGGGGAGGTGGTGAGTGTGCATTCAGGAGGTTAAAATCACTTTGAAAAGTCTGTGGTCTTGACTGAATCGCCTCCCAAATATAGCTGAGTGATGTGATCTGTTAGAGGGCCCATGTGTGGGAGGTGGAGTACGGCAGGTGGAACGCTCTTATCATAAAAGACCATGAGTGTATTCCATGCAACTCAATGCCTGGAGCATCGCACTCAATATTCGCTAAACATGGCTTGTTATAATTACGTACTGAGCTTTATGCTGTAAAAGTAGAGGTTAATGGCAGATTACTTGGACAAGGCGGTTAGTCCTCAGCTTAACAGTTGTTATGCAAACGCTGAATATGCGGTATGTATTCCCTTTGGAATGTGCAGGTAAGAGTATGCAAATTCCAAAAGACTATGCAGATCCATTTTACCTGAATGAATCAGAATCCTGTGTGTGTGGGTGTGTTTGTGTGTGTGTGTGCGTGTTTGTGTGTGTATGGGTGTTGGTGTGTGTGTGAGTGTGTGTGTGTATTGGGGGGGTATGAGTATGTATGGATGTCGGTGTGTGTGAGTGTGTGTGTGTGTATTGGGTTGTATGAGTATGTATGGATGTTAGTGTGTGTGTGTATGTGTGTGTGTGTGGGGGGTGCTTTTCCATTAGCGCCCCTAATGTTCTAACAAGCTGGTGTAACCCAGCCACCACCTCCGTACAGCGAGCGGCTGGTCCTGGATGAGGCGTCGGCTGCTGCGTGAGGGAAGGGGAGACGTAATCAGCGTGGGCCGTCACTGCAGGGTTCCACGGACTGAACACACGAAGGCCCTGATGGAGCGCCGTCATCTGGAGGACATGCAGAGCTCCCAGCCGGGAAGATCGTGTGACACAATGCTACTCTGGCAGACAATCACACCACGGCCCTTTTTTCACAGGGTCACTCGTCTTTGTCTTACAGGCTTAGGCATTTTTTTAAAGCCAGGGGTGTCTCACCACAAGCTGTGGGGGGATGGGGGCTTGGTGGAGGGGAGTACTGAGGTCTGTTGTGATATACCCAGAAGAAAAGTCAGGCAGAATTAGCATATAAACATCTGGCAGCAGAAATGCGTGTTGCTATTGATCAGTGTTTGTTTAAGCTCATACCTTTGAAACATGATCAAATAAAGCCTTGTTTGCTATGATCAGACGTTTGCCACGCTCAGTTTTTTTTTTTACGACATTTCTTTTTAAAGGTGAGTTTTCTCCTTTAATTTGACACAGAGAAAGCTTGTTAGGTATAAGATCACAGGCCCCAGTTCCGAGGTTGTCGGCAAATCTCAAATGAGATGCTCCCGGACCCCCACCCGCGTGAAAAGTCACCACAAGAGCCGTGCTAATGGACGGGGTGACGGATATTCAGTGTATAAAATAACTTTTTGCCACTGACGTATTACCTCCTTAATGAAATGGGCAGCCACTTTCACAGATAGTGCTTTTAACGTGATGGAGGACAGGTCATGAGTAAGGCGCGATGACACCTTCGTACTGGCGGCCCAATTTCTCAAAATCATTATAATGTTGCAGTTACTTAAAAAGCGCCGCGGCGTTGTCCGTTGCAGAGTCGCGTGAGAGATGTATCGCTTCTTAAGTAAGACGATGATGGTCTTAAATGCGAAGCAGGCAAGCGCAAAATCGGCCAAAAGTAAAAAAAAAAAAAAAAAAAAAAAAAAAAAAAATATATATATATATTTATATATTGCTTCTCACTGAAAGCAGAGTGAAAGCAATAACCACTCGAGGCTAAAACTCGAGGCCTGACCCTCGTGGGAACCTGAAGAGTTTCGGTTTGAGACATTTTCCTGTTTGTTAGCGAGAGAAGGTAACGACCCAGACAGAATAGACAGGAAGTTATGTGAAAACAGCGGGCCAGAAGGGAGAACGAATTAAGTTCTTACCTAATAATAACCAAGCAATTATCTTAAAAACAGGCAAACACAAAAGCAGAAATATGGCTAGTTCAGTTTTATGTATCGTCTCAGAATTAGCACAGCAGAGGAATAATCTGATCAATCACGCTTCTCCTCACCACTGACTCCAAGCGCAGAGGCTCCTCCCAGTACTTTAATGAGTATTTTTCAATTAAATCTGTCATCTAGCAATAATAACATGATCTATAATGTGATATTAAATCTATGCTAATGTATTATTGTTTTCAGAGGAGGGAGATGATTCATATTGTGTACTTGTTCTCCCTGCGTCTTAACTTCTGCCCTAGTTAATTACTTCCTGCTTGGCAGCGATGATGGGCAGAGGAGTGGACTGTACTACTGCGTGCTGAACAGAGAAGTGGACTGTACTACTGCGTGCTGAACAGAGGAGTGGACTGTACTACTGCGTGCTGAAAAGTGAGTGCGCGCAATACAAACTTGTGCGTTTTATATTACAGTGGTGCAAAATACAGTGGGAAAATACAGTACAATCTTTAACTAATCATAATTACTCTTTAACTAAGACACAATTTTTATGTAAATATGTGCATCTATACTGATTGATCTATATACGAATAGCAGCCCATAATAAAGGAACATAAATAAACTGAGCTGCACTGAGCTGTCATGTGCATCAGTAGGTCATGCAGAAGTTGACTAACCAAAGTTACAAATTGAATTCTGGGCCAGTAGAATCCTGAGAGATCACTGTACAGCAAAGCACCAACTCAGGTTATAGGTCATAGGTCACAGCAACACACAGACCCAGCATAGGTCACAGGTCACAGGTGATGAGCCGCTGGGTGTGCGTGTGTGGGTGAGGTTTCTTTTATCACAACAGTCAAACAAGCAAATCACATCCAGGTCAGGGTTAGGACCAGTATGCATCCAAGCCACAGAGCAAACAGGGTCATCATCAGGGACACTGCAGGAATACAACAGGGGTACAGCAGGGATATAGCAGGAACACATCAGGGATAGAGTATGGATACAGCAGGGATACAGCAGGAACACAGCAGGAACACAGCAGTGATACAACAAGGATACAGCAGGGACACAGTAGGAACGCAGTAGGGATACAGTAGGAACACAGCAGAAACACAGTAGAGATACAGCAGGGATACAGCATGGATACAGCAGGGACAAAGCAGTAATACACCCAGAACATAGCATGGATACATCAAGAACACAGCAGGGATATAGCAAGGAAGGTACTAGAGAAAACATTCATACTGGGTTCACCAGCCTCGCGATGTCCGACCTTAAGAGTATTTCTATGCTGCATCTGATTGGCTGTGAGGGAGGGAGGAGTGGCCGAGGACTTGGCATATAGTTATTGCTTCATTTGAGCTAAAACATCAGCAGAAGACGAGTGGACAATAACTGCACTGTTGATCATGTGAAAGTAGAATTCTTCTGTTCAGTGTCACACACTTGTGATTCTGGGCTCTCAGGCTGCATGCGTCCATTTAACACACCTGAGCCAACCGAACAGGTAATTACCAAGACATACCCACCTTGAGGTGCGCTGAAGCCCGTTCCCTTGGAAATCGGCAGAGCCCTGTTGAGACAATCGGCCTGTTCCAGCCTGAACAGTCAGCAGGGGTCACACCACATAGTGCACTTCTCTCCCAAGCGGAAGTGCATGTGAAAGGGAAGATATTGGACAGTGCATGCTAACAGTAGCTGGGGAGGGGCTGCCAGGCTATATCAGCCCCGCGCGCGGGGGGGGGGGGTGTCGTCGGGTAGTAGGGCAGGTTTCCACGGAGATGACACTTAGAGTAATAGGGCTGGCGTGATTGGCTTGTTGCACTGTCACAGCTGTCACCGTGCCTGGTTTTGCCACTGTCAGCTCATGGCAGTGTGTTTAAAAGGCCAGTGTGCGAAACTGCCTTGTTCCACCACGCTGGAAATTTATCACGCGTCTCCACGGCAGCATGCTCGTCTCCAGGGGCGACTGGTGTGCCGGTCGGGAGGAGGAGTTCTGATGGGACATGAATATTCTCTTTATTACGATGTGTATTTTCCTCGTTCTGTAGTGAATAAGTTTTTATGTTGTTTATGGTATTTGTTTATGCTGTTTTGTCCATTTTGATTTGCTTTTAAATTAGACAATTCGGCATCTGTATCACATACTGTTTCCTACAAATTGTACGTTTTATTTTTTTTTATTATTAAAACCTATAGATTCAGAAAAGATGGGAGGATTCATAAAACCTAAAAATAATTCTCTATGGTAACACTAGTCTCAAATGTTCATGTCAGTGAATTCAGAGTAACATTTAAAGCAGTGAGTGGAAATAAGTCAATCTGGAGGTTAATGAGAAAGAGAAGTAGGATGATGAGAGTGGTAGGTAAGGATTGAGAGACAAAAGCAATGTGTGTGTGCGTGCATAGGTGGTGTGTGTGTGTGTGTGTGTGTCTATTTATGGTGTGTGTGTGCATTGGTGTGTGTATGTATGATGTGTGTTTGTGTGTATGTGTTGAGTGTGCATTGGTGTGTGGAAAGGGTGTGTGTGCGCATGTGTTATGTGTGTGTTTGTGTTGTGTGTGTGTTTGTATGGTTTGGTTGGTGTGCATATGTCCATATTTGGTGTGTGTGCATGTGTTGTATGTGTGTTGGTGTGTGTATGTATGGTGTTTTTGTGCATTTGTGTGTGTATGTTTGTTCCTCATGCTGATGTAGCCTCTAGCTGCAGTGCCAGGTGGGCGGGTGGGCCTTTTGGTGGAGGTTGGAGGGGTGGGGGGTGGGAAGTGTGGTGTTGACATCATGGACC
>JAOXYF010000003.1:9421029-9434283 GCA_028565775.1 Sternarchorhynchus goeldii | reverse complement strand
TGTGTGTGTGTGTGTGTGTGTGTGTGTGTGTGTGTGTGTGCGTGTTTGTGTGTGTGTGGGTGTGTTTGTGTGTGTGTGTGTGTGCGCGTGTGTGTATGTGTGCGTGTTTGTGTATGTGTGTGTGTGTGTGTGTGCGTGTGTCTTCTAACCTGTCGTTCCTCTTCCAGAGGCACTTTAGGTTTGACGGCCAGTATAAGGTCAGGGGTTGCATCCATTAGCTCTGCAGTGTCCTCATAGATATGATGCTTGTTCACCTTCAGCCCAACATTATCATATACATGACTGATACACACATACACACACACACACACAGTCATACACAGTGAAAGAAAAGAAACGTTTGGTTACTGCTAACTTAAAGCCTGTTCATTCACATCTGCACAGGAGGAGACAAATCAGATGGGCTGACGCTCTCTAGAATCCAGTGCGTATAAACTGTACTCCAAGCCACACAAGTATGAGAGTTTATTAGCAGGGGCGGGGGGGGACTGCCCAGTGTCTCAGAGAGCACGTTTCCTCCACGGCGGGTGCTGTAGAGGGCGCGGCCAGCGCTCTTACTGCCGCTCCTCTGTGGAAGGGCGAGTTGTGTGAGGGCGTGCTCCTCTGGGAGGAAGGGCCCAGCGCTTGCATCCTGTGTGGGATGGAGGCGAGCTCTGCTTCTGCTTCGCCTTCAGTGGAGTCAGAGCCAATCGCTTTAGAAGTTCAGCTGAAAGGCCGCGAGTGCTCTAGCATTCCCTGTGTACTCGCTTTGTGTAGGAAATGGGTTATTTCTGTGCGCGGGAGGCCGGTTTTCAAGACCTAGTTGAAGCGAGGTGCAGTGCTAGAAATTGTTTTCACTGAAAAACACTCTGTTGTTTAAAAGCCACACATTGTTGGCCATCTGAGCAGCATTTTCCAGTGTGAAAGGGTGTCTGGCTCTACACACATTTGTTGAAAAATGCTTTTGATTTGAGCCAGGAGTAGTTTTTTTGGGAGGAGTGTTGCGTGTGGACATACCCGTCACAGACGTCCTGGTAGTGCGGGTGTCTCTCCAGAGAGTAGCTGCGTGTGAGGCAGGAGGTCTCCGGGCCTTGGGGCTGGGGGCTGTCCTGCAGCGAGGCCGCCCGGAGGAGAGGCAGGCTGGGTAGGGAAAGCAGGTCGCCTCGGTCCTCATCACTTGGACCTCTGCTCTCCACCTCACCTCCGTTGGCTGGTGGCGCTGCTCTGATGTTCTCCTCCCCTTTGACATGCTCCTCCTGCTCTGTCACCTCCTCTCTGCCTTCGTCCTCTTCTTCCTCTGCCTCCTCCAGGACCCAGGCCTCGCCCGGCTGGCCCTCTCCGGATTTGCTCTCCGCATCCTGGATGGACTTCTGGTAGAGCTCTGAGAAGCTCCTGTACATGCATACAGGTGGTACACACATCGACCGGCGCACACACACACACATCGACAGGCGCACACACACACACATCGACAGGCACACACACACACACACACACATATAAAAAAAGGGATGCGGGTAATGGAAGTCAGAAAAAGGAAGCCAGGATCACACAAGAACACATCATTTGTTTGAGTAGAAATTACATTTAAATTTCATGAGGAAAACAGCTACTTCACAGATATTCAGTCCTTCAGTTAGAAAAGTAACTCAAAATAAATTGCATTGATACTAAAAAAAGGATTCTGTGAGAATAAAAGCTTCTGTATTTTATCAAGCAAAAACAGGAAGTGCATTGTTTAAGGAGGAGAGGCGTGTGTGTTGATTGCCGCTCAAACATTCACAAGTTTGAAAAGTCTGAATGTTTATCCACCATAATGAGGTAGTCTCTGAAATATATTCAGCTCTTGCTTCTGCTGCTGGGAGTGAGCAGCTATTTTTATCCTGGCTGCCACCATTTCGTCAGGTTTAGTAATTCACAAACTCTTCACCAGCAGGATTGCATTAAGCCTGTCCATCTGCCTGACAACAGAAAGAATTTTATTGCTGGCTCTTTCTTTCGTTCTTTTTGTGTGTGTGTGTGTGGGGGGGGGGTGCTTGGTGAACAATGTTAGGCATCATTAGCAGAATTGATTGGTGGTTGTCCAGCTGGTGGAACGCCGGTTGAAACACGTCATTAACAACAGAATGAGATCTGACCCCTGGCTTTCCTCCTCTGACGAGTTGCCTTCCCCCATCTGTTCCCCACCTCTCTTACCTTTCCCCTGTCTATTCACTCTTCATCCCTCCCCCTGTCCATTTCTTTCAATGGTCTCCAAGTTTCCAACGGTCACTTCTGTCCTGACAGCCATGTCCATCATCCAACATGCTACACACGCACTCCATGCACACTCCATGCACACTCCATGCATACATCCCATAATATCCATTTATTCCTTTCACTCTCTCGTCAATGCACCCTAAGTCAGTCTTCCATCTCAAAATGAATATCCCTTCTACCACCCCCTCCCTCATCTATCCAGACATCTATCTATTCCAAAACCAGACCCCCTCCATCATTCACTTTCTCTTGTTCCTCCTTCCTAAACTTTATTTCTCCTCCACTTTATCTCTACCTCAGGCTCCCCCTCCACTCATCTGTCATGGCTCTGTCTGCCCAAAAATCCACACTGTCACATCCATCACTCCATCCTCTCAGTACACATAGCCTGTCTCTTCCACACACAAGTTCTCGCCTCTCTTTTACGCCACCAGAAATGAATGTTCTCAGGTTACTTCTCCCTTCGTCTAGTGCTCTCCACCCACTCTCCTTATCAGACTATTCAAAAACTCTGATTCAAAATCATTCCCACTTTGTTTTCTCCTCAGCTCTATCCATTTCTCTCTCTCTCTCTCTCTCTCTCTCTCTCTCTCTCTCTCTGTCTGTCTCTCCCCGTCCACCCCTCTCCCTTTTCCCTCACCTGCGTGGCTTGCCATTCTCGTCGGGCGGGATGACGGTGATGTGGATCTTGGGGGCGGTGCGCAGGAGCCTGCTCCTCTCCTCCTGGGTGAGGTGCACCAGGGCCTGGCCACAGAGACGCACCACGCGTGCCCCCAGCTGGAGGCCGCCGCTCTCCGCGTAGCCGAAGCGCTGCAGATCTGTCACGAAGCCCTCCTCGCTCATCAGGAAGCCCGGCTGGCCCACGCTGTCCCGCAGGGGGGTCACCTCCCGCGCCTCACAGCCACGCGTCACCAGCTGCGGCGGCACGTGCACATCGGGTTTATTATTGCCACGTGTTTGTCAGGGTATGTTTTTTTTTTTCTATGGTATGAACTCAACATGGGCTGCATAGATTATGGGACGCGTTACACATCCTCAGACGCTGCTGTTCATTCGTAGAAGTGTTATGCCAGTTCATCTTAGGTCAACTCTACAGGCAACTTTGTGTGCTCGATCAGTTAATTGGAAGATAAACAATATTGACAAACTACCATCAAATAAATGGATAAGGATATGAAAAGCCTTGACTAAGAGGGTGTAGATTTGGCTTTTCGTTGTTTAAAAACTGTACAGAGGGAGATAACTTCAGTACCAGTGATAATTATCCTCACCTCAAGCCTCTGCACCACCTCTTTGATATCTTCTGCCTGGTTCTCCTGCACAGTAATCGACACTACCTCCCCCCTCTCATAAAAGATATCCAGACAAGGTCCACCCTGAGCCCCTGCTTCCATCACTGCCTTCCAGCCAATCACATCACGGCAGGAGCAGTTGAAGACGACCATCTTTGTGTATCGCTCAATCAGCACCACCGATTCGGCAGACACGCCCAGTAGGCAGGGCAGCTTTGGGCCGCTATTCTCCTGAATGGCGCAGACGGCCCAGACCAGGGCCCCGGCGCTGTGGAGCTCTGCCCCCTTGGCCCCCTTCAGCTTATCCTTGCGTTTCCCTCCGAGCGACAGCAGTGGGAATTTGGTGGAAGAGTCGATGGGCGTGGTGGTGACGTAGTTCTCTGCCAGGTCCTTCAGGTACTCCTGTCGAGTGCGTGTGGCCATGGAGCGGAACTTCTCTGACTTCTCAGCGGCATTCTCTGCATTCACGGCCTTGGCGAGCAGGAATTCGCGGAAAGCTGGCGAGCGGGGGAAGAGGGCGCCTTTGGGAAAGAGGGGTCCAAACAGAGGGATGTCCTTGGACCTAGTCACTGCAACCCTGACAAGAGGGAAAAAAAGAGAGAAAGGAATACAGAAAATGACTTTAGATCTGGTCTAAAAGAGCCTGTCCATTGTAACATAGCTTAGAATTGTGTCAGTAGGCCTGTCTAGGATGAGACATGGCCAGTGGGCACTCAGTGCTTTGAGTTAATGATATGTACAATGATTAATGTGTTATGGAACAACTTGAGTTATTTGACTTGTGCGAATTAGTCCAACACATGCAAGCAAATTAAATCAAGATAACTCAATGCCATCATTTAACTATTTCTGTAGATTCCGCATCTGTTGTAAAAACGCTTTGGTTGGTGATCTTTTGCAGTATGTTGGGTGTAAAGACTTACTTTAACTGTTACTATCTGTGGCTATCTGATCTCTCTTACCTGTAATAGGTGTTCTCTGTGCAGGGCTCGTGGACTTGGACAATGATGAACACATGTTGGAAGTGTGAGCGAATGGCTTTGGGGGTGAATGGCAACGCCCCGGGTTCCTGGAAGACGATGGTCACGATATCGTTCCCTATGTGCCTCTTCCTCAGGAGCTGCAAGAGGCAGAGAGAGGAAAGCATCTTAAGTTTGATTTTACCTTTCTGATAACCTTAAACGGTGCCGTTCGTACTGAGGGCACTGATTAAAGACACTGTTGTAATTATCCCTTCAATCTTAAAGTCTGTTAGCGTTATGATGTTATCATTATTAGTGTCCTGTCGACGTGTTTCGGTAGCTCATCTGCTGTGTACTGCTGATCAAACAATGTTCCGGGCACCCGTGCCTTGTGGTTTATCAGCCACTTAGGATTTGCATGTAGTTTACCTGTTGCGTGTTGTTGGGTGTGTACGGGAGCATGGTGGAGATGTGGAACATGATCTCGTAGTCCTGATAGCGCGTGTACAGGGAATGTGTCCCCGTTGAATCCGCTGTACACACATAAACACACATTGGGCACAGTCGTGCATTCTACTGCCCCGTTCAACCTTAATCAGATGATCTCAGTTCTGGACTAACTATCTCTAACACAAAACCTCCATTTGCCTTTAAGCCTAGTCTTAAACTGTATTCTAAAATATCCAACAAGAAAGCTCAGAAATGAAATATGATATACACTGAATGATCACTTTTCTTGATGTACCTTCTTTGCAACTCCTTTTTTTGGTCAGTTGAGTATTATCAAAAGTAAACAACTGATGGTCGTTTTTGTTTTCTACACAATTGCACCATATCTCCTGCCACTGTTAAATGTACCTGTTGTTTATCTGTACCTCAGTCACCCATACATATATGTTATGAGTGAAGCGTTGTCTCTCTTACTCTTGGTGTCGAGCTGGGCTCGGTATTTCTCCCAGCCCTTCAGTCTCACTCTCTCTCCCAGCAGGTCCAGAAACTCGTCAAACGCTTTCCCGGCACTCTCGTTATTATACATGTCCTCTTCTGTGCTCTGCCCTGCTCGGCAGTACATCACTCCAACCTTACGCTGGAAATTCAGCTGAATACAAACACACACACACACACACACACACAGATCAGTAGCTGAATCTTCTTTCCATAGTATGGATTAATGATAGTAGTGTCGCTTCCTGAATCTGCTTTGGAACGTGTATATCCTCAGTTTCTTCTTCAGACTTGGACACAGTGATCTTCCACACAACAGTTATCACAGCTACTTCACTGCCATATATATATATATATACATACCATAAGTAGCTTCACAGCTTGAGTGCATTAGCCTGATGTGCTCAGTTAACCTTGACATTCTGTTCACTGTCTATTAGTCCACCATATGGAATGGGTTGTTTTTGACTCTACCCTAGCAACCACATTCCAACATTCCATTCTTAATGGTCCTTTGGTAGGACATATTTACAGAAAAAAGAGTAAAAGAAGATCTATTGTGAGGCACAGTTTTGTTATTTTAATTGCGGTAATTGTCGGTTCTATTTAAATCTATTGTCTTTTATTTGCAAGCACCTTGAATCGCCTTATGTATGAAATGTCCTATATGAATACATTTGAATAACTTTTAAGAGCCTTACATTGTCTCATTGTCTCACTCACATCATTGTCCTGTGATCATTTAGTTATGAACCATATGTATCAAGAGTACCAAAGAACACCAATGTTTTTTTTCAGCCAGTGTCAAAGCTTTTGAAGCTGAAAAGAGACTGTAAAAGGCTGAAAAGCAATAGAAATGCACAAACCTTACTATATAAAAACAAAGCTTAAAACACTTCATACAGCAATAATGATTACCAGGAACTCTTATTTCTCCTGTTTTGATTGACAATCACAAAGAAAACCAAATGTTCCTTGTTCCACTATAGATAAATTATTTTCGGTTGATACATGCAAAGACTGCTGTATGCTTTAGCAATAAAATTGGTAGAAGAGAAAACCCTGAATGTAATCTTTCCACACAGAGGAGATATATGAGAGGAGATATAAAAGACTTATTTAAGGATTAAATGAGTTTGGTGAATGATTGAATTTTCATCCAATAATCTAAAATAATCAATTATTAAAGTTATATCACTCTTGAAATCTATAAACTACCCTCTTTACCCTAATATGCATTAGCTCATTATTGGCTAATATCCCGAATATGGCCCAACTTTGATTATGACATGGAATTTATCCACATAATATCAAACCATCTATTATCAGACCTGTACTAAAGCAGAGGAATTTTAACTCCACAGTGCTTATTAACTGTAAAACAATATCTGCCATTCCATTTCTTGACAAAATTATCGATAAGGTAGTTTCCACTGAGGTAAATAATTGTCTTAGCTCAAACAATGTTATAAATTATTTTTTACATGGCACTGAGACAGCCCTCTTCAGTTTTGAGAGTTAATAGCAACTAAGACCCTCGTAGACCTTTGAGAAAATCAACCATGAGATTTTACTTGAACAGGTGTAGAGCTGTCACAATGTTAGCTGGTTCAGATCATAATGTAAGTGGTTGTAATTAGCTGCATTAGCTACTCTCACATCTAAGTGCTATGCAGTACCCTGTGGTATCCCACAAGGGTCAGTTTTGGGCCCATTATTATTTAATCTATACATGTTCCCCCAAGTGATTAAATCAATATATACAACATTTGATTCCATTAGCATGCAGACAACACCCAACTATATCTGTTTTAGCACCTGATGCCTAGAATTCTTGCTCAGATGCAAATATTACATTAAACAATAAATGTCTCAGAATTTTCAACTACTGAAGAAAAATAAGAAATAGCTTATGGTTACTGGAAATTAAACTGAGAGGAGAGATACAGCTGTTTATTTGGAATCCTTATCTGTGAAAACAAAAAAACACTCAAGAAAGTCAAGAAACTGAGAGTTGTTTTTGACAGTGACCTTAGGTTTCAAGGATCATGTTAGTGAGGTCTGTAAAACAGTATTACTTCAATATAAAAGTCCATGACCTTCTCTCAGTCATTAACCATAAAAAAATGTCCACTATATTATATATTATTAGGTAATTATATAATCTTACTTATATTATTGTACCTTTGTAGCACTTTTGCCCTTCCCAAGAACTCCATGAAGTTTACAATGCAGCAATTTGAATCCTTACACTAAAATGAGGAATCACATTACACTGACATATAAATCTTTTCATTGGCTACCCATATCTTTCAAAGCTGGCTTTAAAATCTTTATTAGTCTTCAAATACTTCCATGGCCCCTTCTATCTTAGTGATATGATCATTAGATAAGCTCCTGTTTGCCATTCAGGTCTTCTAACAGAGATCTATTAGTCATCCCAGAAACCTTAGCTGAACAGGCTGTCTGCCTTTAGTAATTAGGGCTTCAAGTTGTGAAATTCTCTACCTGGAAGTCTCTGAGGAAGTTAAGAATTGACAGCCTTAGTGTCTTCAAGCCTCTTAAAATGCATTTATTCATTACTGCATTCAATTAGAATCTCTGTTTGATTACTCTTTTATATTTTATTGTAAAGCACATTTTATTTGAATTGTTGTATTTGTATTGTTATTTCACACATTTTAATCTAATCTATTATTTATGCTTTTATTTTAAATTTGTATTTATTTTATATTTGTATTTATTTTGTATATGTATTTATATCATTTTATTTGCATCAGATGCAACACTTGGTGAACTTATGTTAAAACTGATTTAAAAAAGTGCTATACTAATAAAATGCTTTATTGTTATTGTTGTTATTATTATTATTATTATTATTATAGCAGAGGTTGAGTAGTTGAGAGGTAATCCTTCGTTTCACCCATGTCTTATCTATCGTGTGAGTATTTAAGCATGTGTATGTTATTACATTTTTTTCAACTTGTTCGCTGTTTTGTGTGAAGTAAGCATCTTTTCATGTTTATACAATGATCAGCATCCTGCCTCACTTTTTGCTCCTCAAGCAACGCTATATTACAGACTACATGAAAATAAACTTCATGCTATTTTAGTAAGATAAAGTAAATTATTTTAGTAAGAGAGTATTTCAGTAAGACTAGGGCACCCAACATTCATAAATACTTCAGTCAACTGTACTGATTCGTATTCACTTATGGCTCAAATGTTCTTAAACATTTGTGCTTTAGCTGTAAGCCCTTCAGTAAGCCTCTATCAAACAACACTAGTCATAATCATGAATAATATTCCTAATCCTCTACACATAAATGCCTTCCTTGTTACTTGATAGTCCTTCTCCTGGATCTCTCTGTCCTCCTCTAAGCAGTAATCGTAGTTTTGCTCCAAGTCATTCCCTAACTTCTGGCTCCTCTTGGAAATCATCTTCATGAAATCTGTTGGAAATCTCTTGCACAGAAAGCCTTGCCATCACAGCTGTGATAAGTATCCAAAGAGTGAAATCTGAGATCGGATACATACGTCATGCTAATATGACTGCATTCCTGTCTATTTGGAATTGATGTGTTTGGCTGATTTTGTCTGGATGTGCAGGTATTAATCTGACCAACTTGTGTACTGATATTGTTACACTGGCTTTTACTAGAGCCTGTTATGCAGGCGAAACTGCCACTGTGGGACCCCAGTCAGATCTGGTAAACTCAAGACTCCCCTTTCCAATTCAAACATTCCCAGATATATATTTTTTTCTTTCAGGGTTCCCTCATCTATCCAATGCGCATTTTCAGGATCTTTAGTTAAGATGCAGCATAAAATGGCATTTAAAAAGCTGGGTCAGAGTCACCTGAATCTTTATAAAAAAATAATGCTTTTGTATTACTTCAGTAAATGTCCAGAGATTGCAGGGGGGGAAAATCATTAAATTACAATAATAGCAAGTGCTTTTCCTGCTGTTTAACTTGTCATATGTCATACATGTTTAAAACATGTCATATTTGGCCTAAACAGCATGTGAGACTTAAGTATAGTAGAAATACTTTGATTTCTGTTATACCAGCCACACATGCATTACAAGACTTTAAGACATTTGAACACTACTGAGAGGCGACCACTTAGCAAGGCGTCAACAGCAGATACAGACCAACTACTGTAGGATCTGTGAGCTTACCCCTTGCTCGTCCAACTTAAGCAGCGTGTCGCGCACTTTGGGATAGTTGGAGGCCAGCCTGAGACAGTGCAGGTTGAGGTCCGGCAGGATAAACTCCAACAGTCTCTTAGGAGACAGCCCCCTAGTGGTCGGGTGGCGTGCTCCTGATGGCACAGATTCCTCTAGGATGGAGCCTCTCAATGTTTTTAGCTGTAGGTGAGAGAAAAACAGCCCATGGGTCATATGAGGGTAGAATGAGATTAGAAGAAAGAAGAAGTATACTGAGTGGAATGGAAATATATAGAGAAAAAAACAAGCAGGAAAGGTATGATACAACATTATTAATGTGGAGTTAAAACAGAAAGACTAAACTTGTACTTTGAAAAGCGTGATAACGGAAAGAGGGATGGAGATAAAGTCTTTGCGGGATATTGTTTTTAAAACAGAGATAAAGGAGGAGAGATGGCAATGTGATAGGAGACACGGTGGTTTACAAAAGAAGAAGACAAGGCATGTCAGGGGGAAGGAAGCATGAAGAAAAAAAGGGAAGATGTGTGCGAAAGACTGATAAAGCAAGGCCCCGCATTTTAGTGAATCTCCTATAACTCGCCCTTGCCCAACGTTTGCTTGGGAGCCTTACATAAGATCCTTATTGAGAAAGAGGGGAGAAAGTGAGTGAGTGCTTCCGCACCTCTGTGGTGCGGAAGATGGTCCTGTAGTTGTACTGAGCTCCGCTGGACCCCTCCTTCTCTTCTCTGCGGAAACTGATGGCCACCGGTCCCAGGCGGTCATCCATGCCGAAGAAATTCTGATGGTCTGCAGTAAACAAATGGAAATGCTTCTGAATGAAATACACAAGTAAACTACTGCCTCACCCTAGCTTGCGCTAGTAAATATCATTATCGTCATATTAGTACAGTGCATTTTTAAGCGTTTCTCTGCGTTTTTCGGTGTTTCCACATAATGTCAAATCATTTACAGAAAATGGTAGCAAGGGAAGAAAACTGAACAAATAAAAAACAAATGTTATATAAAAAAGTCCTTGCAAACCCAGTCTGTTTACTTGTACGTGGGTTATGAGCTATTATCTGGTATTTTAGGTACTTTGTTCACAGACGTCACATACAGCTGTAAATATCTGCCCAGACTGACCACACTGAGTCTGACTGAAAGAGACTATGTGGGAGAGACAGAGTGAGAGAGAGTAGAACGAATTAAAGCCATAAGAACACACTATCACTGGAAAATATTTGTGACAGACACACACACTCACACACACGCACACACACACACACACACACACACACACACACAGTAGAAGTCAACTGCCCCACTTTCACACCTTCACAGCATCAGTGTTTGGAGATGGCAGATTATGTTTGGCAACATCACCAGCTACACACAGATATAGAAAAGGGAAAGTACAGAGAGGAAAACATGTCCTTCCACCTAACAGCATTCACACACGAATACACGAAACAACTGAATTCTGCTACTACTTCTCTCTGTCAGACTGTATCTCATGTGTCTGTCTCATGTGCACGTGTAAACACACACACACACAGACACACACACACACGCACCCACACACAAACGCAGCCATCTCTCCACTTTAATAAAACAACCTCACCTTTCATGTAAAAGTACTTGTGGTAGTAGCGCGCCCCCAGGTCTGCGTGCTCTATGAAGTAGTTGCTCTTGCCCTGCTGCTGCACGTGGCTCTCCCGAGGCTCCTCCAACACGGACACGGCGTCGTTGGGGCTCTGCAGGCTCCTCCAGCGGCCGCCACAGCCTCTTGGCTGCCCCAGGCCCACCCTCTCCTCTCCCCCCATCTCATTGCGGAAGTGCGGGCAGCTCAGAAGCAGGTCGTTGTCGTTACCGTCCCCCTCGTCCAGCAGGGACTGCTCGGGGTCCTCGGCGCCAGACCCGGCCCCTGTTCCGCCTCCCGTGCCCTGCGAGGGCGAAGAGGGCGCCGTCTGATTGACGGGGCGGAGCTGGGAGGCAGCCGACGCGCCAGAGGTGATGTTTTTCTTGCGGCTGATGCTGTCGCGGTTTGTGGCCGCCTCGGACAGGTCAAACAGGATGCTCTGCACGTCGTAGTGAGCGAAGTTGCGCACCCACGTGCCTCCCCCGGCCTGTTCGCACGGCACGAGCGGAGGCTGCGAGTGTGCCGGCTTTGACTTTTTCGTCAGCCCCTCAGGTTTCGGGGGCTTGACCGGTTTTGGACTGTCGCCGGCGGGCGCCGACAGCACTCGGAAAAAGCAGTCCGGTTCAGGAGGGTTTTCCTGGAGTCCCAGCAGCAGGAACGGATCGCGGAAGCGTAGCGCGCTGGGGCTGAGCACGCCCTGTTCCTCTGCGCTGGGCTCTGACGGCTGGATCTGCCTCTCCAGGGATGAGAGACTCCCGTACTCACGGTGAAGGACCACACCAGGCTCGCCCTGCCCCCCCGGCCCTGCCTTCTCGCTGCCGCCACGGGCCACTTTGACCCCGGCCTTCCCCGCCGCGTCGAGGTCGCCCAGGGTCACGTCACTGTTGCTGCGCTGCATGATGTGGGACCGTCCTACGGCGCGCAGGTTGAACCCTGCCCTGCTGGGTGTCATGCCCTCCACCTCCGCACCCTCGCCCTCCCTCCTGGGTGGCCATTCTGCCACCACGCGCGTCCGCACACCGCTGTCGCGCTTGGGGTCAAAGTTCACCGTGGTCAACGGCGGGCGCGGGCTCTGCCGGCGAAGTTTGCGAATGAAGAGGTCGTCCGATTGCATGATGCCCTTCTCCTCGCCGCTCCTTGGCACTTCCTCTCTCTCACTCTCTCTCTCTCTCTTCCTTGAACTCACCCTTCTCGCCTCCCGTCACCAACCCTCGCCGGTCTCGCTGTGGGACGTTTGGCGAGTAACTCTGGAGGACTTAGGCAACTGACTCATGTGCGTACGAAACCACGAAGGAGAGCTCATGCCTCTTTCACCAGCAGGCCCCTACTCTGCCCCGCTTGTTCACCCGCAGAAAGCACAGCCTCTTGCAGCAGGCGTGCATACGACAGCTAAGCATTCCCAGGAAGTCTATCCGGGCAAGTCGGAACAGGAGCGCTCTCTCATCGTGTCGAACGGGCTCAAAGCTTCTTGCTTTCTTCTTTTTTTTTTACTTAAAACCGAATCCAAATTCAACAAGATAGGAAAAGCACGCTGACTGGGATCCAGACCGGGGCGCAGGGGGTTCGACTCTGGCGGAAGCCCAGCACGCTCCTCTCCGAGACAGGCCACTCTGTGTCTTCGAGCTTCCTTTCCTCACACTCATGCGCTCTCGATCATCGCAGCCTGTTACAACTCAGCATCCTGAAAACACACACAGATTAAAGAGTGAGTGGCCCATAGTCCGAGGAGACGAATTGGGTAGCATGCAGTGTTTAATTACATGTTGTGCGAGGCCACCGTATGTAGTATTGTTTAATTACACGTTGTGCGAGGCTACCGTATGTAGTATTGTTTAATTACACGTTGTGCGAGGCCACCGTATGTAGTATTGTTTAATTACACGTTGTGCGAGGCTACCGTATGTAGTATTGTTTACTTACACGTTGTGCGAGGCTACCGTATGTAGTATTGTTTAATTACACGTTGTGCGAGGCTACCGTATGTAGTATTGTTTAATTACACGTTGT
>JAOXYF010000003.1:9410076-9420929 GCA_028565775.1 Sternarchorhynchus goeldii | reverse complement strand
GCTACCGTATGTAGTATTGTTTAATTACACGTTGTGCGAGGCTACCGTATGTAGTATTGTTTAATTACACGTTGTGCAAGGCTACCGTATGTAGTATTGTTTAATTACACGTTGTGCGAGGCTACCGTATGCAACTGTTAGCAAGTTATTTTGAAACTGAAGGCTAGTGAGGTAACTCTATTACACCACTGCACTCTAAAACATAACTACCTACTTCCCCATCCCCTTAATTTTATAGTAGTAGTAACTACTCTTAGCTCAGTCTGTATAGCAAGTGGGTACTACTGTGCAACTGTGCAAACAGGACAGCCAAAACCAATCAACCAAAGCCGATCAACCAAAACCGATCAGTAGCTCCAGTGCCAGAGATGCAGGCCTTCTTGAACCGGATACAAACAAGGATCAATGTGTTGTGGAAGAATCTCACCCGTATGCTTGATGTACCACGCATTGTTCCAACCTTGCACTGCTGCCCCTACTCTTTTTGGGTTTTATTATTATTATTAATTCTTCCCCCCCTCCCCATCCCCAGCTATAAATAGCCAGTGCTGTGGGCACTCTCCACCCAGCTCGAACTGCACAATGGCTGCTCTCCTCAGAGGGGAGGGGTCTTCCTGCGCACCGCTCTGGCGGCAGGGGGGAACAGTAATACAGAGGCACAATGCTGAAGACCCAGCCAAGCTTTGTGAGGCTTCAGTATTGAACCTGTCCTGCACACCCCCCCCCCCCCAAGAAAGGTCAAGTACAAAATTCTGATGGGGGGAATGTTTCATTAATATAACATAAACAGACAAATCTGAACTGGGCTGTTGTTCCTGATCTTTCTTTTTTTCACACACACACGCAATCATATAGTTTTAAAATGACTTAATTAAAAAAAGGAAAGAATAAAAATGAGAAACAAAAGTCGCTAAAATAGGTGACAGGTGTGGTATAAAGGTAAACATTTGCATGTCATATATAAATGTAAGCAAATATAATAGTAAGAGTATTTACAATGATTACATCAGCAGTTTTCACATGTCATTAGCCATTGTCTTCTAGCCTTGACTTGAAACATACTGTATGTATATGCATTTCCGTCATTTACAGTAGTTAGTAGATAGCTAGTTAAGCTGCTTAAGTCAGACATACAACAGATATTGTTTAAACTTATCATTGTCTACATAATATAATTTTTGATGTATTTAGGAGATCAAAATGAAAGTTTGCTGGAAACCGAGCACACATGGCTAGCGTTCAGGTGGTTGAAGCCGTTATCGTTCGCACCATTAATAACATTTGTCAGTATCGAGAATCTTTTTTTTAAAGAACACAATAACTATCTATGACAATTATTATAAAAATTTCCACACAAACCTTAACCCAGAAATAGCGCGAGAAATATCGGTTTGTAGCCGAACTCACCAAACAAAGCAACCCATGGAGGACGCTTAGCAGTTTCAGCTTCTGTCTTTTTCTCTTCCGAGTGTAATTCTAAACAAATTGACGTCAAACATGTAAACTCGGAAACAGTCCAGCGTCAGTATCGAAGTGTGAGGGCTACGCATTTTGTCTGTTCTTTCTCAGCGGCTCAGCAGCTTCCTGTCTCACTCTGCTTCTTGCCCCTGTCGAAAAGATTTGCAGCCTCGCGAACAGGTGCAGTGATGCAGAGAGCGGCTTCGGTGCGCGCGCCAGGGAAGCTAGCACAAACCAGCTCTGCAGAGATGTGTTCAAGAGGTGAGAGTGGAGGATGTGATGGTTTCTCTCTCTCTCTCTCTCTCTCCCCCCCCCTCTCTCTCTCTCTGTCTCATACACACACACACACACACACAAGAGCGCGCTCTAGCACACCACACAAAACACAATTCACACGCCACACGCAAAGTCCCCTTTCGTGCCGGAATTTGACTCATCTCATACTGATTTCCAGCGCTGCTGTCTTATATTGTTCCTGCAAGATCACATTAGCCGTTCCTGGAGTGGCTTTGTCCGTTTTTAAAATAGCTTATCATTAGGCCACCCTATAGGAGTCCTTCATAAAACACAATAAGATCTAGGCAATACAAATCTCAAAAATTCTCAAGCAATAATTTTGGTAGAAACCACTTATTGCAAGCCCACATCAATTTAAAGTTGCAATTAGAAACCAATCTGTATTACCCTGAGAATTCACTGAAGGGTTAGTGTAGTGACGCATGATATTAGTTTCAAAGTTGCTAAATACAGCACCAGTTAACTCAAGAAGGAACAGCATTTTCAATTTGCACATTTAAAATAGAACTACAGAGTGCAGTCACAAAGAGGAGAGGAGGACAAGAGGCCTCTCCCCCAAACAAAACAACCACCCCCAATAATTTTGTCAAAATTTTACACATTTATCGAGTAAATTATAGCGTTATAGCATTCTGCAAAGTGTAAATGTAAAATTTTCAGTCGATACCAAAGTTTGAACTTCCTCTTCTTCTGTGGAATACTGGTTATCACTCACTGAGCCCATTCTTTTATAGTGACATCATTGCATCATAGAAAAAATTGAAAAGGTTCCATTTGAGAATTGAAGAGAATTGAAGTTTAGCCTTTGTAACTTGTTCGCCTTCATAATAGGAATAGGAGTTACTAGCAACTTTTTTGCTATTATAATCTATGTAACCATATAATTAACTGCAGCTGTGATCAGTACTAGTTTACCTTACATCTGATGCAAGATGAAAAATTAGGCTTTGAAACCAAGGCAACAGACTGTGCTAAATGAGTACTTTTAGCCAAAGGCTAATCATTTTCTCCCAGGGCCAGGTCCCTTGAACCATTCAATCAGGCCATTTTTTTTTCCAAAGCACAGCTGCGCAACTCACTTTAACCTACTGCATAAAAAGAACATATCGTTTTCTTAAATGTCATTAGAAAAAGTTTTTTAAAAGTGTATTTCAAGTGAATTCTTCCCTGTCCCTACCAGTACACTTATGTTTCTCTTTTGCCCCACAGGAGAGTATGAATCTAAAAAGCAGACAGCATGCCCTGTATTTTGAAGACCCTCATCATATTTGCTGCATGTAAAAGGTCATGAATCTTAATGTGGTTGTCTGATCAAAAGGTCAGACTTCTGTTTTTGCAAAATAGCTAGACACGAGTACACAGAAACAACCCCCCCCACACACACATACACACACACATACGCGTGCACACACACAGATTTCCACAGTTTGTATGATTCACTAGCAGCTAAACACGGCTGGTTCCCTGTACCAGTGTGTTATTTCATATAAAGAACTGCAATACCCACAACACCTCACAAGCTGCTGTAGCTGTGCTGCAGTGTACCAGGGCAGCTTCCAAACCTTGTTAAATCAGACCACTGCCTTTACTGGGCTTCCTCAGTGTGATTTAAAACAAGACAAATGACAGCATTTGGGCTGCTGATTTGCAATTGTAATTTGCTTGGTTCATCTCGAGGCGTTTGGAGTGTAAACACTCACCAGTTAGCGAATTAACGTGCAGGAGACTGACAGAAAGCACATCAGAGTTTGAAGTCTCCTTGAGCAGAAGAGCCAGCGGGAAAATATGAACACACACACACACAAACACACACACACACACATATGCACACATAAACAAATACTGCTCATTGCCCACAGGATGTAACAGGGCTTATCACAAAGAGTATGAATAAGACCAACACTGTGACAGACAGAGCAGTTATAGAGCAGTTATAGAGCAGTTATAGTGCAGAAAACTGACAATAAACTGCGGAGTGATCATCTCTGATTTAAGAGCCACAAGAATGCAACCTGGAATAAACAGACAAAAAGGTGGAACAGAATACACAAAATTTAGTGATCACAATGATAAATCTCTGAGTAAACTGAGAGCGTGCTTCTCATGATCCGAGAGATTTGGTGTCATTTTTTTCTTCTCTGGACCTGCTCCCAATAACCACAAGTTCCTGTTCCAACGTGTTGTGCAGGACAGAATCGCTTCTCACAGTAATTTCTGTGCAACTTGAGTCATCCTCTCACAACTACCAGGCCCAAAAATGTATGTGTGAGGTTATTTTTCGCCCCATTTTCCGTGTCTGCGGTGTGGCGTTCCCGCAGCCGACGGGCGGCTGCGACGTCCTTGCGTAGACTTCTTTCCTGCGTCAGCTCTCCAGAGTGCTGACCTCACCGAACTGCCCAACACGCACGCTCGCCTGCTGGGTTTGTTTCATTTTTTTTTAGGAACGCCTCACGAGTACGCTCTGTATTCCTGTCGCCGCTCTCGATCCGTGCCGCTAACCATGCTGCTAGCCATGCGCTAACCCTTCGTCACCTGTCAACATCTAACCGGTCGCCAGGCGATAGACGGCAACGCTGCGGAGATCCTCTGCTCACTGACGTGTGTGTGAGACTCCAGGCACGCTGCAGTGCCGCACCGGCTCCCAGGTGCACCACTGCCATTACTGAGCTGAGAATGCCCTTCCATCCCTAACTCTGTCTTCTGACCTGGGATATGTAGTCCATAGCCCAGCACTAATGAACTATACATTTACATGCAACTACAAAAAGATGGTTCACTGAACCTCAACCAGAAAGTTAAAAAGCTGTTATGATGCTGTTAACTTGTTTAAATGAACTCAAAATCTTAGGGCTGCCAGAGGACTTTTTTAAAAGCAGCACACTTCGCGTACAGTGTGGCCGGTGGGTGTAGGTGCATCTAATAGCAACTTTGTATACAGTTCATGGACACATAATGTTCTCTTCGCACGCAGCAAAACACCTGCAGTGAGGCGGCACAACTGCAGACTCAAAGCGGACCACCGCAGGAGCGAAACTGCGGGACGCAGCCCATACCGCAACGTTCCCGTCGACTACATGAGGAGATTAAGGGAAGACGGATTGCGCAGGACAGGCAGGGAGAGGCTTAAACCGAAGACGGGGAGGTTTATTAATGAGCTTTGCTCAAATGCACTTCCTACTGCCAAGTGCAAGACGTTCCTAGCCATCAGTTAACCAGTTCTCCACTCCACGTTGTTTGCCAGAAGGAGTCCCGGGAAGGGGGCAGTGCACTCAGGGTGAGTGTCCAGACATATGAGAGCAGGAACTACGCACCTTGAACGTGTTCATTTGGTTTCCCTGTTGTTTAGAATTTATGAACTATGATGGACTTCTGTGGTTGACATGAGAATTTGTTGGTAATTCCAGCCTTGTGTTTTGGATTTTCCTGGGCAATTCTAATGTACAGCAGATACAATGGTGGGTTTTGTGAGATTTCTAGTTTAAGGATCGGGGAAACTGAACACTAGGCCAGTCCCTGAGAGGCACCAGAAGAACTCATCAGAGCAGATCTACTTTCAAAATGATGTCAAACTTCTCGGGAGGTTAAAACTGCCCATTACTGAAGTGCAATTGTGATGCATGACCTGACTGCCTGTGACTCACTGTATGTCACATAAAGCTGCTGAGATTTACACACACACACACACACACACACACACACATTAGTAAAGTGATAGTGTGACCTTGGAGTTGTGACCGTTGCCATAATGACCCACTGGCAAGAGAAAAGGTGTGGGGGAGCAGGGGGTTGGGAGGAATTGATGCCATCTTCCTGTTTGGTGTCAGGGACAAGGCCAAAATATATTCTATTTGTTCTAGCAGGATATAACAACGGAAAAGAGGGTCAGAGGGCACTGTGGTGGGTTGTCATGGCAATAAACAGGTCAGCTCAGGGAAGCTGCACTTCCTGCACCCTTCTCTTCCCTTCCTTCTCTCACTGCCCCTCTTCCTATAGGAAGGGGGGCTTCCTGTCCAGGAAATGATGTCACATTAAGGCTCAGCCTAAGTGTCCACTGATGAAGAGCATCGTCATGGCATCCTCTGGCCACACGCTCTCTCTCTCCTCATTTCACTGGGCTCGACTGCCATTGCTTTAATGATGATTCAAATTCTCAAAACACAACAGGTAATCCAGATGTTTGCCAATGATTCAACACTCACCACTGTCCAGTCATCATGGCTGTTAACAACTGATTGCTCATAAAAACTCTAGTATCAAGGCACTAGTATCAAGGACTGTATAAAGTTAGCAATAGTTAGCATAGCAATTGCATTTTATAAACTTTAATTCAAAACACAAGCATTTAATAACATTGCTTATATAATATAGGTTAAATGCTGCTGCATCCTCCCCCAGTTCTCCACTGTGAGAGACTGGGAGTCTTTGGAGACATGGTGTAAGGGGGAATGAAGAAACTAAATTAACAGGCAAATGTCTTAACTGCATTTTTACATTGACTTGTTTACTGCTCTGTGTATTTTTTCTTCTGTATGGTCATTCAAATAAACACACCCCCCCCCCACATACACACACACACACACAAACACACACTCATTGAGCTGCGGAAGAGGGGTAGATTACCATGACAACTGAAAACCAGAGATCCGATTAAGAGCCTTGTGGTAACTAGGTAAAAAATGGAAACCATTTCAACTTCAACCTTCAAATGTTCAGTAATAACAATAATTGTGTGAAGTGGAGGATTGTATCTAATTAAGTTATTGCAATGTGGAAGAAAATAAATGGCTGAAAACAGTACATAAGCATTGTGTTTATGAATCATGGCAAAGACTCAATACAATAAATCCTCTAATATCCAATAAAAAAAATTTATCTTATTAAAATCTTTTTTATCTTTTTATCAACAGTAATGTTACTTTCGAACATGTTCTGAGACCTTGCCAACAGATTACTGTTGCAAATAAAAGCCATAGGCCATATGCAGTTCATCATGAATCATTCAGTAAAATTGTCCTATACAACATATGCTCTATAACATATGGTCACCAAAAACATATGTGTGTACATCTCTACATGTAAGTGGTTATGGAAAGACTTGAAGTGAATCAAAAGTTCATTAGAAGTATTTTGGTCCACTAACTAAAAGAATTACAGGTTCAGAAGGTACTAATAAAAGCTCACACCTTTATATGTGTTCGGATGAAAGCTTCAGCCCATCTTTCGCTATGCGCGATCACCGTTAGCCATGTTCTTCTGAGCCATTCATCTTCTGACTGTCAAATCACTGCTTTGCTAGATATTTTTAGGTGGTGCACCATCCTAAACTCAGCAAAGGCACTGGCCTGTCTAAAACCCCAGCAACACTGCTGTTCCTGATCGACTTGCACCACCACGGCAGCAATAGCCAGCCATGTCAGGTGCTACTGCTGGGGTGAAACTGGTCAGCCACCAGAATCTGGTCAGTAGGAGAATTTGGTCAAAACTATACCAGTGAGGAATGGAGTAGAATAAGGCCAGTAAACTGTGTAATACAACAGATAAAATCCACTTTTACTAAGAACGCAGGAAGCTGGCTTCTTACTGGTTCCATCAATCAATAAGGTAACAGTAGGGGGAAGAGCCTTTTCTTACAAATCCCCCCAACTATGGAACAGCCTTCTAGAAAATATCCAGGACTCTGACACAGTCTCAATCTTTAAGTCTAGGCTAAAAACGTACTTATTTAGTTTAGCATTTGGTAATTGATATTCTCCTGTAGATAAAGGTTACAGATCCAGGGGTTCATGGGCAGAGGATTTGATGATATACTGAGACGCTGGTGCTGTCGTCCCACTGCACACGTTCACTCAAGTTTGTTGATGGTGGGGTGGAGGGATGCCATCGCTTCAGGACGCCCTCAAGTCTGTGTTCCCTTCTGGTTCTGCCCTTTTAGTTCGGCTGTAATAGTTCATGGCCGCAGTTGCTGCTGCCACGTTTCTGAAATGTCTATATTTAATGTCCCATACAGAACTAACTGTCTCACTTTACTTTTACTGAGCTAATGGCTGTTCTTGGTACAACGTAAGGACTGACGAGGCTCTCCTGCTACCTGTCCTGGACCAACCACCTCCTACTCATCCAGACACAGATGAAGGATTAATCAACTGGATGAAGACCCTCATCAGCAACCCTTTTTCCCACCCCCCGCCCTGCTGTGGCACAGCCCCGGACTGTGTTTTTTTATATATTTATCATGTTGTCATGGTGACCGGTGTCGGCCAGAAGACGATGGGCTCTCCCCTTGAGTCTTGGTTCCTCCCAGGGTTTCTTCCTCACACTCTTAGGGAGTTTTTCCTTGCCACTATCGCCCTGGGCTTGCTCACTGGGGACTTGGATTTGGACAAAGCTGCTTTGAGACAACATCTGGGGTAAAAGGCGCTATATAAATAAACTTGATTTGATTTGATTTGACTTATATGTGCTGGATAAAATAGCCAATGAGTGTAGGTGCAAAGGAGAGGACTCTAATAAAGTGAACAGTGAGGTTGTAATCAATAAAATGATCAAAGTATTCTCCAAAAACAGCCAGACTGAACTGGAATCGTTTGGGCAGTCATAGTTTTTCGAATTCTTTATCTCTGTCTTCAAATTAAGATCTTCAGATGCAGCCATCAGCATTGTTAGTGCTGATTGGAGACCAGCCTGAAGGATTCCGTCATCAGAATCCTGTATCGACCAATGAGAGGCATTGATTTGGGTAACTGAGCCAATTAACCCCTGATTCTCACTGTTCTTTGCAGCCCATCCTGAGTCCTGGTATTGACTGGTGCACTTTTTATTGCATTTTACTACCTTTTAGAACTTCGGTGTTGCTAAGTAAATAGACTAAATAATGTTGCAGAAGAAAATGGCATCACCAAATATCGCCTTGAATAGCATTATGCAAACGAATGAATACATTTGTTCTCTCACTGTTTCTCTCTGTATTGCTTGCCTTGTCATTCTCTCTTTCTTTTCCTTTTAGCTCTAGCTACCGCTCTCTCTTTTCATCATTCATTTGATTCGTCAATTTTTTGACGAATTTTTTTTACCTCCGCATTTCTCCCTCTGCAGGGCTGCCTGTGAAATCAGGCTTGCTAACTTGCTAGAGGTGGTTTTGTTCTGTAACAGCCCTGCTGTGCTAGCCGTTGGCACTGCAGGACACAACAGCTACCTGTCCTGGATTTAATTTATTTTTTCTGACCGTTAGAATAAATGACCATTAGAATAACTAATAGAAGACTCACGAATTTCTTCTCCCTACCATCCTGAAATGCACGTATTACTAACATGGCAGAACTCTGAGTTAGTCAGCTTGACATCAGCTTTGCTTCACGGAACAGAAGCCAAAGCTTGTGTTTTAAAGGCAGTCACTGTGTTTTGCGAATGGCTGTGAGTATCTAGGTTGGTGCCCCGAGCTGAGATTGCATCAGTGGAGGCCAGTAATCGGAACCTTAATGTTCTTACTGAGCTGATCTCAGTGGTAATTGACTAGAGATAGCAGAGCTGCAGTAAGGCAATCATTTGTTTTCTAGGCTAATTTTGGCTTGCCTCCAAGGGTGAGTCAAACACACACACACACACACACACACACACACACACACACACACATATACACACACACACACACACACACACATATACACACACACACACACACACACACACACACACACATATATACACACACACACGAGTACTTTTGCATCTATCCCCTTCTGCTTCAGGTCATGTGACCATATATTCTTTTGGTGTGCTTCTGCACCAAACATCATTAGCTTCAATTTGCAGCCAGTCCAATAACAAGATCTGTGTTGTAGACAGTGTGGGGCATGACAAGATTGTGTATTGCATCATGGGTAACAGGCATTTGGGTGGGCGCCTCCAGCATAATGAGGACAGACCCACCTTTGGGCTGTGCTGTTTTTAGCATCTGCTGATGACAGGGGAAAAAATGCAACTAATTTTCTGGAACAGACCGACCAAAAATCTGTCCTTCAGGAAAGAGACTGGACATGCATCTGGTGTGGCTTAATAATTAATAAGCATGGTTGGACCAGTGGGGTATTTGGGTTATACATTCTTCAATTATTTATGGGGAGACTCGCCAAGTCTCCATTCAGTATACCAGGTGCAGGATTTGGTGAGCTCAGAGCTCCACACACACAGCAGTTAAGGATCATTCTATTGAAGAATCGCTGCAATGACTGCATGTTCTACACTGATCTGAAAATAGTTCAGATGCCTTTTGATGTATGTTGAGTCTCTGATTTAGGCAGGTGCAGCTGGTCCAAGGTCAGGGTAAATGGGCCAGCTTTCAGTCATATGAAGAAGCAGATCGAACTGTTGTGAAAGAGGCAGCACAAAGAACTGAACACACCCACAGAGGACACAAAAACTTTGACCTTGGGGTCAAAATCAGGTCAAGAAGTTGAAGCACCCACTTCCTCCCTATTTACTACAAAGGAAATAATGATAGTGGTAAAATGGCATCAGTCCATCCTTAGACAGACAGCATGTCCATCTATCTGTCCATCCCTCCGTTCATCTATCCATCCACCATTCTGTTCTCAGGCAAAAACAGCCTCTAGTCAGCTGCCCGTCTGTGAACTCTCTCATTGGCTGAGGGGAAAACACAGATTAACCACTGAAGGCTTTTTGAAGCATTTGAAGTCTGCTGGCTGTGTGTGCAGAGCAGCAGTGGAAGCACAGAGGATTCTCTGTGAATGCGTGTGTGTGTGTGTCCTTGTATTCATGTGTGCATGTGGATGCACCTTTGTCCGTGTGTGTGTGTGTGTGTGTTTGTGTCTCCCTAAATGCAGCCTCTGTGGCTCCTTGTGCTCTGAGCGGCAAAGCTACACTTTCTCTTTAAGAGTGTATCATGTATCACTAGGCAGAGAAGCGGCCGACGATGCATCTGTAGCTGTGGCAGTTGGGCAGCGCTGCATGCAGCCAAGCTGTCCTCACCTCCCCCCCCCACACACACACACACACACCGCTAAACACCCGCATTAGAATCAAAACAGGCTGAGCTAAATTGATTCCAGGTTAAAAATAATAGCCGCTTCATAATACAAAGT
>JAOXYF010000003.1:9385118-9395450 GCA_028565775.1 Sternarchorhynchus goeldii | reverse complement strand
GAAACAAATGAAAAGGAGCAGGGTCCTGCTGATATAATAAAAAGGGTCCATGTCCCCACACGCCCCCTGCCATACCATGCGAGTCCTAAGTGGTGGTGCAGAACAGTGTATGTGGGTCCCCCTCTGTATCCACTAATTACAGATTGACGCGTCCCCTCCCGTTTGGCCATATGGCCATGGAAACAGGGGTCAGCAGCTCTGGGGCAACCCTGAGGCAGAGCAGGGAGGAGGGGATAGGGTTGGGGGCGGGAGGGGGTCATGCCTGGAGGTTGGGCACATGTGTGAGGGTTTCACCTTCAAAGGGTAAATGAGTAGGTAGACGGGGAATTTAGCTACATAAGCACAAAGCTCTCTCTATATATCTCTCTCGTTTTCTCTCTCTCCCTCTCTTGCTCTCTCATTCTACTGTCAACTGCCATTTTTTTTATTAGCGTGTAAAAGGACACAGGATACCCTCGTTCTCTAATCTCCCAGAACATCTGTGGTCAAAAAGGTCACGTAAGCAAAACAGTGTTTGTGACTGAACACCGAGAAACAACGATCTCATCCCTTTTTAATCTACCACTCAGAACCAACACAGAGTCTAAATCACGTCCTGGTTTTGAAGTCGTACTTTAACTTAAAGTATGTTAAATCTGTTTGTCAAGTGTTACTGTTCTCAGAAACAGTGTCTAATTCTGTCGTGCAGTACACATTCAAAATGCGTTATACAGTATAGTAATTATACAGTAATTATTATATTTAGCCTTAATATCCTTAACAAATTTGTATTCAGAAGACAACACTAATTACGTGCTTCAATATCAAGATGAATAAAAAATACGAAAACAAGCTTATAAAAATTCATTCGAGTTATTTCCTGTCTTGTGACATTTTCAGCCATTTTCGACCACGATGGTGCACTCTCTCCCCCCTCAGGTCACACTGAGTAAAAACAAGAGAAAGAAATTAAACCTCGCAAAATAGCGGCATCAGGTGGACAATATTGGTACGGTGGGTAGTATTGGTCCTTACTGAAATCTTGTTTCTCAGTAACAAATGGGGAAGCACCCTTGGGCTCTAGTGTCTCAAAGGAGAAATTACTGACTGATCGAAGGAAATTCCAAAACATTCCAGTACCAAAGACGGAGTTTTGTTGCATATTGCATTAGCTAATTTTATATGTTTAGTTATATGTTTAGTTTAGTCAAGTTTATAGAAGACATACAGTGGATACAGCACTGAAAAAGTCTGAGCAGTATATTATGATATTAATTATGTATCGTAATTAAATATGTGATATTAACAAAAAATAAATGTGCACCTTTACATGAATATATCTAGTTTTGAAGTTAATTTTAATCTATTCATATATCATCCTAGATATATCATCCTAGTCAATCTTAAGTACACTCACACAACAATCATCTTGTTGTGTTTACTCTCTTCTGAACTAAAAATCACGGTAGTTTCCTGGATAAATACACAAATCTATAGATCTGTCGCTTCTAAAGATTCCAGCTTCGTTTCTGAGAAATGGTGTTTTTTTCTGTCCACCCGGAATGTCAAAATAGCATTACAATACCTGTCGACTTCGAGGCAGAATTCAAGTTGGAAACACCGTTTGGAGCATTCTGTGCGGGAACAAACGACAAAATCTCCGAAACTGGCGTGTTCACTATTCAATGACATTTGAAGCTAACGTGGTTGCGTGCCTGTAAATCCTTCTAGCGTAATTTGAGGCTAATGGTAAAGACTGTAATGTAATATGAAGCCAAGGTTAGCAAGTGACTAGCGAGTGTTAGTGTTCCATTCATTCAAACTAGAGAGTGAACTGTCCTTGGATGGAGTTAAACACAGAAAAGACACCGAAGTGTACAACTACAAAATTGCTTGGCACGCGCTTTCATGAAAATAGATCCACCTGCTTCGAAATCACTTTTTGCTTAGATAGCCTCATTTCCGAATGCATTTACAATATAACAGTATAATATATGCGCATCTTGATGAGCGTAAATTTGAAAAGCACGGTTTCACAGACTCTCATTCAAAGGGAGGTCGGTCGCCAGTCTCAGATTAGATTAGATATGTCATCATGTAGGGAAGTACCGAGCAGTAAGCAAGGCTAAGGGCTGACCAATAGAGGGCGATTTATGTCGTTTTCCACCCATAAAATTCCGATTTTCATAAAAATTGTAATTGTGTCAATATCAATTTCAGCATGGATACGATTCATCACAGAATAACGGCATATATTTTATTTTGCATTTCAAAAAAACATTTAATTGTGCAGTACCGCCTTAATATTTTTGGCTTGACACCGTATACCCAGTGATGTATTAAAGAAAGAGATTTGGAAGTTAATAAAAAATATCCATAAAAGTTAACGTTAAAATATGATTACTACATAATTCCCACTGGGAACATTGTAGCCACCTCTGTATTTATGGCAACTTAAAAATGGGCTAATTATCTTCAGTGGCTTTTGGTTCTTGGACTGGTCAGACGGTAACTGGTAAAATTACATCAGATCGTTATACATTAATCTAAATCAAAGATCATACTGGTTAAGAGTATGTCCAAACAGTAAAATGTAGCAGATCGTCCAGCTGTGTTCCACCCTTATAACTAGAGAGACTGTCCGATTTGCTCTTACTTCTGGGACATGGTTTTAAACTGAACTCCTGTTCTCCCGATTAATTTTACTAAGTTACGCTCTACTTGTCTTTGAAATGTTGTTGCATTTTGAAACAAACATGGTTGTCCAAGAGTTGAGTGTGCATAAAAGTTAAAATAACATCTAATTTCAAGTGTTGGGTAAAGTTGCGTTTTAAAATTATTTTAATTATATGATAAACATTACCTGACTCATGTAGATGTCAAAACATATGTGCTCAGTTTCTGTCCCGTTAGCAGGTGGGGCCACATGCCATATTGGTCAGCACATTTTGGCATGTAATGAGTACCGTTTTGTATCTCAAAATCTGCAAGCAAATTTGATGAGCACATTCACAATTTCAATACTTTTTTCAATACTTTTTAAAAAATCAGCTTTATAGACAAGATCCCACAAATGTAAGAACTGGATAGCCAGGATATTTGGTGAGTGTATTCATGCATACCAAAGGAAGATTCCTCTTGATTGTAGTGACCCTATGACCTTTCGTGCAGCACAATCCTTAGGGTGAAATGTACAAACCCTATTCTCCATCCGCTTGTGTTACCCTGAGAAATACCAGTGGAGGAAGGCCCACACACATACTTTACCAAAGTAAAGATAATTTAAGTATAGGAAATATTCAGTTGCTTACTATGAAATGTGAGTAAATGTACCTTTAAAATCATAATTTGCACATTTGGAAAAAGAAAGGAGGTCACTCTTCGAGTATGTAATATAGAAATTTAATAAATGAAGCAGCCTAGGTTTCAATTTGAAAGTCTTAGAAGATTGTTCCCAAAAAATGACTAGTAGAATGCTTAAATGTATAGAAGTCATTTAGACTGGGCATGCTGGGCTTATGTCCCCATGAATTTCTGATGTTGTTACCACTTCTTTTTCCAAGTGTGCTTGCAAAATATTTTATATAACAACTTGCTGCAGACACATGTCCAAGCAGAATGTGTGAATGATGTGCTTACGATTTGTCATAGGGGGACAAGATAATAAACACACTACGTAATTGGTATTTCATGAAACTAAGCAAATATTTTTTTTTATCAAAATACATGGAAAATAATTGTACTACAAATGTTTTAAACCATAGTACTCACCTTTCTTCTATTGGTGTCAGTTATACAGCCCTATGGAGGTTCAGGTCAAATCTTACAAATAGACAACAGTTTATCACACTACATCCACACAAATCCTTCATCTTTCCTGTTAAGTGTGGTGTTCCCCAGAGTTTAGTTCTTACCTTTTCTTGCTATACAGATGATTTCCAGTTTCATGTCCTTATGTATACTCACCGCCCACTTTATTAGGTACACATGTTCAACAGCTCAGATATTTAACACAAATATCTAATCAACAAATCACATGGCTGCAGCTCAATGAATTTAGGCATATAGACATGGTAAACATAACCTACTGATGTTGAAACTGAACATCAGAATGAGAAGCAAAGATGATTGAAGTGTTTTTGAATGTGTCATGGATGTTGGTGCTAGAAGGGCTGGTCTGAATATTTTGGAAACTGCTGATCTACAGGTACTTTCACACACAACAATTTCTAAGGTATTTTGAAAATAAGAAACTATCCAGTGAGTGGTGAGTGTCTTGTTGATGCTAGAGTTCAGTGAAGAATGGACAGACCATTTTGAGCTGATAGAATGTCAACAGCAGCTCAAATAACCATTCGTTACAACCAGAGTATGTATAAAAGCATCTCTGAAGACAACATATGCTGAACTTTGATGTAGATGGGCTACAGCAGCAGAAGACCATACTGAGTGCCACTCCTGTAAACATGGGCTATAATTCATACAGGTTTGTGTAAACAACATGAAAGCAATGATCCATTCTTTCTACTATCAATGGTTCAGGCTAATGATGGTGGTATAATGGTGTGGGGGATATTTTCGTGGCACACTTTGGACCATTTAATACCAGCTGAGGCTCATTTAAATGTCATAGCGTACCTAAGTATTGTTACAATGTCCATCTCTTTATGACCAAGTAGCCATCTTCTGATGGTTACTTCCAACAGGACAACAAACCATGTCACAAAGCTCAAGTCATCTTAAACTGTTATCTTGAACACGACAATGAGGCCACTGTACTCAAATGTACAGTCAACCGATCTCAGCTGTCCAGGTCCTGAGGATGAAAAGCAAGGCCAGAAGAAAACTCAGTCAACATGGTTAACATGGAAGGGTTGCTAGGAAGAAGCCTATGCTCACAAAATAGAACAAAGATGGCCGTCTCAACTCTGCCAGAGAGAACCTAGAGAAACTTGAAGCTTTTTGGAAGTCCATTCTGTTGACAGATGAGTCCAAAACTTTCTGGTCACAAACAAAATCGCTTGGCAAAAATCATTTGGCAAAAAGTCAACATTGGATACCACCAAAAGAACCTTCTCCCAACAGTGAAGCATGGTGATGATAAGATCTGGACTCCACATAGTCCAGAGAAACATGAATTATTTGGAATATTGTACAATAATGGAACATAACATGAATCTGTTGTAAAGTTAAAGCTTCAAAGAAGATGGATCATGCAATACGATAATGATCCAAAGCATTCCAGCAATACAACCAAGGAATTGCTGAAGGAGCCATTCCTGAAAACGTTTGGTTGAGGTTATTACTGTGAAAGGAAGTGCAATATTCTATTAACTGAACGAGTTCACATACTTTTGCACCCATGAAAATGTAGTTTTTCTTAAATTAACCATTTTTGTTACACAAAGAATGACAATATAACCATTTTTTTGGTTTGAGTTAATTTTTTTGGAATGTCAGTATTGAATATAACTTAATGTATAACTTAAAAATAACCTTTTTTGTATAACTTAAAATAAAGTTATTTTAGTAATTTTGACAAAATTTGACAATCAATTTAGGGTTCATAAACCTTTAGACAGGACTGTGTATAAGATTGTTTTTCATTCCAGCCAAGCCTGGAATGAAAGTTAACCTCTCTGTTTCTTGCAGAAATTTCCCAGCAGATAATTTAAGTCAAATATTTATTTAGTTATTTCTCTCGTTTACTAGCCGATCATTCTGTTTTATCAAACCACAGACCCATACAGCCTGCAGTGTTCTTTTTTCCTGTGACGTATAAAGGAGCACGTGTTTTGTGGGTGACATGCTGCGCTTGTTTGCCTTTGGGCAAAGTTCTGCTGTTTTCAACCCAGACAAAAACTTACGTTAATGTTTTGAATGCCTAATAAACTAACTCCCTAATAATAAATAAACTGTTTCGCTAGCACAATTTTTATTCCTAAGCATCCATAATATAATAGCTACAAATCCAAATTTATGCATTTACAGTGTCATGTTACGAGTGCATTTATTTATTATTTACGTAGGATATTAACATACGTAGGATATTAACAATCGTCCTAGTACTTTTATTCATTACTCTAGCAAAGGCGATTACACGATTACAGCTAAAGTTTTTTTGACAGAAACTGACCTTTATCTTACTATTGTAACGCTTTGAGGAGCGTTTTGTGCTTCTTAAGGATGATTTATTTCTACTCTATTAACCTTCAGAAATTAAACAGAAATGTGTTACCTACGAAATAAGACTTAAAATATGCTACGGAAATGTGATAACGACTTGTCAAAGTCACAAAACGCGTACGGTTTGTATTACAATTTATTTGCTATTCATGCAATTACGATTTCGGCGTTTGTGCTACGACTGACATGCGATTTCTTTTGACGAGAAATTAATTCCGAATAAGATGGACACTTTTGACATACCTCGAACTCTGCCTGCGCTATGTACTGTATACTGCGTAATTCTGCCATGCTTTCTGGTGTAATGCTAATACCTTACGCTGATTATCGACTTGTATTTACTGCTTCAGGCTTTGGTATTTATTGCCATGTCTATGGTAGTGTCTTTGGTTCTCTGTTCAATTGTTCTACTCAAACTGCACTTCAATATTTCATTGTTTATTATATATCAATTTATTATATGTCAATTTATTGCACTTCGGTATAACAATTTAAACGGACAAATGTTTTCTTTTTGCCATACTATAATTAATAATATATATATATTATTGCCATACTATAACTAATTATAACTAATTTTAATATTCTTTGACTGGTAAACTAGTTTGGAAGAGTGATCTATGCTATAAATTCTGTCAGTAACAGTGCGTTAGTTTTATGTATTATGTTATGCTGTAATGTATTGTAAAAGTCTTAAAAATAATCTTAAAATAGACTCAATAAAGGCCTATGCAAAAACATAGTTTAAAAGGGTTTTTAGCCTTTTGCCTTTTTTAATTTTGTTTTCTTTTCTTTGATGATGTGTCCTTTTTCTAAAAACTTTGTACAAGAACATAAAAAAGTTAAGCTATGTGCTATTCCATACAGCCCATAAAACCCGTGTTATGGATATTTACTCTGGGCTGATAAACCATCTATTTTTAATTGTTGCTGTTATTATTATTATTATTATTGTTGTTGTTGTTGTTGTTGTTGTTAGTATTATGTTCTAAGTATAATAGTAACAGTGATTAGATGATTCGATTTTTATTTGACCTATAAAAATAAGGGAAATCAGTCCATCAAAAAACATAGATACATACACACATTACATACATACAGACAAACTTACATACATCCGTAGGTTATAGTCTACTTTTCCTACTTTTCGTTTAACCACCGATATATATATATATATTTTTTTTCCACAGTATTTAGCCCAACTCGGAGTATTTATATGCTTGGGGGGTTGTTTGTTTCAAGTGATTGTTTCTGAAGAATTAGAGCCTCCTTTCCCCTTTTATATCAGGAATTCAAAAAGAATTCCATAACACGAGGCCTGGCAACTCGCGTGTTATCGCTGTCACCCCCTCCTAATTGATCACAATTTGCGGCTTTAAAATACACACCCTCCGTCCATACTTTAGACTATTCAGTATGCTCCTGTATGGCTGAAAGAGGACTGTGGAAGGGGTCATTGTGCCCGCTGCAAGTTTGTTTCTCCCTTTGTTCGTCATAGGCTGCATTCAAGCTTACGGCAACTACAGTACAGCTGTATGCAAATCAGGACAGGATTGGGCGCACATGTTTAGCGAGCGCCTCTGTCCAATCAGAGATGTACCGGTGTCGCTCCCCATAGCAACAGGATACTGGCATTCCATAATGTAGGCTACTCTCGTCAGCACGGCCGGCAAAATAGAAAGAAAATGTGTTGTTGATGGGCTGGGTTTCCCAAAAGCATCGTAAAACAAATGTCATCTTTAAATAAAGTAAGTATTATACTGAACACTCTCTCTGGTTTAAGACGCTATTAGTTCTTAATAAGGCCGTCTACAACAACAAAAAGATAAAACTTTTATAATGGTGACTGTCCGTGAATTGGCTACTGTGATTATGATTATGATGATGACGACGAACGAAACTTGCAATCCTACACAAAGGCAGCAAATTCCATGTCCTACTTTAATCATTGTTAATCTGAGCAGAACGGAACCAAGTATTTTGGAGACTGCCATTAGGTATATCGCTATATTTTCTAGCAATTAACAAACAAATATATCGATGTGGTAACATAATCCATCTTTTATCTTCGAAGGCTACCACATAAGGGTTGCTGTGGTAATATGATCTTAATCAATCAAGCTGTTTGTCTCCCCAATCAATAGTAAAGACATACTTTTAAAGCTCTCTTTGAAACTTCTCCGAATTAGTTTGAACATGATCTAACGGAATGTAGCTTTAAAATGCTACAATTTATTGTGTACTGTTTAATTCCGTATTACTGCGGGCCTGCTGTTGGTCTATGCACGATTATGAAAGGAGACAGAATATTTTCTCTGGCTATGTCAACTAAGAAACAACTAGGCAGAAGCAGTTGCCACAAACTGCTAATAATCGTAAATAGCTGTTGTGCTTTGTGGCTATGCATATAGTAGAAGCCTTCTGAAGACTCCTTTTTTTACGACAGGCTATATAGGCTTAAAGACGGTCAGATTTGCTCATTATACAAGTCATCTCCGTCTACTCATTAAGTTAATGTAAAAGAGGTGCAGTTCGTGTCTGCGTTTAATTTTACTGCCTTAGAAGCCGTGTCTGAACCGGTGGTAATGGGCCGCGACACGCAGACCACATTTAAGAATAGACTGAATTCAATTTTCCAGCTTTATGCAAATGTGATGTCAAAGAGGTCAGCGCGGGCGCGTGGCTTGTGGCTCCAGAGGCACACGCTCAAACTTCCAATTCCAACAAAGGCGGAAAGTAAAAGAATGGGGAGTGAGTCGGTGCACCCCCTCCACTCCGTGCCGCAATCCGCCTCGCGCTCTTACCCTCTTTTTTGTTGTTTCTTTTCCCCCAGAGGCCGAAAAAAATCCAATAACAATCAACATTCCCTCGAGACAACAGACCGGTTGGGGGACACCGCACAACGGCTGCGGGAGGGTAGCGCACGGGAATTGGGGTGGGTGAGGTGTGCGTTGGAGGGGCGGTGGGGTGGGGTGGGGTCGTCTCAGCGATAGGAGACGGAGGGAATGGATGGGTGTAATGCAAAAGCATGTAGCTTGAATTCATCGTGGTGTGCGTTATGTTCTTCTATCGGCAGTCTATGCGGTTTTACGTTATTGGCCACAGAAGCAGCACTAAGTAGCCAATCTGCAAAGAGCATCACACATGTTTCTCTGTAACTTCTTTTTTTGTAGCGTGTTTTTTTTTCGTGAGAAGAATATGTGAATTGATTCAATATAAAATCAGCAGTTCAAAACGCACAGGGCTATGCATTTCGTTTGCTTATACAATTAAGCCAGCAAAAATTTAATTCATTTAAGCGTTAGGTTTAAATCGGAAATATGCCTCGCAAAGTTGAATTCAAAAAGGCAATTGCACTTATAAAAGTGATGGATTTAGAGACGGGGCGAAATGCACACGTTGTGGAACGATAAAGAAAAGCAAAAGAAGTCATGTAAAGCAGTCGGTAATAGTGAAGATTTATGCGCAACCACAAACAAAGCTTTTCGTTCAACTAAAACCGTTGCCTTTTATTATTCCAACCGTTATTGTTGGCGCACTTGAACACATTAGTGCTACAGGAGGTGCTCGGCAAACCGATCGAATATTCACAAACGTTCCTCTCTTGTGGAGGAGGGGCTGTGGATATGATGTCCTCTTTCGCCAGATTGCGGACGTGTGATGAAAATTGTTAATTTCGATAACAATAAGATGACAGACCGCTGCCATTGTTTGGTTCAGACATTTGGCGGTAGGGGTGTGATTTTGGCTCATCTAGACCGGAGTGCATTGGTTGCCGGAGGAATTCTCCAACGTTTTTTGCTACTCAATCATGTTTTAATTTTCAGCCACATTGTGTATATTTAAGTGGGTTAATGAGATAATATTTTTCGTAAAAATACGTTCTACAGGTTTATCGCCATACTTAGGCATATATTTGAGTTCAGGGGTGTATTCATAATAAATATAACTAAATAATGATAAGCTACGTTATTACTTAAAATAGATTGTAGATACGCAGTATGTCGTATTAGATTGAACCATTATCTAATTGAAACATTATGTAAGCATGTATAATGTATATATTTATATAACGTATGCTTTGTGTTGTATAAGCTTTATAATTTTACGACAGCGTACCAATGTCCCGCAACCCACCACGTCACTTAGGGTCTCCCTCCCTTCCTC
>JAOXYF010000003.1:9374306-9385061 GCA_028565775.1 Sternarchorhynchus goeldii | reverse complement strand
CGTCTTGATGAATGGACGGAGAGATTCGGCACGTGTACGTTGAATAGAGTCCCAGAGGGGAATGGTGAATAAAGGTTGGATAAGCTTGGAGTGTGGCAAAGCCTGATCTACATAATGGTGAGGGACCGTCAAGGACGGGGCAAGTGGTCGGGAGGGGGTCGGGGGAGACAGGGTGTATGGCACCGGGGGAGGGGAGGGAGAACTGACATCTGCCGCTCCTCTCCTCTGAGACCCCGAGTGGATCATGTTGCCGGGCCCCGCTATTGACGCCTGGATCGCAGCCATCTGCGTCCTAACTGACGCACAGCGCGCGCCTAGTGCCTTTAAAAGGGGGCCAGACAAGGAGCAGGAGTTCAGTGTGGCCAGGAGCCTCACGGCGTTAACTATTCAAGGCTCAGCTTACCCGAACGCTGGCTAGGACATTCCACAACCCTCGACACGGGGTGACTGTGTGACTTACATCGAACTTCAGCCGTCGTCATGCCAAAGGGTTTTCTTGTAAAACGTTCCAAAAAGACTGGGCCGGTTTCGTACAGAGTACGGGACGAGGATGACCCAGCACAGGCGCAAAACATTCTGTTGAATACCGGAGTTCCAGGGTTAAGCACTCCAACACTTCCCTCTGAGCGCAACAGCGTTGATCAGAGGACGCCGAGTCGGGTGTGTTTTGGTGGACAACCTGAAGCCGCCTTTGCTCCGTCTTTCAGCCCTACTCGCCCCGACAGCGAGGAATACACAGACCAGTATCTCTCAGCACATTCCACGGATCAAAAGGGCAACACTGGTTCTCCGGCACAAACCGAGCTCTTCCTTGAACCGGTGCTCGGCAGTTTTGCCGTCAGTGGCTCTCCGGTATCACCATCCCTGCCTGAGATGACAACGAAACTAGATTCTACCTTCAAAGAACCATCATCGAGTGTCATTAAACGGCCAGCGTCATCACACAGCAAAAATAAACAGTCGGGCTCTAAGAAGCGCAAGAGTTCGGGTTCTCACCCTCAGGAGAAAAAAAACAATAGCCGAAATGAATTCACCACCTCACCCGTCCTGGGCCTCCGGATTAAGGAAGATCCAGAAGAAGATTCCAAGCTGCGCTCCAACACCAGCAGCCCACTGGGAGAGTTCATTTGTCAGTTGTGTAAGGAGAGGTACTCGGACCCTCTGACCCTCGCCCATCATAAGTGTTCCCGCATTGTGCGTGTCGAGTACCGCTGTACCGAATGTGACAAAACATTCAGCTGCCCGGCTAACCTGGCCTCTCACCGGCGATGGCATAAACCAAAAGGCGTGCACAGCGACGGTGCCGCGCAGGGAGACGACAGTCAACTGAGCCCGACTGCTGGACAAAGCGGACTGACCCGGTCAGATCCCAGCCCACCGCTATCGCAACACTCCGACTCGGGTTCAGAAGAAGAGATGCAGTTCAGTTGCCCCCAGTGCTCCAAGAAGTTCCGACGACAAGCATACCTGAGGAAACACCTTGCGCTTCATAGTCGAAAAGCAGCGAGTTTACCACAGGGTCTGTTCTCTGCAGAGGCAACAAAAAATTCCGTTGGTTCAACCGAGTTCAGCGTCCTAACGAAAAAAGAGTCTCCTGATTTGAGCCCGAAATATCCGACGGTAGAGCAGATGTCAGGGGAAGTGTTTCCGTGTCGCTTCTGCGGAGACAACTTCTTCTCATCCCCTGGGCTAACAAGGCACATTAACAAACATCACACAACGGAAACCAGACAGATGATTTTACTGTCTCAACCAATCTGAGTGAAACATTTAACAGTAGACTTTAACGTTGGCTTAATCTAAATTCCACATCGCAGTTCTCGTTTATTGTTGTTGTTACATAAGATGACTTGAATATTGATTAGGTAGTTTTAATCAATTCAGCCTGAAAACGTTCCAAAAACTGTAGCGTAGACATTATGTACATTTATGTTTTTGTTTGATAAAATGATATTTATTTATTGATATATTGATTTATTTATTGGTTTATTTATTAAGAAATTTATTTATTTAATGTTACTATTTGTCATTGTGTGGTTTTGTTTTGTTTATCTTAATAATGCACATTTTATTTGAAATTACTGAATCATGTAATGCAACTTCTTATAGGTGATTTCCAATTATACTTTTCTACACAATAAACTATATTAATCTAAACAACTGAACTATTTTTACTGAACTATTTACTAGGGTGATGCAAACAAACCAAACTGCACAGCTAAATCCTCAGTGTTGAACTGCGTCGAATTCTCTTATATAGTCTTTATTTGTGTCGAGATGGACATACGTGTTAGTTTACCGCTGAATGCCTTAAACAACACGAAAAACACAAATGTTTTACAGGCACGAACTTTCTCGGCAAAACGGATTTACGGGCTAAACTATAATTCAAAGTAACTTTTGATTGCACTCAATAACAAAACACACACAAAAATGGAAAATCTAGGTAATCGACACATAAGAAATCTGTTACAGTTTGTGCAGCATTGTAATTGTGCCTTTAACCTCCTGGACCCTCGAAGTGATAGGCCTAGCAATAACAACAACAACAACAACAAAAACAAAAACAATTATATTATTATTATTATTATTATTATTATTATTATTATTATTATTATTATTATTATTAATAATAATAATAATAATAATAACACTAGTAAAATATTATTTACTCATAAAATATTTTTATAAGGGACTGAACAGTATTTGTTTAGATGTATAAAATAAATCACTATATTTAGATGGATTACCGATCAAACAGCTGTTCCCAGATCCGATGTAACGACTTTTAGTATTTCTAACAGTTAAATCAAGGGCAGAATGAATGAGATTGATTGTCCAACAAGAACTATTGTGAATATACTTGAAAATTTATTTACAATAATCTGATTAAAGGAGAAAAAAGGTAAAGAGACAAGAGCAAAGTAAAGGGATTTTTTTAATCAAAGATAAATACACTGAATAAAGAAATCCACCCATTATTCTGTTTTTAAATGAGTTCCTTCTGAAATGAAAAAAAATCTTTTTCTTTGTTAAGTATTTGTCTTCCACTTTCTTGACTTGGCTCCAGGTTCAATGTTTCCAAAGTAATCTCCTCTATTACAAATGAAAACCTTCTTATACCTAGTGATGCTACCATCCTCTGGGTAGACAAACACAGGTTTTACTCATGTGTTTTATGTTGTCAAAAATGACAATTTAAAATTTAAAACAAAAATTTCTCAGTTTAAAAGGTAATTTCTCATTTTAAATGTGATAACGTTTGGGGGTTGTTTTATTTTTATCGTTATCAATTGTATCATATAGTTGACAGTTATATCATTCACAGTAATAAAGTCACTATTCATCATGTTTATTGTTGCAGTCATATCGTACAATTGACAAACAATTGTAATCCAAAATTGTGGTTCTCCTTCCTTTATCATGTATATTTTTTACATAATGCAGTGAAATTGTAGAATTCAGGATTCAGACACACAGGGCTGTTAGTTCTGACTTTCCTACGTTCTTCAATGCCACAACCATCAAGCCAGCACTCAAAACGTCAGAAGTTAAATGGATGAAGCAAAAAAACTTTTTCAGTTCTGTATTTTGTGTTGTGAGTTTTTGAGAATGCCATACCACCATGACTGCACAGTGAGAGCTGAGGTACAGTTCAAGTGTTCCCAAATCAGTTCCCTGATCAGTTTTCAGGACTGAACAGTAACGCGCAACGATATTTAGACGGATTACCGACCAAACAACTGTTCCCAGATCAGTTTTTAGGTGGGACTGAGCAGTAACGTGCAAAAATATTTCCCATATTTTGGGGTATCACAGTCACATTCTAACCAGCTCTTATTAATTTATCTGCCCCTGCATTAAATTGCCGCTCTTACAGTCTTATTTTTAAGAAGAGGAAGAGATACTAGACAAGAAAGGGGGGTGCAGTGGTGTACTATTTATTGCTTCACATGTCTAAAACATGTGTAACTACAGTAGTTATATAACCCAGTCTAAGGAAACTGATGCTGTGACATCTAAAAATTTCAAACTGATTGAATCTCTCGGATGTTTTGATGGTGGCGTTGTAGGTACTGTCAATTAAGCGCCACCGGGGCTCCATCTAGTGTCCATATAGGTGAGTTGCAGTTATAAATTCCTGACTGAAAAAAAAAATATAGAAGTGTATAATGAAATAAATAAGCACCAAATATAAGGACTACGGGTCAAACTTGTTTGTTTTTTAAAGTAAGTTTTTCAAACACCCATTAATATTATTTTTGACACCTATCTTTAATAGATTTTCAAAAAGTATTACGTACTTTAAGGAGGTCGGACCTGGGTCAGTTTAAAACTACCTCAGTTGAACCCTACCAGTTCACATATTGCCCATCTACTGATGAGGCCAATATTATCGATCTTACGTTACTCCTACCACAGAGAGGTGTGATGACCTACTGAAGTAAATCTTACATAAACATGTCATATAAAAAGCGCTCTTGATTTTTGAGACATTAAAGGACAATTTCACTGTAACAAAATGTAGCTGACTCACGTTGCACGTAGGTCCAAGGAGTCTTTAAAATACGGGAGTCTGATTTTGTGACTGATTCTACTGCAGCTAAGACCTGTACCAGTGCAGGACGGATATCAACATGTTGTTTACAGAATGGCTGAGAATTAAAATTAGCAGTTTTTTTCCTTCTCTTTTGTTCCAATAATTTGGCAGCTGTGTTCTCCTCAGAGCGTGAATGTTAACACTCATTTCTTCTCTGCTGCAGCTGCTAGGCTCATTATCTAGCTGATTGCTTGTGTTTAATGATTCACCTCCCTCAAGTCAGTATGTATCCATACATTAATTATTTAATTAAATGTAGTTTTGGGTCCGGCTTACTTGGGGGATGTCGGTGAATACATGAAGCAATACGAAAGTTCACCACATTCAGAACGTTATTTTTGAATGTTCCGCTGTTCTCTTTTTCTCATGTTTTTAATGTCAGTAGATGACCACAGCAACGGAGGCTTTCGTGCACTTTTACTGTGTGGTCTGTTGATCCCCTTCGGTAGGCTGCACTGATGTTGCAGAATAAGTTCTTAACTCTGCCTGGGAATGAATATATTGTCATACACTGCTAGTTCAACCAAAAGACTATGTTTACATTTACATAGAGCCGACTGTGAGGGAGAAGAGAAAGGACTCTCCCGTTTACTAGTGCCACCACAAAAGACTTTTAGGAACAACGTATTAATATTGTAGATATTGGGGAAAAACGTACTAATAGAAGTCTGTATTTCTTGTTACAGATCTCTAACAATGCACAAGATTTTACAACATACAGTTTTCAATTTTAAATTAAATGACAGTTAATATGAGGGTTCAATGGTTTACATTCATTAAAGGGGGGGAAAAAAATGATTAACATCTGTACAGGTATCCAAATGTACATTTTGTAACAGTTCAACATGGCTTGCTTTATGGACATCCCCATGCAATTTTTAATTTGCACAGACTTATCACTTAAAAACTTCCATTACAAAAGAGAGACAGAGTGTAAGAGAGAAAGGAGAGAGAGAGCGAGAGAGAGAGCAATATACATTATGTACAGTCACTAATGAACAAACAGCATGTTATCTTGAGTGGCTGAGTGTTTGAAGGGGGATCCACAGGTGGCTGTGCTTGTGGAAACCGCCAGTTTAACCATTGACAGATTTCATTTGATACATTTTACCATTGTGATAAGAGTAATAAGAAAGGACTACTTTATAAACGATCAATTAATGCATTCTGTACGCTCCGATTGGCCGAATAAAAACGCCTGCTGACGACGGACAAAAAAAAGAACCCCAAGCAGAGGAAGGAGAGTTGTGAAGGATGGCGCTGAACTACCAAGCACCCTTGAAGAAGACCTTCTCAAAGACCACAACTCCCATGTTTCCATTTAAGCAAAGACCAAACTGGTGCGCTCATGTAAAGATAAAGTGCACAAAGTGATGACGTGGCGAAGTCTGATGGTCTGATGGTGCTTGTTTATCATACAACAAAGGGCAAACATTCCTTGTTTAGCAACATTTTTCCCCATAATATTCAAAACCTTTTTTTTTTTGTCAATTCTGATTAAAGCAAAAGTCTTATTAAGCGTGAGGCATGTTATTTTGTCAGTGGTCATCGCTCCAGCTTTCCAGCAGTTTCCGAGCCTGGCTGTTAGGGGTTCACAGTGTCTTCCGCGTATCTACCACTTGCCCCGCTTGCTCCAGTCTTTCGGGGTAAAATGTAGGCATTTGGGGTCGATGCGGAGGTGACGCTTCTGCATGGCACGCTCATGCCCGTCGACGATGTCCTCCGAGAGTGTGAGAATGTACTGACCCTGAGGAAGAGAGTGGAGAAGAGAAAGGTCGAGGGTCAAAGGAAGAGAGTGGAGAAGAGAAAGGTCGGGGGTCAAACTGCACAGTTGATTTCATCTAATAAATAACAGCTCTAGCCCCTTGACAAAATGCTCCGTAACGTATTTTATCACTGAAAAGCATCTTGAATCTTTATTGAGAAATCTTTGAGTTACTTCTCATTCACTTAGGCCACACAGATCAACTTAAGCAAGTCCCATTTCAAACTATTAGGCCAAAATACTATTAAGCCAATGCCAGCCAATACAACTCAAGATGTTGCCTTACCAGAAAAGAAAAGTTTTTTATCTGAGTATGCAGACATATTCAAATACCTTAAAAGAACATTACCTTGTAGTAGTTGATGAGGTTGAGATACTGTAGCGTTGATATTACATCCTCTTTCTTTACACTGGTAATCTCACTAATTTCACTATCAACAAAACAAGAAGTACATAATTCTACATTAGCCAATCTGTTTCAGAACAAACATTCTATTTCTTTAAAACCCAGTAGAAGACAACAAATATGATCTATTCTGTTCTCATGGTGTGTTGAACAGGGGCATACTTGATGGTAATCTGGGGCCGTTCTCCATTGTCCGATTTGAGGTCCATGAGGATCTCCAGAATTGTCTGTGACCAGTAGGAGCGGTAAGAGAGCAGGCCCAGATCAGACAATGGCTTCTCCGGGGTTCCCGTCTTCCCCTCCACCTTTGACAGCTCGTAACCTCAAATGAAGACAGTGGGAACACCTGAGCTGGGTGCCACAGCATGCTCTTGCATATCACACAGCCAGCATGAAAAGTTTAACAAACATTTGGATAAAACAGCGTCAGATGTTTATACGAGTGTTAGGTGGTAGCCTAGAAACTTACTGAACTCGATCAGCAGTTTGCCATAACCCCTCCTCTGATATGGTGGTAATGTCAGAATGCAGGCCACGTTGTAATCTTCTGTAGACTCTTTCTCCTTTAAAGAGCAACATGCCAAAATTGGTAAATAGCCTTTACTATATGATGACTTTTGAACATAGTTCCAGTCATGTGATTAATGACTGAGGATGTTCAAGTAAGTTTTGGACTCGTAAGTAAGTGGGATATGACTGATAGACTTTGTGTGGTAATCCAGCAAACCAACAACAAAGCTAAACCAGAAGCTTGGTTTGGGAGTAGAGCAGCTCGTTACCTTAGAGAAGTAGCCAACTATGTGAAAGCCTTTGCTGTCATACTCAGTCATTACGTAGAAGAGAAAGGGGTCTGTGTCATAGTACAGGGTCTTATGGTCCAGGAAGCATTTTGCCAATAAACACAAATTCTGGGAGTACGTCTGCAAAACAAGCAAGCAAGCAAACAAGTGGGTACAATTTAATATGTAACACGGGGGGTGGAGAGGAACTACGGTTAAAAACTGTTAGAACATAGAAAGTAAACACAATCACTTTGTTTTTCCTGCCATCAATTTCGAAGAAGGAGATGGTTCCTTTGCGGTAGATCTCATTTCCTGGGGGATGCCGAAGGTTGCATTTTGTCTGTTCACAATAAAACAAATGTACACATTAGTACTCGATTTACAACAAATTCTGCACAGTGAAACTAATGCTATAACTGAAATACTCTGGGTTATACCCCAGTAACTGGCATAAAACCATCACCAAACATCCAGAAATAGTATTTCTGTGCACTGAAGTAATTCTAAGCAATGTAAGCTAAAACCAGACTGTGGTTTAGGCCAGGCCTTCTCTCACCAGGTGCCTCTGCAGACACTTGAGGCTCTTGAGGTATTTGAGGCAGAACTCGCACAGATAGAGGATGGGCAGCGTGGTGAGCTCCTGGGGGTATGGCGAGAAGTACCACGGCTTGAGCCGGTGGCGGCCCAGCTCGATGCAGTCAATGTTCTTCATGCGTGTGACGATGTCATCATGGCTGCGGTCCGACACCAGGCTGCCGGTCATACGGGGTGCCGAGGGGATTCCGTCCAAGCTGTCCTGAGAGTCCTGGCAGCGGGGGGGCGGAGTCAGAGAGGGAAAGAGGAGACAGCATAACCAATCGCAATGTGCCACTTGAACACAAATATTGGCAAGGATGGCCTATAACAATGCCTCTGTGGCCAATATTTGAGAGGGTTAGAGGTTCATGGTCACATTCTCCAAAAAAAAAAAAAAAAAAAAAAAAAATTGTAAGATTAAGAAAAGCAATACATATGGTCTAATTACTAAAATACACTTGTTTTTCATTTCTTCCTTACTTCTAAAGTCATAATTGTTGTAGAGCTCATTCTGTAAACTGAAAAACGGCTTTCAGCTGGTAAATCCCAAAATCAGAGCGACACTGAGTAACTGATGGCAGCAAAATCATTGTCATTAATGTTAATAAGTTTAAAATCTGAAACTCCTAGTACTTACGAGCTCGCCCCACGCCGAAACTTCAATGTCTGCACTCTGGTCTAGACCTGAAAATATGAGTTTCTGATCTAGACTAAACACAACTACTCTCTGTAAAAGTGTGCGTGTGTGTGTGCGTGTGTGGGCCCTGCTCGCTATACCTCTACAAAAACACACCAAAACAGGCAATGATAAATAAATGAGACGGACCTCTCCTGGTGGTAGAAAGGCACTGGTGCTGCGAGGGCTGTTATACTGGAAAACCTTTATCATCTATCAGAGAAACACAAGGGGTTGCAGAAGCTTTGGGAAACTTCAGATTTGAGACAGGAGGAAGAAAGGTTATGGCACAGCAGGTTGTATTCTTTCAAAATGGAGCAGGGGATTTCCTTAGCAACGTCACGTGGGACTCGGAGTTCTGGTGTTCTGATCGCTGATCATTAAGTAATGTGTTCATATGTGCTCTAGGGAAATGATGAGTTTGTCGGTCCTGGGCAGATGAACCTACTCCCAGGTGATAGGCACGTGAGGGTGTGTTAGCATGTAGCTTTTTAGCATCCATGTATGGGAGGCTCTTCTGATGACTGTGCCCGAGTGTTCAATGGGAGTGCTGAGAGTGCAACTTGCCAACCAAACCTAAACACGGATTGTTTGGGGTTTTTCCTGTTAATTGTTATTAAGGTTTTATAGCCCAAAGGTATGAGTGGTGTGAAGATAAAATGGCCGACATTCAACAAATTGAAAAGAATACATGTCAATGACAGTTTTGTCAAAATCATAAAGTGGGTTTCTGATAAAAATGATCATGGAGCGTGAGTGCATGGACTGAATGGTACTGAACAGTTGGACATGGCGTGGTGTGTGCCGACCCCACACAAGCCCAGAGGGATTGAGGGGACAGAGGACCAGGCATGTGTGTGGCAGTGCTTACCTCATCCGTGCCACAGTTCTTCCTCTTCCTGCCGGGCTGAGACGGGAGGAGGCGTCGAGTTGTGCCGTTCTGCCGACAGCAAGCAAACGCAAACACAGATAAAATAAATGACTACCTCAAACAGCATCGCCGATGGCAACCAGGGTGCTGTGGATGCTGTACGGCGGTGGGGTGCGCTGTTTCTGGGTTTAAGGCGGCTGGTACCGTGAGCTGCTCGTGCTCTTCTCTGGACTTGGTGCTGAAGGTCTCCCGAACCACGGCTGGGAAGACGGACGCCTGGGGCGCCTCGGCAGAGCTCGGGAGCGAAGGCACTGATGGCGCTGCGGAACCTTGAGATGCCAAGGAGACAGTCTCTGCTTTCCTTTTCTGAGAGTCAAACAGAAAGAAGATCAAAAGGGTTTTTTTTTTTTTTTTAAACAAACAAAAAAACCCACAAACCATGTCTCATTACCACAACCAAATTTTTACTTCGAGTAATTCGCTCCAAGAGACAACCCAAAAATACATATTCAAACACGACTACTTAATTGGGAAAAACATTTACACATTAGAGTGCAGAATGCCAACTCACTAACAAGAGTTGTGATTAGCATTTTCCTATATTTTTCACTGCCAAGCACAGCATTTGATCACGTTGAATGTTTGAATATGTTTGCCCAACCATCAAACACGAGGCAAAGACTTTGTTTTTCACCCCATATCAGCTGACCCAGTCTCATCAAAGAGAATAAATATAAGTGAGGCAAACATCATTTTAGTCACATCTCTCCCACTGTACGGTCAATGTCAAGAGAGGATCTCATTAGGGCTTTGATTCTCAGGGATATCGAGCCCATTCATTCCAGTTTCTTGCAGTAACTGAACAGGGTGTAGAATGGGCAGGGTTTATCTGTACCGGTGTGGGAAGAGTTTTGCCTCTGGAAGGAGCTGAAGCAGTTTGAAGGTTGAGATCTAGACTCTTCCTCTGAATTTGAACAGAAAGGAAGAGAAAGTTAAACGGTACGGCAGTGCACTTGGTGATTCGGGCTGCCTCGGAACTGCATACGGAGGCTGAACTCTGGATAGAGGAAGCGCCGAAA
>JAOXYF010000003.1:9352633-9372566 GCA_028565775.1 Sternarchorhynchus goeldii | reverse complement strand
GAGAGAGAGAGAGAGCTCTTCTTCACTTTATCAAATCTAGCAAAACATCTAGTGCATTTTATAAACAATCCAGTGTTTAGGTCTCTAAAAAGAGTTGTTTATCTATGCTATTAAATCAAAGGTTCAGCCACATTTCGATTTTGTAGTTTGCTGGCTTCACAGCTACCTTATAGTCAGCGGAAATAAATGTTGCTTAATATATCCTGGCCATGCACAGTTAAGTGTGTTTTTTGCTTCTGGGTATTCTGCTGAACACGGTGGTTTCCTGTGTGAATGTAATGAGACCACAATGTATAGCCTAACTTCTCACTATGGCCTCCTCACTCAGAGCAAGCTGCTGATAAAACAGTTGAATTTTCCCTGCTAAATATTTACCAAAACAGACATGGAGACAGTTCCGGTTGTTTAATTAGACTCTTTGCATAATTTATTAATGTGGTAAAAATGGATCTTGGGTGCATAACACCACCAAGTTAAGTTTAACCTTAGAAGTAGATTATTTGGTATTGTACTGTATTGGTACTGTAATATCTTGAGAGAAATAGCCAAAAGAGACAAGAAACAAAATGTAGTTGCACAGTTGTTGTATTCCACTTCCTTGGTCACACACACAAATATCACGCTGATGACTTTTATTGTTTCACATTACCAGCTTGACAGCACTTGCATGGCTGTAGCAAGTAAGTTACATCATTATTCCTACAAAACAAGACAGGTGTTCTAGGCATTTACCCAAGAAAAGCATCTGACCAGATGAGGATCAATAGTGTTGGACTGTAAGAGACATAGAAAAATCCACCCCATCCTAAGCAGGACATCCTAACTGTCTTACTCGCTCCAACAGTTTTAAAGGGCTCAAAATTTTAAAGGGTTTAAAGTTTCATTTTATTGTCAGTTACTAACAGTTACTAACAAAGGCCGTTTTGTAAATACTGTTTGATTCTTCAGGATGATATGATCTGTCAGAGGGGAATTAAGGCCCTTTTGATGAAGAATAGGTTTGATTAGTGGCATGCAGTGCATAAACCAGGTACTCACAGCAGATAAAGCAGGTACCTACAGGAGGGAAGCAGGTATGCACAGTTCCTGCAGACATACTAATGAGCAGTTCTGATTAGTTCATCTCTTAGATAGAAAATGTATGATAGTAACCAAGAATATGTAAATTAACCTCTCTTACAAATACACAAACACACACACACACACACACACATACAGTCTCAGAGGGCTTCATGACCTCCTGTCAGTTGGTGAAAAAGCTCCTCGTTCAGAGTGTCACTTTTTTCCCGGTTCCGAGTGGACATGAAGATGTAGCCACCGATGTATTCATGCACGATCTTACAGTCGGCTGTCACACAGCTGAAGGCTATGTTCACGTTTCCGTTGAACTCTATGGCAACCTGGTGGCCAAAGCAAGCCGAACCGAATGGACCAGGGAGAAAGAGAGAGAGAGAGAGAGAGAGAACAAGCAGAACCTTTCATTTCTAGATCCTTGAAGAAACATCTCTGGATAAGGTCAACAGACTGATGTGCAGCCAGACGCATACAGATGCTGCCCAGGGAGAAACCCACCTGTTTAATGTCCCAGTTGACATTCCACTGCCTCATTGTGTTGTAGCGCCATGTCTTTACCACCTCTTCCTCTGCTAGGTCAATACGGATCAGCCGGTTACTGGCAATGCCCAGAACCTCGTCTTTACGGCATCCTTTAAACCTGCAGACGAGAGAGAAGAGGGAGAGAGGAGAGAGACCAGTGAGGAGAGACCTCCCCGGCCCTGCCCCTCTCTGGAAGGCGTGGGGAGCATCTTGTTCTGATCTCGTTTGGAAATTCGAATGCCCGGCCTCTTGGTAATTCGGAGAATCGCCAGCATCAGTGCTGAGCTTACCTGACTATGAAATAGGAAAGGCCAAAGTCGGGGACAGCTTGCCAGATCTGGAGGAACTTCAGGACTGCGTCTGTCAGCGAGAGCTGTGCCACGTTCTGATACGCCTCCAAAATACGTGGTGTCAGCTAAGAGAGACAGGCATACAGACACGGATGTTGGCCTGTTTATACAGCGGTACTTATCACGGTCGTGTGAAATATGTCATATGTGCCTTGACTGGAATTGCAATATGTCTTGCAACAGGTTCAACACTCTGGCGCCCAAACCTGTTTGGGTTTGTACTTCTTCTGGTAGCGGGGGGAGACGAGGCTGTGTGTGTTGATACTCTCCTCGCTCGGCGCAACTTTGTTGCCCGGCGTCGTCTTCTGCATAGCCAGGAAGGACTGGATGCTCTGCACCTCACTGGAGAACGAGGCGTCCGCCAGGGTCTTTCCCTTGGAGGCCAGGCGACATGCTGCCATCCACTTGCTATACTGCTGTTCCTGTCGTGCAGGAAAAAGAAGGGGGTCTTCAGAGCACGCCTTTAACTGAAAAAGGCCGGCTGTGGTGTAGTGATAAGATCACTGGCGAGGGCTTCCAGACAGTGCCAGAGGTCTGAGCTGACTGCCAGTTTTTATGTAATAATTTAAACCAGCCAATCAGAGAAGAGCTTATTAATTATTCATGAGCCCAAAAAAAGGGTTGTAAAAAATTTCCAGGATCAAATCATAGGGCTGTTAATGGCTGTGTAAAGCCACATCTGAGTATTTATTGCCCTGACATAAGTCACATACTTTCTTCACAGACCTCAGTTTAAAGAATCTTAACAGTAACATAGACAAATATATCAGCCGAATCAAATGCTAATGCTCAAATATTACATCAATCAAATGCTAAATCAAATCACATGTGGTTACACTACATGACTGAAACCCCAGAGAAATGGAACGAACGCCTCTCACATTGTCACAGCGCAGGTAAACTTCATTCATGCCCTCTGGTTCAGGAATCAGCAGTTTGATGCAGAACTTCTGGGCAGCCACACTTACATCAGGTGCCACCTCACAGCCTGCAGGAGAAACTGTATTAGTGTGTGCGTGTGCGTGTGTGTGTGCGTGTCTTTAGTAAGTCCAAGTTCATGAATTCCAGGACCAAATGAGTGTGTGACTGTACGTGGATTTCTTAAATAGGTGTGTTCATTTTTCCTGTTGTACTGAACGTGCCGCCACGTTTTCGAGTGTGTGCTATAACGTTTCCACACGTCCTTGTGTGCACGTTACCTTTGAGATTCATCTGCTGTATGGGTTCCTTACAGCTCTCCTCTTTGCTTTTGTAGTAGGAAAGAGACGTGTCTTTGAAGGTGAACCAGAACTGCTTATACTTCTTCAGTGTCTGTTTTTTTGGTCTGAAGAGACATGAATAGCGGTTTTATACACTGGCGCAGGCTGGTCCTGGAGTGAGTGTGCGAGAGCATGAGGGGGTCGTCTTACCTGAAAATCTTCAGGTAGTCGTGCAGCTCTGGTGCCGTCATTGTGTCCTGGATGGAATCGTAAATATAACGTGAAGCAAAGCTAGAAGCTTCAGGCACTTCAATTCAGGGCCTAATGCCCTGCCCCCTGTTGGCATTAACCCCGGCCCCTGTCAGCATCTGCACCGTGGTGACCGGTGTGCTTCACTGGCTTCCCCCTGAAGCTACAGGGCTGAGAATCATACGCACCAGCATCTCTTCCGCACTCGTCTCTCCCTCCATCTTCACCTCCAGGCACTGCAAGGCCGACTCCAGGTCATCCATGGCTGGACACGTTGCCACCAGTTGCTCCGTCAGGGAAACCTTCCCTATGTGGTACTAGAGGAGGGCACACACATACAAATACACACAAAGATAAATAAAACACCCCTCTACCATTATATCCTTATGCTTAGCATGACAAACAGAGAACATTTCCATCTCCCAAAGCCTGTGGCAGACAGGAACCAGATTTCTTTACCTGTAGGGCAGCGAAGAGCATCATCTCTTCCTCAGTGCAATCGATCTCCTCCAGCAGAATGGCCCACTTGGCCTGCTCATACAGCTGGGTCAAACGCACAGCGTCAACCTGCATGGAGAGACCCGCACCGCAAGTGCCAGCAGTCATTACCGACACACAGGCCGATCCAAAAACAAATTATGCCCGACGACTACGCCAGTCAGCCTGCAACCGATCTGTCATTACTGATCTGTCATTACTGATCTGTCATTACTGATAGGTCATTAATAAGATGTCATTACTGAAGCAGCCATTAAGAGAAATGCATGGGGCTCAACATAGCCCACAGGAGGCCATTATCGTGACGGGGTCCCACCTGAGGCTCCAACTCATGGAAACTGTAGTACTTGAAGCGTATGAGCAGCTTGTCATTTTCTTTGACTCCCTGCTGCAGCAGAGAGCGTGAGGAGTCCAGCCATCTGCAAGCAGAGACAACATGACAGCACAGCACATTTGTAACGTGCTACGAACGCTAAAAACAAACCAAAATGCTAAGAAGGCGGCAAATGTGTTTCCTCAGTTAAAGTGATACTTTTACAGCTCACTGTTTGTAGATCTCTCTTTGTGGAGTTAACTCAAAAAAGCTCAGCAAAATGCAATGTTTGAGGAACTCTGACTCCTTCAGACCTAAGATTGTATTGCTTTATGGTTTTGTTGTGGGTTTTTTTGGACGGGGGGGGGGTGTTGTTGTTCTTGTTAGTTCTTTTTTTGCCAACCTGCTGTTAATTTGCGCTTTGTCTGCCTTGCTTGTCGGCCGGTACATCTTAGCGATGGTCTCGGGGACTGGTGCCGGCTGGCTGACTGACAGCATCTTGTACACAGCTTCTGTCTCAGGCGAGTCGGCGAAGAACGCGGGCATGCCATTGGCCAGCTTGACAATGGAAGCTGCCGTTTCAGATCGAAATAACCAATTAGGAGGCTCGTATATAAAACCTAAAGCTACCACACTGGCTTAGAGACCGAGCCGGGGGCCAAGAGTGGATCGTTTCCCTGCAGAACCGGCCTGTTTTAAACAACAAGTACACCTATTTTCACAGTGCTCTGTGTTGTTTTCAGACTAGCCCAGGACCGTATAATTTAGCCATTCTTTAATCATTTCTGGCCAGGTCTTTAATTAAACATAAAAGTCAATTTCGTAAGATTTACTTTACGAAAATTTTCGGAGCTGTCGCCACAGCGGCGTTAAACCAACTTACTCGTGGGCAGCGGTGCAGTGGTGATGTCATACACTTCATCGTCCTCATCTTTCTGCTTCTTCTTCTTCTTCTCTTCCACCGGCCGGAGGAGTGACAGCTCTTCTGGGTGACGAATATCTGCGCGAGATCAAGGAAGGCAGGTGAATGGACGCCTTTATTCGAAACCATTATAGGAGTTCTTTCAGCGTCTAGTTGGAAGCGATTGAAGATCGTATGCGTTTCACTATATGGGCTGAGCTATTTACGTGCGTGGCAATCAACTCTCTTTCGTACATCTAACCACACCCACACATACTCACTGAGTAGCTTGCAGATGCCCACCACGGTGTGGAACATGGGCCTTGAGAAGCAGGCCCTCAGACGGAGGGTGGAGAGGTTGGGCATGACCAGGCGCAAGGGCTTGTGCTGGGGGGTGAGACAGAGGCGGGCGTCCGCGTGGATGCCGCACTTGTCCAGCGTCCATGAAGGCTTGAGCAGCCACTGCTGCTTCTGCTCCCACCACAGCGCGTGGTCAGACCAGTCTTTCTTAATCTCTGTGGCAGAGCACATGATCCCCATGCTCAGATTAAGAATGGGAATATTTACAATTTTAGAGGGACTAGATTATTTAGTGAAGATGCAGAGTCCCCATTCCTTGATTTAAGACTAGAATTACTTAATGAGAGCACAGGGTGCTCATACTTGGATCAAGACTAGAATTACTAGAATTACTTAGAATTCTAGAGGGATTCAATTATTTTGGGGAAATTTCTAATCTGTGTAGCCAAGAAAAAGGCCTGGTTGGGATCATGTAGGGCTAGAATTTCCAGATCAGGGACACTAATCTCATATCAAAAGATGAAGTCCCTTACAAATAATTATTTACTGTAATGTGCTAAAAACCTTTTTACTCCAGTATATCACTTTATGGCACATTATGGCCACCACCTATTTGTTCAGTTTTATCACAATTTATAACTTTTGAAAAGATAAAACTAGTCTGTCAGGTCATTCTAAATGTATGTTTAAATGTATGTCAAAACATACGTGTTTTTTCCACGACTTTGAGGATGACGCCTCCAATATGAAGGTCAGATGTGACGCTGATTTTGAGAGGAGGAGCTTCAGTGCCTAGTTCCTCAACGGTTATGGATAGATCCCACACCGCCATGCTTGAACACAGAAACACAGAGAATGAGAGAAACAGAGAGAGAGAGAGAGAGAGAGAGAAAGAGGGAAAGGGAGACAGGGTGTGTGTGTGTGAGAGAGAATGCTTATTTTCAAAAGTTTTAAGTTTAACTGTGATATGTCCACTTCCTTTTCACAATGTGCTACATGTGAGAAACAAAGGAAAATTAAGAAGAAGATAAAAGCTGTTTGTTTTTGTTTAGGTGTAGTAACGAGTAAGTATAGTGGCTCCATCTTAAAATCACAGATTTGTCTTAGTCCTACTTAAACAGTCACAAAACAATTTGGGACCATGTTGGTAATAACGTTGTGTGAGGTGTGCTTGACGGGGCTTTGTCTGCCCGCACATAAACTGTATAACAACTCTCAATTCAAACTGTATCCATCACCAAAATCAGACCTGAGATCTTAAAACAAGCAATCACCACCGCCTTTACTCAGTGGATCTGTCATCTATCAATTCTTTGACGCGAACCCCTGCATTCACTATGACAGAGAGAACATGGCTTGCCCATGAGGTGTCAGTCCGGGCCAAACTGTACTTGACTCTAACCAATAGAAACATACACACGCGCGCACACATACACACACACACACACACACACACACACACAATCCATTCTCCCTCCATTTGACACGCTCTCCCCATTCTTTCTTACCTTGTTTGTGGTACTGACGAATGGTGTTTAACAGACTACGCCCTTGGTGTCTACTACACTTTCACACAGCTTGATCTCTGCAGTCACTTCCTCCAGTCTCTCTCTCTCTCTCTCTCTCTCTCTCTCTCTCTCTCTCACACACACACACATGCACACTCTCTCACCCGTTGAGGTTTCACCCGGCTGTGAAAACAACGTTCCTCTTTTTGTTTGTTTCTTAAGGACCTTGGCTGTGCAGAGAGCAGGCTTTCTTTTCCTCTTACAAAGATGCATCCTGTTTTGTTTTGTGATCAGCTAGATGAAGAAAAGGTGGAGATGCTTGCACACGTTGCAAGGAAATGACAATGAAAACAAAATTGCGATGTAAATACATTTTTCATTTAGAACACAAAAGGGTAAAGTAAAAACAATGCTTTCACTCTGAAAAAGTCCCAGGATTTATTTCCAGAACAATGTGTTGTAATAGGGGGGGGGGGGTCACATAACTTGTGTAGTATTACTGCAGGTAATCTATCCTGAATTAATAGAAAAATGGCTGCTGAAAAAAAATGAGGCAGAATACATTGACTGGGGAGACAGCACCCCCTCTTGGCCAAACACTGTAATTATCACCTAAAAGTAAGAATAAATTAGCCTTTCACTATTAACTCATCCATAACTGTCAGAGAAATCACGCACTTTATTAACAATTAGTTATTTTAAAGAAATACCTTATATGTGTAATTAGATGCTATAGCTCAATTCTTTTGATGCACAGTTGGTGTTAGCTAGTTCTTCATCAGTGGTCAGTTTTTGGCGGACTTTCGCTTTTGGCTGGCAATTTTTGGCCGGCAGTCCATTCTCATCCCAGCAGGGCACAGACACATACAACATGCCTGTGCTCAATGCACTTATACCAGCACATCTTGTCAGCAGTGGTCCTATGGCAACAACATGATGAATACCAGTGATGAATAGCACTGAGGGTAGCTGACAAAATAGTTTGAGACACTCTGCCGCCTCTGCATCTATAAGATATAGTGCCTCATACAGTGGTTTGTGAGATGTAAAATAGGTGTTTCTGATAAAGTGGGTGGTTATGGCAATTTAGAGGTTACAGTAATGGATAATAACTCTAAAACAACTGAAAATGACACGAGGATGATATCTTGCTCTCTTACACTGTGTAAGGAGGATGGTTTTAGATGAAAAAAAAATGCAGCCATGAATACATCCAGAGCACCGCAGGTGATGTGTAGATATTTGTGTGATTGCGTCCAATAAAAACGAAAGCATCTCGCAGAAATGTTTAACGACGGCATTAAGACAGCATCATTAGGTCCTGTTTACTTTTTGTCGCTACCCAAACACGATATTTAGGACTGAGCGTGTTTATTAATAACAGTGGTTCAACATTTTTTTTCTAAACGTTTCTACATCGCCTCAATGTTAAAAGTAATTTCTGCTCCGTGGCTGTTATGTTAACGTAACTTTACACTATTAGTCATCAGCTACTGTTGTCATTAAGATGTTTTAAAGTTTCTGCTTATTATAACAGGCATTTATGCGTGCGAAAAATAAACGTTACTTATTTTTACTGCATGTAAATAGTTTGTTATTTTACCCACACTGTTGCAAAAATAGAATAGTGATGATCTATTCGGCGTGGTGGGTGGTGATTAAGCTAAACCACCAGTCGCTGGAATATCTTAATATGACTATGTTGAAAATTAGGGCTGGGACAAAACCAGAGTTCTTTAGACTTCCTTGTCTAAACCACAGTGAAACCCTGTGATGTCCCCTGGAGAGACGCTCTTTAGAACTCCAGAAGTCAAAGAGCTCAAGACCCCTTTTGTATGTTCTCACACCAAACATTAGCTGTGATTTCTTGGCAAAGGACGTGTGGAAAAAGTGTTAAATTCCGGATGCTTGTACATGCGACATACATCTTCAGAAAAATTGTTTGTTTTAATCGTTTAATAGTATAACATTTTCATGGTGCTCACCATAAAAACATGAGAAGAAAATGAGGTAATTGTGGAGAGTCCCATTACTACAGACACCATACACCCAAGACTATAAGAAAGTTACTCAAACTGGAAATGCAGATCGTTTTTTTTGATTATTCATAGGAATCAAATACATATAGACCAAAAGGTCTCAGAAGTTATACTGATTTAACTTTTAAGGGTTACATCCAGGACAAATAATACCACATGACTGGTGTCAGTCAAAATCTGTCATGTTTGCATAAATATAGCAATGAGTCATTTTTGTGAAGCACTTCCTATCCACACATCTACTTACATAAATAGGGTTATAGGAAGCTTTATATTTTATGCATAAAGTGGGGATTATTTTAAGTGACCAGAGACCATAAATTCAGATCGAGTCATTTTGTCCTGTAACCTCATAACAACCGTGAAAAGCTCAGCTGGATCCATTCGGGCTGCACTGAGTTTAATGAAGTCAGCTGAAGACCATGAGCAAGACAGCAGATCATTCACAAGGCTTTTTATGCTCTGCTGTACTGAAACAAAGAGACAACAGCTAGGGGTACTTGAGTCTCACAGATACTAAGACTGAACTGTGTAGATTTGTCCATCTTCAAACGCTGGCAAAGACCGCAGAGTTCCTGAACGGATTCACTCCACTCAAATTTCCCTGTAGACTGATGCTGACCTTCTGAATCACAACAAATACTCCTTGCCAGACCCAAGGAAACCCCATTATTGAGTGCAGCAATGAAAACTTGAGAAGGGAGGGGGGGGGGGTCACACATATCGGACTTCTCAAGTTAAAAGTGCTGTTCTAGGATCAGTTTTTGCCTTCCCATCTATTAACATTTCAAACCCAAATCAAATGGACACGTTGGTGGTGAATGTTTGTTCCAGATTCAGATGCAAATGGGGAACTCAAGGATTTCAACCTCTCATGAGTGGGATTTCACTGCCAGCAAGAAGTGAAAATTCCACAGATTTGAGCTCTTATGAGATGCCTGACAGAGATCCTGAATTTCAATGATGTAGGATTTGTCTCCACCCCTCCTTCAAAGCAGAGGTCACAGACAGTAATAAGCCTTTCGTATTGGCTGTACAGTTCATGCTGCATCCAGTACAATGTGCCATTCTGAGAGCAGTTAGTGACCATAGCAGTGAAGTGCAAACCACAGACAGAAGCCTGATTACAACTGGATGACAAAGACAACCTCTCACCAATGCATCTGTGGTACTACACTGACAAAAAGGAATCCTCTCTGCATTCTGGCTTATCGTTTAAAGAACATTCTAAAACGAAATGCAAAGGCCTCATGGGTCATGAACAGCACTGATGGTAGAATGATCTGGAAAGAATCAAATGCAGTATTGCGTGTTACATATTTCCCATAACATGTTTAATGAATACCGGTTTAAGGCCTTACATTGAAATGAAGGGGAATTAAAAACCCTATCGCATTAGAATACAGATGAGTATACAATTTGGTGAGCTAGAGTTTGTTGGAATGGCATCTTCTTCCTTCTTGTGTGTGGTGTTGATCGGTGTCTGGGTCTCCTCTGCTCCGAGATTATCGGATGGCAATAAGGCCAACATCTATCAGTTTCTGTATTTTCTGAGCGATAACTGGGTTCTTCAAATGACTGCAGAAGGGGGTGGGGGAGGAGGGAAGAAAACAAGTGTTATAGAACAGAAAGCAAAAAGTCAGCAACCAGACAGAGGCACGAAACGACTCTGAAGCAGCAAGGGTTTCGCCTCGATGGCTGCGGGCGGCTCTTACTCGCTGAGGGCCTGCGGGTCCTTCTGCATCTGCTCCAGGATCATGCGCATGGCTGGGTCGCTCATGATCTGCTGCACCTCGGGGTCGGCCATCGCCCGCCGCTTCACCTCCTCGGGGCTGTCGTTCCGCAACGCCTGGCTCACCATGCAGCGCTGCAGGCCCTCCGTGGCCTCCTGCACGCAAAACCCCCCCCCCCCAAAGCAAAACACACGAACGACGCAGTGAACAAAAAAAACTAAACACCATGCAGCTCTGTTCGCTAACGCGAGAGAAGCATGCTGCCGTCCATCTGAACCCTTGCTCCGCCGCACCTTTGAATTGGAGTCCAGCTCCAGGGCTTTCTGGTAGGCGTCCATGGCTTTGGAGAAGTCCTTCATGGCCTCCAGTGCAGCTGCCCTGCGCGTGTACCCTTTAACTGCAGGCCAAGACACACGGGCGGCAATTAAACGGAGGCGTCTTAAACCCTGTCTGAGGAGACTGTGTGGAGGGGGTGCACTTACTGAAGGTGGGGTCCAATCGGATGCACTCCTCACAGTCCTGTGCGAGACATGCAAAAACGTGACTCGGGATTGGGCGAGCTCGTGGGGGAGGAGCTTAAAGACAAGGAGGCGCGCGTGTTCGTACCTTGAGCGCCAGCTGGAACTCCAGCAGTTTGGTGTAGCAGGCCGCCCTGTTACTGAAGAGCTTGGCGTCATTGGGATTCCTCTTTATGGCCTCGGTGTAGTGTTTCATAGCCAGGGGATAGTCACCTAAACATGAATATGAACGAACACACACACACACGCACACGCACGCACGCACGCACGCACGCACGCACGCACGCACGCACGCACGCACGCACGCACGCACACTTCAAAGTTCAGACTACTGCAACCAAAACAAAACACCTGTTTTTCTAACTATTTGAGAGCAGGTTTGTTGGAAGGCGATTTGAAGCCAGTAAATGGATTGATTCACATGCAACTGTGTGAAAACTGCCCTGCTGCTAAAGAGAAACATGGACGCTGTGCGCGCGCACTCACACACACACACACACCCACACACACACACACCTTTCTGGAAGGCCTCGTTTCCTTTGTTTTTCTCTTCCAGTGCCAACTCTGGGTTAACGTAGGCCAGCTTTTCCTGCTCCTTCACTATCTTCTCGGCCTGTAGGACAAGAACACACACACTTACTCACCTAGACACTAGACAGTGCACAGATCTGCTCTGTCAGACAGTCCATGAAATCAACATCTCCACACCACAAAGCTCTTTAGGGTTGGCATCGGCATGGGACCCATGCTCTTCCACACCAAGCTGGAGTCCCCTACTGCTCTAGCACACACGCGCGTGCGCGCACACACACCCCCCTACCTGCTGGCACTTCTTCAGCACCTCAGGTGTGCGATGCTCAGTCAGGCTTTTGTTGAAGAACTGAATAGCTTCCTTATACTTCTCCTCTTTGAAGTAGGAGTTGCCAATTCTGGCATAGGCCCTAAGACACAGGACAGAGGAGAGTCAGGTACTAGAGGTGAATATTATACTCCCTGGGGAAAGATTACTGCCATATCAACCCCCCCCCCCCCTTATGACTTTTTGAGATAATCGGCTTCGGTCGATGCCCGAGCTCACAAAGCCAATAATCAATTCGTACAGGCATAAGCCAGGCAGCCCTGTCAGTTCGGCTGTGGACCATTTTTAGAGCTCCCCCTTGTGTCCATTTAGCCATTCTACAGTATAAACTATATACTGTACAAACAGTATAAGTGCAGTGAAAAAATGCATGCCAATGCTGCAGGTAACGATTCCTGAGAGAACATGAGAACATCACTTCTAGTCTCGTTAGAGGACATGAGCAGGCTGCGCAAACAAAGTTACATTTTCATGTGTTTGGTTGAGTAGATTGGCTGTTTAGTATTATTGTCAGTATTATTCCCCAGAACGTAACAACACCACAAGACAGACGAGCCCGTGCAGAAACACGCGGACGGAGAAAAAGTGCATACTTGGCAATTTGTCTGTAATCCTCACGATTCTCTCGTCCCACATCAATGGCCTTCTCACACAGCTCTCTACACTTGTCAAACTCGCCCTTCTCAAAGAACACAGCTGGGGACGGGAATAAACAAAGCAAAATCAAAAACAAACAAAAAAAAATACCAAAAACACACAAATCTTAAGTACAGACATCTTTAAACACTTTTATATAAGCCTCAAAACAAACACATATTCAAAGTTTTAGAAGCAGCTGCTTTTCAAGGTGACTGTAACGCTCGTTATTAAAGTAGTGGCAGCCTTTACAAGGATGGAAATTTTTTTTAATGACTTAATAAATGCTATGCAGACTTTGTTTTTGATCAGTGTCTTTTGAGTAAACGGCAAACATCTTTTCATGTATGAGGTGCTGTTTCAAGACTTCCAGAAGACTCTGTGTTCGATTCAGCGTTTAATCAGCCCATCTCTTCCCGCCTTCAGTAGGCCAAGGATGGGAGAACATGAAAAGCTCAAAACGGCGGGAATATTCGTGCAAGTGAAAAGTGCCCTTCTGTTCCTGGGGCTGAAGAGCCCTGAGAAATGAACAGAAGCCACGCAAATACACTGCCAATTAACAGGAGAGATCAATAAGAAACTAGGTGCTTAATACACGATCAAACCACCAGGCCCGCCCACTGCAAGCTGTCTTCATCATGCACAGCTTTGCACATTAAACACTTCAGCGTTAAACCTAAGGTAAATGTTTATTTCCTGGCAGCAATGGTAAATAAATAAATAAAAAACCCCACAAAAACAGGCTGTCTGTGGTGTTACAGTTAGAAGCAGCGAGAGGGGGTTAGGAGTGATACTTGGACAACATCCACCGCACAGCTGCTCACATGGGGGGGGGGGGGAGGATCTGCTGAAGGCGGAGCTTACCAGCTTGGTTAGAAAGGTAGGTCATGTTGGTGGGGTCATGCTTGCAGGCCTCCTCGTAGTGTCTGAGGGCCGCCTCGAAGTCCCGCTGTTTGTACGCCGCGTTCCCGAGTTCCTTCTCCTTCAGTGCCTGCAGGACCCAGTAAAAACACGTTTAGCAAAGCCACTCGCATGGTTCAAAAACCTGTTTGCACCCATCCTGAAAAACCTGAGTAAAATAATGAACTGAATTATATTTATTTGTACTGCTAGAGGTTCTACATTACACACAAGCAGAGCTTCAGATAACATTTTCTGTCAAGATGGGTTTTTCAGTGGGTATGTGAACGAACTGTAATACTTAATTGTTGACAGCACAGAAATGGGCATGCCTACACAAATATGTATTTTAGATCAGCATTAACCACATACTCTATACACACACTTCTTCAGAAGTGTTCTACAATCACAATATACTGGGGGAAAAAAATATATAACAATTACCTTGTATATTTATTCGAACATCTAATATTACATTCAGAATTTATACCATTCTCTTGTTTTCTGGCAGGTCTTCCTCTTTGGGAGGGGGTGGGGCTGTCTCTTTGGGTTTAGGTGGAGGGGGTGGAGTCGGCTCCTCGTCCTCCTCCATGCCAGCCAGGTCCAACCCCAGCAGCACTGACAGAGTTGTCATCACCCGCGGGTCCTGCAACTTCCTGCACAAAGAGAGAGAGAGAGAGAGAGAACAAAAATAAGCATGACCTGTCAGACAGAGAGGAGTGTGGAAGGTGTTCTCAAGTAGTGAGTGGAGAATCTGGAGGGACCACGAGAGCGTCTGGAGGCAAGGCAGCTCTCAAGCGGGTCAGTACCAAAGCATGGCCTCAAGGAACTGAGCCGACAGGCAGGGAGTAGAGCACACGGAAACAAGGTCCGTGATGGCGGCCAGCCAGAGTGTGGAGACAGAAGCAGCGATGTTGGGGGCGGGAGGCCTGCCAGGAGGGCTGAAGCGTAGCGAGAGCCGAAGCACAGCACACTTACGTGCCGAGCTCGGACGGCTTGCTGCGAAGCTTCTCCAGCAGCTCACGGTAGCTGGGGTCGGCCAGTAGGGCTTGGGTCCGAGGGTCCGCCTCCAGCTTCTCATACAGGTTGGGCACTGCAAACGGGTTCATTATCTTCTTCTCTGGTGGGAAAACACCGGAGAGAAATGCAGGGGGGGGGGGGGGGTTTTGGTTCACAGCGACATAACTGGGTTGCATTTGAATGAGAATAACAGACCCTTAAAATTGTTGCAACTGTTATTAACCAACTAAGAAACTTAGGCAGTGCCCTCTGCCTGTTCATTATTTTGCATTTGTGTGTGACAAACAAGTTTGTGCTACTTTATTACTCCATTTGGATGCATGTACACCATTTAGAGGGCAATGTTGGTTTAGATGGAGAACTTGGAAGAAGTTCAAAATCAATCCCAGCAACTTTATAATAAAAAGCAACTGAAAAATGTAAATCGTGCACAGGGAATATGAGGGAAAAGAACCTATACCTGCTAGCCGTGCCTCGATGTTCTGAAGCCCCTCCTTTAGCTGCTGGTTGGACGGTTCTTGCCTGAGACCTTCCTGATAGGTCATTTTGGCGTCCTCAAATCTCCCAAGAAACTCCAAGGCTGCAGCCTTCCTTGAGTATCCCTGAAATGGGGGGGGGGGGTTGTTACAGGACACTGTCTTGCTAAAGTACCCATTCTGAAGCAAAAACTGTCTGTGAACGCAGGCCTTGATATGTTAGAACATGCATTTTTTTCCCCCCACTGACTGACTGACGGTCACATTATTGAAACACGCGTATGTGAGAGGCTCGCGGCAGACGTGAAGCGGCTAGCGGTGAAGACTGGAACAAATGCCTTTTGCTTGAAGAGTAATGGTTACCTCCAGAAACAATTATTTTCACTAAGTGGAAATAGCTCCTTTAATGGAGCTCAGTTCTAACTTGATGGCTTGTAATGTGCAAAGTTTGTGATGTTGGTGATGAGGTTCATGTTAACGTTAATGGTGATGAGAATTACAGCAATAATTGTTAATCTAGCGTGTTCCTCTCTGCCCAATAAGTTGGGAGGGAAAAATATGTTTTCTGCTTAGATCAAACACGAGCCACTTTTAGTAAGCGAGCTCAGATATTTATTAGCCAGTCAGATATGCAGCATGAAATCTCAGTCACATTTTAACTTAATCAGCGATTTCTCAGATACTGCAGTTAAGTACATAATGGAAAAACCTTCGTTGTAATCATTCTACTTTCTCAAGGGTATCATTAGGGTATTTTTTATATGAGAAAAGTGTTTATCTCCTCGTTGTTGAAATGCGCATAAACGAGATCCAAGGGACGTCGCGTTTAATGTTTATTCTTAGATGTTTCCATGACCAACAACTTCACCATACAAAGCAGACTAACGTTCTGCAGCTCCACACAGCAGATTAGTCTGCAAAACAGCAGAACCGAGACAGTTTTCTCAGCACTTCTGTCCACTCGAGTTTGGTCTGTCCACTACGCTTTCATCTGTGATTTGTAAGCATTTTAGATGTCATGCTGTTGATACTTGCACAGTAAATGGGCGACCCAGTTAAACTAGGCTTGTCTAGATGTACGGCTTTGAAAACACTGAACTATTAAGTTGTCAAAAAATATTTCTTGAAATGACTTGGCCCTGTATGAAAGAGTTACCATTTCTTTTGTTATGGCATCATGTCCCTTACATTTCAAGGTCTTGTACATTTTTATGGAAAAGATTTACAGAAACGTATACATGCCCTCCCTGGGTATCGAACCTGTGACCTTGGGCTTGTTAGCATCATGCTGTGTCTGCTCCACCAGGTGAGCTGCAGAGCACCTAAACAGCACCGGGCAAACTGTAATGCATTCATCTGGGATAATTCTGTGGCAAGAAGCCACACATCCATTTAGAACCACTGCCGTAAAAGCTGACAAACACAGCGGTCAGCAAGGCTTCTTGGCTGCTGATTTAAGCCCATGTACAAGTGTGCAGCTTCTGCACACAGACCCCCGGGGGAGGGGAGGGGGGGGGTGTTGGGGGGGTAAGGGCCAGCGTTCGAAAACGGCGCTTCAAGTCACCCACCTTGCCCCAGTCAGGCTTTATCTTGATGGTCTGGCAGGCGTCCTTGAGAGCACCATCATAGTCACCCTTCTTGGCGTAGGCGGCGGAGCGGTTGCTGAAGAGGACATGGTTGGCTGGGTCCAGCACCAGGGCCTCCGTGTAGCAGCGCACTGCCTCGTCAATCTTCCCCGCGCTCAGAGCCTTGTTCCCCTGGTCTTTCAGCTGAGATACCTGAGGGAAGGTGGTCACAGTTACAAAAAAAACATATGCACGAGAAAGAGAGTTTTCTCAGATTATTTGTTGTTTAAAGGAATACAAATATACTTTTCACTGTGAATGAAGTGCAAATGAACTACAAATGGAGTAAATTAGACCACGCTTCTTCCATAACCACATTAACACTGTAGTTATACCCCCTAAAGGACTTTCACCAACAGAAACAAAACTTGCCAACACGGCATCTCCAATGGCACAGAGCACTTTCTGGAATAAACAGACTTTTAATAAAATAAAAAAAAATAATAATCACAGGCTGTTCTAACAGTCCACCGAATATATGTAATACTACATATTCAAAAAGACAGGGGCTGTGATGCTAAAAATCACCGAGCAACTTCATGACCACAATTAAAATATTAATTCATTTTTTAAACATCTTACTGAACAGGACTTTAAAAGGTGAGAACACGGTTCATTAAAACAAGTAACTGGTATAAGGACCGCAGGAAATGTGAATTTTGGTATTTCTATTAATTACCATGTCCCAGCAATACACCGGGACTTCATGTAAAGGCTGCAAGTACAAGAGAGCGGGTACTGAAATTCTATTGCACTGCAATTTAAACAGGCGAGACACAGTGACATATGCCCGTAGACCGTACAGTGCATGATCCGATTCAAAATGTTCTTCGCACAGACGGCAACTGTTTCATAACCTCGCACGTGAAAGAGCAACTTCCGGTGGCAGATGCGGTAATATCTGATCAAATATCTCTGTGGTGCTTATTTCTGCAGCGGGCTACAGCGGATGCTGCACCTGTTTCAAGTTCTTTATCCCAAATGCCACTGACAGCTGATCGATGCCAACAATCACATTCCATCCAGCGGGCCAATTCACAACCTGAAGATTGCCAGCGCCAGGACTAAACTACTCACTTCCTTTTTCTTCAAAAGCCAACCACAGTTAAACGGGCTTAAATAGTTATATGTTTAACGCTATTTTTGTCTAAACTATTAAACTACTACAATTGTCTAGCCGTCTACCACAGCGTAAAACTGCTCGCTAGCTAGCTAAATAAAAGTCCATTTCTGAATAACAATTTCAGAACAAATAAAACAGAAAATATGTTTTTTTAAAAAAAGGATATTTGCTATTTGATAAATATTAGCTAGCTATCTAACTAGCTAAATAAGATGAAGTTAGCTATAAGGTTAGCTAGCTAGTTAGCTATGTTTCTGAAGCCGACGTCCCAGTAATGTTACCTCAACTATTTAACTAAATCCAGCCTTTTGTTAACATTAAATACTTACGGCAGCTTTAGTTAATAAAGTGCAGCTAGATAACCATCTATAACTTCTGAACCAAGAATACAAGGACACTTAAGACCTACAGCAAGCCAGCTAGATATCCTATGTTACGTTAGCTAGCAATAGCTCTGCAAACGATCTAGCTAGCTAGTTATATTGGTTTGCTGATCTAACAACACATGAGCACAATAATATTTAATTACAGTATTATTATGCACATACCCACACAACTGTAGTTACTCAAATACCTTTTCATTACTGAGGTTACCTCTGCTAGTTAGCTAGGCAGCTTGAGCCATGGCTAACAATGAAACTACTGCAGTGCCTGTCACAGCTAGGTGAAGTTAGCTTTCGAGCTAACGAAGTTAGGTGGGTTTAATGGACAACTCATAGATTATCTCTACACTCTTATTACCCACCATAAATATTCTAGAAAACACGTTACAGAGCAACGATGTATTACTACGAGAAGATTCTTGAGAATATACTATTCATTTGCAGGGCAACTTGGTACTTACTTTCTCCATGGTGCAACCATGAGGTTCCAGAAACTACTGTGAGACGATGGTAGGGACGCACCGCCCACCGCGCAACATCAATATGCCCGAAAACTGTGTTGCCAGATTTAGCGTAAATGTACATGTTTCACCTACTTACATATCAAATTTGTCTTTATAGCAAATATATATTTTTGACCATACTTCACACCATGTAATTTTAAATATGAGAATAATATTTGCGTACTATTACAATCCATCATTCATTTTTTATGACTTATACCCACTAAACATAAAAGAAAAGATGTTCGAGAATTTTCTGATATCCGGAATGTTTACGCTTTTTAAGTATTATCTTGGCAACCTTCTATAAACAGGGAAGTAAAGTGTGTTTGAGGTGATTAAATTTCCTCCTCGCTTGAGATGCGCTTTTGTCCCTGATTGGTTATTTCATGTTACGTTTTGAGGTTTGAAGGAATCAGTACTCAGCACTCTGAAGATGAGTTGAGAAGCGTATAAGTGTAAGATTCTAGTTCATTCTGGACAGCTCAGTATGCTTCGAGAACTGAATGCACAGTTCCTGCCGCTGTGTTTACGACTGTTGATGAACTCCGGAGACAAGTTTAGCGATGGGTCTACTGGTACAATTTCCTGAAGGAACATTATTATTACTATAATATACTATAATATACTATTAGTATTGTTATTAATATATAATTAATATTATTTTATATCAATAATGCATTAATTACATGTAAAAATCCGGTAGTTAATATTTGGTATGATATCAGTGTAAATCACAACATGTAGGCCTTTTAAATATGTCAAATAGGACTAGATTTTAGTAATCATTTTTGTTTATTTCAGAGCAGAAGTGGAAATATTCTTTTTACAAACAATATAAAGGTATAAACTAAATGTGTCAACAGCTCCACGATATACATTTTAGGTGGACAACATCAAGGTAAAAACATACCCCTCTAGTTATCAGATTTGTGGGCCAGGAAGACTTTTATTGTTCAAGCATTTCTAAAGAAGCATAGAAGTGTAGTTTTAACATTTTCTTTTAGCCGTTCATACTTCTTATGCCAAATTGTCGACTATCTAGAGTCAGTCTTACTGTCTATGGCCTTACTTACTGATTACAATTATTGTCTCATTCTCATATCAGTCTCTCTCTCACATATGTGCACACACACACACACACACACACACACACACACACACACACACACACACACACACACACACACACACACAGACACAC
>JAOXYF010000003.1:9322336-9346576 GCA_028565775.1 Sternarchorhynchus goeldii | reverse complement strand
ACACACACACACACACACACACACACACACACACACAGACACACACACACACACACAGACACACACACACACACACAGACACAGACACACACACACACACACACACCCCTCGCCAACCACATCAGCAGGTAACTTCAAGGCAACTTCAGTTCAGTCCAGTACATACTGTTTACTCTTTATTGTTTAAACACAGATCCAGGTGGTGGTGTTTGTTGAACATCGATATGTTCCACAATATGTGTTCCGATATGTTTTGGGGTTGTGCTGTATTACAGTAAATAAAAAAAAAAAAAGACACTGAAGTAAAATAAAGCGCTTTGAGCGAGTTCACGTTTCCTTGCACGGGAGTTTAAAGGTGTAACCCAGGCTTACTGCCGACACGCTGACAGGCTTTAATCTCCACGCTACACTTCATCCCACAGACTGTTGCAGCAGTCAAAAATAATCCCTTTGCTGCAATATGTATTACTAAGGATTTCTACATACATCAGGAGCATCAGACCACAGATTTAGAGATCAAACCACTTCCAAAATCCAGCAATCTAATCTACCCAAGCCAGTCACAGCAATGCTAACAATAAACCTCCAGCTACTTCAACACTTGCCCAATGTTCCAAAGCACCAGCATTTAAAGGGCCAGCGCACCTGCATTTTAAAGGGCCAGCGCACCTGCATTTTAAAGGGCCAGCGCACCTGCATTTTAAAGGGCCAGCGCACCTGCATTTTAAAGGGCCAGCACCTCATTTAAACCAGTCAGCACCGACAAAGTCCACAATCAAGACAACGCACCATCCAATGTTTAATGCGATTTTGATCTGCACGCAACATACTGGTCCACCACTAACCGTTGTGTTGAGACACTATTGCTACCATCACACTGAATACATTCGTTCTTACTTAGTGCCTTAACCGGAAAGGGACTCATCACAGCCAGTGGCTGTCTGCAGAGTTGCTCTTTTGTCAACAGTGTGTTTTTGTTTGCTTGTTTACAAGTACACATCAAGCAGAAGGTGACAAGTTTTTGGTCAGTTATTTTGGTCAGTTGTTTTCTGCTCATAATACCGGTTGGCTCAGTGACGGGAAAACGCAGACACTGGTTCTTTAAAGAAACACCACGTGACCATTTTTGCACGTTTACGTAACAGTGAGGGACAGCACTGCTGACGCATCTTAAAGTGGAGCATTTCAAACCAGTCCAGCCCTCACAGGTAAAAACAAGGCTACTGTGGTTCTCTCACACAAACAAGCTGCAGTCAGTGCACATGATCTTGTGATAAATTCTAAAATCTTGTTTCATTCTTTGTGTTGGGGAAAATAATTTGAATGACTTATTCGTCAGCAACGATCCCCTGAAATTGGTTGACGGAATAGCTAGGACTGTTACTCCTTGCAGAAACCAACAGGTTTGATAGCTGCAAATTCAAAGAAACCAACCCTGTACTTTGATGTTTTTGAGTCACTGCAGAACTGAGATTCGTGGATGAACCAGACATGGTGCATTCTGTCGTCTGGGGAGGAATGAGATCAGACCAGTCGCGTCCGGTGTGAGCCGGTCTGGTCCCGGGCCGGGCGTGTGCTGCAGCGCTGGGAGGTCTAGCTGAGGGGGGTCAGTATTCCCAGGAGAGCTGGTCGTCGCGCAGGGACGTCTGGAGCGACCGCATGTCTCGCAGCAGACGCAGGCTATCTTTGCTGCGCTCGCCAGGCCTGGATTTCACCCTGACAGGACCCGGCACGCGGCTTCGGGTGCTAGCTGCCGCCGTCACCTCCACCTCGCCATGACGCAGGCTGTGCTGCCGACACTGTTTCTTCAGTTTCTCCATCTAGAGGGAGAAAAATGTTGGTTATCAATATTTTTTGGGACTTTTTCAACGTTCCCTCAAGAACTCCTCTCCCACTCACTGAGTGCTTAGCCTACTTTTCTATGTGCTCTATTGACATGCAAAATAATTGGTTAATACGGCTGGAGCATTAGCTACTAGCTAGCGTTAGTACGGCTGGAGCATTAGCTACTAGCTAACGTTAGTACGGCTGGAGCATTAGCTACTAGCTAACGTTAGTACGGCTGGAGCATTAGCTACTAGCTAACGTTAGTACGGCTGGAGCATTAGCTACTAGCTAAGAGGACATGAACGCTGTTTAGCTCAGTTGTGAAGACCCTTTGGCTCAATAAATGACTTATAGTATCTTTAATTAATTTTGGTTAAATCACACAGGATAGTCTGTTTTCCAGTTATTCCTAACCAGAGTTTGGTGGCGTCTGACTTTAGCGATCTGTTCTCCTTTGGCTTCCATCTTCTTCACCAAGGTCTCCATCTCTCTCTCCAGATCCTGCCGCAGTCTGTCTGAACGGCACTGCTGGATCTGTTTACCCAGTTCCTGGTGCTCACTGACACACACGCAAGTAACCAGTTCACATAAACAAGAAACTAGCATAGACCCGTCATAAAGCATTCCTAATTGCCAATGCACACGTGGACAGGCACACGTGGACACACTTACAAGCTCATGTGACCAAACTCATCTTGCAGAGCCAGCAGCAGGTCTGAGAGCTCTTCACTACTGGAAGAAGAGGAACTACTGCCGTTTGACTGATGCTCAGATGGCCCACCCACACCGGCCAGGGGTGTGTTCCCAAGCACGCGGTCATTACAAAGCTGGCGGTTGTGCTGCTTTAGGAGGTGAAGAACATGCTGGACATTAGCACGAACAGAGTGACTCGCTCCTGTTGACTAGAGAGAGAGAGGGGGGGGGAGATAATGTGTGCATAACTATTGTATTAGTGAAATGTGTGTGTGTGTGTGTGTGTGTGTGTGTGTGTGTGTAGGGGGGGGGGTAATACTGGCCATGAAGACCCATCATGATGCAAATGAAAATTTACAAAACAAAAACAAAATAACCTCAAAACAAACAAACAAAAAACCCTCCCCCAGCCACCGTAGTGCAGCGGTCATACCATTCCTGCAACAAAAGGTACATCCCCCAAGCTCAGTCTGTAGTGCGGCTGTGTGAGAGAGTGTTGCTGCAAGGGCTTCTAGAACAGAGCAACAGAGAAGATATAAACCTCCAGGTGCCCCTGCTTCCACACAGAAACCCCTAGGTGGTCCTGCTTCAACACAAACCCACAGCTGCCCCTGCTTCAACACAAACCCACAGACTTGAAAGACAGTCCAACTGCTGCTGCTAGACCATCAGAAATAGCTTTTAATACCTTTGAGTCCAGCTTCTTCTTCTTCATCTTTGTTTTGGGTGGGCAGGGTGATACTGACTGAATCAGGATACGATTGGCTTCGAGACCTGTCTGTAACTGAAGAGGAACCAATGAAGGCAAGATGAAACATGGTAGCGATCTTAGCTTGAGCGAACCAACTCAGAAGAGAATGTATTTAACACCAAACAGTACGAGCACTTTGTCAAGGTCATTGACAAAAAAAACCCCACAAAACCCAAATGAACAGACACTGCAGAAAATGGATATAGGGAAAGAAAACAGAACAGATAGTAACATGGAGTGACTGCATGACTGGTTGAATGGATGGATAGATGCATCCAGGAACAAATAGATGAATATCAAAGGTGGAGGGAAAGCAGGATAACACTGGATGGATGGATGGATGGATGGATGGATGGATGGATGGATGGATGGAGAGATGGATGGAGAGGAGGGATGGATGGATGGAGGAAGGGCTCCACCTGAGCAGCTTTGTCCTGTACGAGTTTCCTCTGGTGCTCCTCCTCCTGCAGTTTCCTCTCCAGCTCACGGATCTTGACCTCGGCAGTGTTCTGTGTGCGCGTGAGACGCCGGTATTCCCGCTCTAGCATGTCCAGCTTCTCCAGCTTCAACTGCACTTCCAACGCGTCGGCCGCGCCCGACTCCCGCACACACACCTGAAAAAACACCCCCCCCCCCAAAAAAATACATAAAAACAGACTACAGCGTACGAGCTCACAGACGTGCCAAACACCACAGACTACAGCGTACGAGCTCACACACATGCGTAACACCACAGACTACAGTGCAAGGGAAAGCACGGACACTCCAAAGAGTAGATAGCCCTGAGGCTTCATATAAACTGAATGGGCAGCCAAGCTGAAAAGAGCTTGCTTGTGTGTGTGTGTGTGTGTGTGTGTGTGTGTGCGCGCGAGCGTGTATACTGACCTGACGTTTAAGCACAGCAGTTCGGTCAGACTCTGTGCTCCTCACCAACTTCTTCATGTAGTCCAGCTGCTTCTCCAACATGTTGCACTTAGCCTCTGCTGCTGCCAACTGGGAGACCAGCACTACATGCACATGCACACACACACACACACACGCACACACGCACACACACAAATGCGCATAAACATACACATGCACATTTGGTTTTTAACATAAATACGCCAATACACACACATGCACATATACATGTGCGCAATAAAAAAGAAACGAATAAATGTCAGAAATCCTCAGTCAAATCAAAGACAGACACGATGCTGTTGACCAAAGTGGCCTCTAGATGGCAGTCTAACCTTGGTTACTGGTTGTCGCTGCAGGACCGCTGTCATCATGCCTGTCCAGAGCCCCCTGTGAGCCAGATGTTTCTCTGGAGAGTTTCTGCAGGTTCCTCTCTGCCTGAGCACGCTCCAACTCAAGCCTGCGGATCTTTTCCTGCAGGTTCTTCAGAGCAGAGAGGATCGCTACACACACACACACACACACACACACACACGCACACAATATCAGTCATTTCAGTTGATTTCAAATATATTTTTCTTTGAAATTTAAAACTAACATTTAATCTCATCTAGACTTTCTCTGTTGGTTGTACATACAAAATTACCAAACACACAAGACATCCATAATATGTGAACTATACAGTCATAACAGCGTCCTAATGAAACTACCACCTAATGAAGTCTCCCTCCCTATAATAAAACAAGGTAACAATATATCGACATTGGACCTACCAACATGGCACCTTGGCCACTTCCTGTGGCCTCACCTTTCACTGGATGGATAGTTTACTGTTGCGTCAGCTATCCAGCTTTTCATTAAACGTGCTGTATAATGTATATCCTGTGATTTGCTAATCACTTTGTTTCAAATCACAATTTCAATCTGAAATCAATTAATCGTTCTGCCCCAGTCCTGAGCCCAGATCTGGCAGACTGACTGAGCTACAGGACTGGCTTGGCTAGAAGGCAGGGGGAGCTATAACATGGTCAAACTTCTCTCGCATGCATGCAGCAGAGACCCAGGTTTAAATAATTCATGACAATGATCTTACAGAGGTCACTGGATTCACATTCCATTTATCATCTTCCTGCCCCCCCCATAATAATCCCCCCATCCTTTGGAAGATGAGAGGTACAGCTATAGTGGAGCAGCTAAGTGTGTCACCACTATCAGGTGTCGCTGGTGGCTACCATGGGAAATGCTACAACGAACCAGTGTAAACATTGGATCGTCACCACAATACTGAGCACACACACAGCTATGAGAAGTGAACATAGCATACAGGTGTGTGTGTGTGTGTGTGTTACCTCCACTGCTGCTCTCTGGAAATGCTTTAATAGTTCTTGTTGAATGTGTTAAGTTGGTGTTGATGAAGGGTTGGTCAACAGGGTACTCAGCATAGGAGGTGAGGGATGCACTGTCAGACATCACCCTGTCTCTAGAGGGCGCCGTGAACACCTCCTGCAGACAAGAGGGGGTGCACATAAAACCATTTACATCTCATATTATTGGTTTATTGGTTCTGACGACTTCAAGATACAATAAAGAAGCTTTAACGTATTAATGCGCTGCATTTTTTTTTACACAACCTTCTACAAATCGCACAGGTTACATTAGGCCTGAGTAACTGCAGAAGTGTTCATAACATTTTTTCATTAAAATGTACCACATCATAAATCCACAGTAAATGAATGTTTATAAATCAGAGCTAAAAAACAGCAAAATCCTCCATGCCCAAATTTCACAAAGCCAAGCTAGCTAGTTAATTAGTTTATTAGACAGTTAACTAGTTCGTTTAAGTAATAGTACTTTAAATGTTCATCTTAAGAACTCATCTTAAGCTTAGTATTTCGCGCACACTACGCTGCTCACCTGTTGCCCCAGACTTCTTTCTCACTTCTCCAAGCTAATGTTATTCTAATGAAACCACCATATAACAAAATGCATATTTATCTAGCTAGAACTGTTTTGAATAGTGTGGAACTGAAAACCGGAGACAAGCGAATGAGTATCAGAACACGTCAGAAATGACTGGAGTAGTACTGCTGCGGCTAACCGAGCTAGCTAGATAATTTAGCCATCTATTTAGGTATCTGGTTAGTTACTCTCATCTCTAGCTAGGTTATGTTGCCACTACGTTGTCAAGCACTTGTTAACCAAACAACTAGCTAATCTACCTAGCGAACTAACAAGTAAAGGTAGATGTTGATGAGTTGTATGTTAGCTAGCCAACTAGTTACCTTATCGCGCTCTGCGACTGATGTTTTAGGCGCTGTATCCATTAATTGTTGACAGGATGGTCCAGGCGTCCTAAGTTATTATTGCAAAGAATTCACATTTTATAAACTGAATAAGAATATTAACTAACTGGTCTGCAAAAACAGGAAACAAAATTTCAACGCGCGTAAAACAAATGTGAAGTCAGCACCAAATATGGTGTCGATGAAGAAAACCATTTTTAAAATAAAAGTCATAAATCGAAGCTTAATTTGTGATTACTAGTTATTACTAGTCCTACTATTAATTATAACTGTAATATAACATCACATTAATAATTACTAATGGCTATAATAATAAATAGTATCAGTAACTCGGAGACCTGGCTACTATGACCCATTTTTGTTTATTGAAAACATTAACAAACTTCAGTCCAGCGTTCCTCCTGAATTCTAGGTAATGTAATCTTGTTGATTTATAGTTTCAACTTTTTTATTTCTTTTTTATTCCTTTTTTATCATGGCTTTATCACCTTTTTGTGAGAAACATGCTTTTTAAAACAGACACATTTAGTTATTTTTCTCATATACTCTTTACAATTTTTTTTACACAAGTAGACACTGTCATAGAAAATTAAACATTTCATCATCATAATAAATTTGTGATATACCTGTCTTGAACATATAAGACTGTCATATATACATCTGGCTGACATAATACATGTTCTAATTATCCATTCTGTTAATATGCTGAATACCTGAAAACAGAAAAAAACTTGCATCAAGAATATATCAACTCTCAAATCATATTAATGTCCTTTTACCAATCGTAACATAAAGAAACACAAAGCCTGCTGGTTATCCAAGGAAAAAGTCATGATGTTCCAACTCAACCCTACTTCCACTGTTTATCATATTGTGTTAAGGAACCAGGAAAGTTGGGAATGCTATAAGAACATCAGCCAGACTGGTAATAGAACTGTCTCTGTCCCTTGTGTTCATCTAACAATCTTTCAAAGGTCATGCGTAAAATTTTTGTCCATTCAACAAGTGGATACGAATCCCACTTATAATTATGCACAAATACTATTTGACCAAATCCAGACAAGGCCAAGACGAAACGGACATACAGGCGAGTCAGAGAGTCAGAGAGGCTGCTCTTCCCCGCTCTGCCAGGAGAGGGCCCTAAGTGCTGCATTTTTAAAACATTTAGAAACATTTTGGAAACATTTTTGATGAAAGTTACAAGGGTAGTTATTATTGTGTAAGTTTAGTTTTCAGCTTGGACTTAATGAAATTTAGCTGAAAGAACTGTGTTTGGTGAAAACACACACACACAGGCACAGGTGCACACACACACACACACACACACACATACTTCTTAAAGTTCAGAAACAAATAATGACAAGACCCTTCATGCAAACATGAAGCAAAACTCATTCATAGCATAGTAAACTATGAAAGTTATGTATTAAATACAAAAATAAATAAATTTGAAACTATTCGTCAATAAATTTAATATAGAAAAAAATAATATTCAAGCTTATGAGCTGATCATGTATATAAAAATGCAATGCTGAGGAACAAGCATTTCCTGGAGAAGTAAATGAAGATTAAGGAGAATGTCAATAAGGACTTTTAATTAAGGTAGAGATGTAAGCATGGTGGGAGATTTAATAAAATCTGTGGAAGCAAAGGCCAAGTCCTTGGGGGAGAAGAGTTTGTTGCAATGGGTTTTTCTCTTTAAACTCAGTGATAGGCTGTTAAGGCAAAGAAGAGGACAGATGGAACTATGGTTCCATGGTTGCTTGGTAACTTCTGGGTTCTTCCTGTTTGCAGCAGCAAGACCAAAGACAGACAAATAAAGTAGGGCAGGTAAAGTTCAAAGTTCAGCAGCAAAGGTCAAAAAAATCACCAGACGGAACATTTGTTGACAGGATGCATTGGTGAGCTCTTCGGACAGTGGAACACGCGGCCAAACTCATCAAACTGAGATACGCTGCCAATAACTCTGTAGAGAGGAATATTTTTTATTAAACAATTAAAAATGATAAAATAATGATTTTATTATACACAATGGAGAATGTGAGTGGATTTATATGCGCAGGTGAGAATACGTCTGTATGTGTGGTTGTGTGTGAGTAAATGTACATTACTACCTGTAGTGTTCTGGGGCATGTTTGTCAGTCAGTAGCTGAAGGTATATGGACTGGGACCGCCTCTTCATGCACCAGTTCTATTATGAGAATGGAAGAGAGACCTGTTAATCACTAGCAATTAATCCATAAAACTTGTTTAATGTTCTAAAATTCTCTGCAATTTCCTTGATATCCAACACCATCAACAGCCACTCCAAATACTTTTATGTGTGAAAACATCTAAGCATATAAAATCATGGTTTGCACAATGGTACAAAAATGGTAGTCAATGGTTTCAGAAAAACAACATAAACAATGCATTCATTCTAAAACAATAAAGCAAATCTGCCCAAAAATACACAGTAAAAATTCAGGGTGTGTGGCTGTAACAGAGGGTATGTGGCTGTATAGAGAGGGTGTGGCTGTAGCGGACGGGTTGTGGCTATAACAGAGGGGGTGTGGCCCTACTGAAAATTACAGAAAAGAAGCAAGATGAGAAATCTGATTCAACAGTCAACTGTTCTTTTGTTTATTCACATTTTATTTTTCCTTTTGTGTTTAGACCTAAAAAAGGAGCTTGAGCCACAAGTGATTTTCTTTGGTTACGTAAACTGGCTTCTCCACTAAAAAAAAATCCACTTGTGTGAAAGATTGTGTGTCTGTGTGCCCTGTGATGAGAACCCCAATAGGTTGCTCTGGTGTTTGTGTGAGCTGTGTGACTGTATGCCCAGGTGTTCTGTCCTGGGTGGTATCCTCTTTCCCCTTCTGTGCCCCCAGAGAGCTGCAGACTCTGGTTGAAACTGTGGGCTATTGGCTGCTGCTTCTTTACAGTGTATACTGTAAAGAAAAGTATTTATATATAGTGATTTTTACAACAGCCATTGTTGCAAAGCAGCTTTACATATGATTGAGTTCGATCCCCCAGTGAGCAAAGCCAAGGGCAACAGTGGCAAGGAAAAACTCCATAGAAGGATGAGGAAGAAACCTTGAGAGGAACCAAGACTCAAAGGAGAGGCCCATCCTCCTCTGGCTGAATGTGTCCTTGAGTTCCAAGAAAGGCACTAAATAAACTAAACATACATTTTATTTGGCCTCATAAACCTACTGATTTCTCCTGATTTAATCCAAAAAGCTTCAGTGTTTAATAGCCAGGAATATATATAAATTTTTTGCCTAGAATAAATTAAGGTAAAATGGAAATGGTTTGCCACTCTGTAAAGTAGCTGAATCTGTGCATCAAATGCAAGCAGACCCTTGAAACCAACTACCAAAAAACATTCCTCTAAGACCAGTCCTTTAAAACCAATCCCTCAAAAACAATCCCCTAAGACCGGTCTTCCAAAAAACAATTCCATAAAACTGACCCCCAAAAACCAGTCCCATAAAACCAACTGCCAAAAACCCAGTCTCCTAAGACCTACCCCCTTAAACCAATTGCCTGCTCCTGACAGGCTTGGTTTTGACCTGCTGGCCCAAAGCGTTCTTATGCCTGAAGATTGGTAGGCAGTGTTGGTTTCTCATATGGCATAATGAGAGTGGCTGATGTGGTGAGGAGGCAAGCCTGTGAGGTCCGTCAGTACCTGGGCAAACGCTATAAACAACAGCTGCTCATGTGTGTATTTGAGGCCTGGAAGAGGTCTCTCTGGACCATGCTCCCTTATCCACTTCTGATAAGCCTAAAGGTGGGAGAGAGAGAGAGAGAGAGAGAGAGAGAGAGAGAGAGAGAGAGAGAGATATGAAAAGAGAAAGAAAAGTGAAAGAAAAAAAGCATTTCCAATATACGTATATATATTTTTTAATATAATCCAATATATTTAGGAAAGATTAGAATGGAAGGAAGTACCAAGAAGGAAATGACTAAAAGACAAAATGACAGGAGTGGAGTGTTGCGGTCAGCAGTAATGAGAGGTTAGGCCAGTTGCCATGGCGGCAGGAGCTCTAATGTCATGGCATGTTGATTGATTGACAGGTAGATTGAGACTCACGTAGTAAGAGAGTTTCAGGCCCCCAAGATCGGCAATGTTCTCGCCAAGAGTGAGACGTCCATTTACCTGCACACACATACACACCCACACCCACATCCACATGAGTGCATGGTTGCACGTACACACACACACACACACACACACACGCACACACTCATGCACTGGATGCACACACATATAAACGTCCAGATTAACGCATGCACGGACGCACAAATGCACGGAGATCGTTATTCGTTACGCTTGTGAACTTTGTACCTACTTTAACAGACATGATGCTACTTCTTCACACTTAATCAGAGGTTTTAAGATGCAGTAATCAAATAAAATAATGCCTCATTGTTCGTTCTCTTATCTTATTAAGATTTGACTGCAGATTAGGTGGGCTGTTCGTGCTAGCTGTCTCCACACACACACACACACACACACACACCCCTCTCTTTTTCTCTAGCCATTCCCTCTATTTGGTGGGGTGTCACCTTAGGTAATGTAACCGTGCTCAGACAGGCGCCCCGCCACAAAAATAAATAAATAAATTTTAAAAATGGCATTGATTGATTGACTCATGAGTGTCAGTTGAAGGACACGCGGAGAGAGTGAGAGGTTTTCTCGGTGGAGTCAGAGAGGTGACGGTGAGACAGGGAGAGAGCGATGGAGAGATGCAAGGGAGGGAGAGAAAAGGAGGAGAGATAGAACGGAGGGATGGAGACAGAGACAAATGGAAAAAGGGAGACAGAGGGGCAGGGAAAAAGCCTGATGCATGACCGGTGACCTCTGTAATACTCTGGGCTAATCAATAACGGGTTGCTGTGGGTGGGGTCTGTTTGTTCTGATTCCTACATTACCCATAGTCCTTGGCACAGTCGCCCATCTCTAGCCGCATCTCCTCTCCTCTGGGTTGTATTTTTTCTTTTCTTTTTTTTGCAAAAGGAAGATAAATGTTGGTGAAGACAAAATGATAGAGATTACATATGTACTTGCACTCTAAAAGTATGATCAAATCAATCAGTTTGGGAATTTATATGCAAGAGTGCATGCATCCCGAATGATGAGCGTTGTAGGGCCTAAACTGGAGGCAGAAGAATGAAGCAGTCGCCCATTAAAACATGAGAGATTGCCTGAAAACAAGCATGCAGGCCTTGCCTCCGCCGAGGTGAGAAACGCATTTCTGAACAGCCAAATGTGTCGACTAAAAGAATTATTTTTCAGCAGATTATTTCCCTACGGACTTGAGGCTGTTGACTCAGAATAATAATTCTGGTCTTTCTCTCTCCCTCTCTCTCTCTCTCTCTGTCCTTCTGTTCCGAGAAAACCCAGGTGCACAGATAGACAGAAACCATCGCTCTTTCCAGCCTACACTGATGCTCAGTGTAATTCTAAACCTGTTTTATATTCTATGTTGTGTTTGCTTCTGCTTTTAGCATTTACTTCTCTCTCTTTCTCTCTCTCTCTCTCTCTCTCTCTCTCTGTCTCTGTATGCACACAGCAGTTGGGGAGGCAGTAAGATCACTGAAGCAATGTGGTGCACAACTGAAATGAGAGTGTGTGTGTGTGTGAGAGAGAGAGACAGAGAGAGAGAGAGAGAGAGAGGGACAAAATAAATATTCAAAACATGCCTGAACCTGCAGTCCTGAATATATCTAATTATATATTCTCACCTCATATTTTCCTCAATTATTTTTTTAAATTAAATTTCAAAATATGTACAGGCTTGAGATATAATGTGATTGTGTCTCAGTAACATTGTAGAAATTGCCTAGATTTATAACTTGCACTTGTTCTTTGTATTCGTTTTTAGGTTCAGGATTGGGTGTGCGGGGTTCGAGTTTATTAATAGGCATGTGTGTCGTATCTCTTGGATTTTCAAGACAGAGAATGTGTATGTATAAATGAGAAAGAGAAAGTGCACCCTCACTCTTTCTCTCTCTCTCTCCCTCTTCTCACTTTTTCAATCACATCAAAACCAAAGCCAGTTTTTAGTACTTCTCTTTTTAATCACATAGAAAAGAAACATACTTTATACAAAATAGTCTTTTTTCTTCACTTTGAGTCATAATCACAAGTCCAACAGAGGAAGAGAGAAGCCCTGTGTTCAAAAGCAGCAACCAATGGAGAAACAAGGGCGGTGTATGAGAATCTGTCTGTCCTTCTCCCAGTTCCTCTCTCTCCCACAAAGGTAATCAAAGAAGAGAGAAAAACATACTGTATTTAACAGTCTGTGTCCTTGCTGCACTGTTACCTTAAAACAAAAGCAAAGGGAAAAAAAACATTGGGGAAAAAAGGGAAAAAAAACCCAAAACATTGGATTGTTTGAAGAAATTATGTTTCTGTAGGACTGATAACAGCATCCATTTTGCTGTATCTGGCCATTCTGCTAGAGAATATAGATGAGACTGCAGTTTACTATAACCCCCCCCCCCCCTCCATCTCTACCCCAGGACCAGCGACATATAAGACGTATAGGGACAGCAAAGGATGGGTTTGTTGAACTGCAGCATATCTGCCTCCGAAGACCTTGGGCTGCTCCCATGACGTGAGCAAGGACCTTCCGACATGAGCAAGAGAAGCAATCAGAGAGCATCACCAACCAGCCACTGGGTCGGCCATGACATGGCCTCCTGTAGAAATCACCCGCCATTTATTTGTTTGGGAGAAAACACACCAACACCTCCTTCTGTTGAGTAACAGATTTTGTTTTCATGGCGCTCGTTCGCGCTCTGGTTACGTCGGCGGATTCTACCTCTGCAGGTTTGTTTCCTGCGTGCGCTAAAGGGGAAAAAGGTGGGACGAGCCAGACTGCGTTCTGTAGCGCTGGAAACTTGTGAGCGAACAGCAGCCTGGGAAGCCACAGCGGAAGATTGGAGATACGGTCCAGTACCGGCGAGATCCAGAACCGGGCAGCAGGCGGTCGTGAAGAGTCGTTCCTGCTGGGCGACGGCCTCCACCAGTATGGTGTCGTCACAAGGAAGCCACGTCTCGTTGAACTGAACCAAAGAGTCTCTGCTCCAAAGGATGTGTGAGCGAAAAAATGAACAGGAGGGACAGGAATCAGAGAGGGCCATTGGCACCACCTGGGGGAAGGTTTTGAAAACAGGGAGAGTAAGAGAGAAAGAGAGAGAGAAAGATATATAGGGAAAAAGATAGATTGGGAGAAGTAGAAAGATAGAGAGAGAAAAGGAGAGTGAGATAGAGAGATGTAGAAGTAAAGAAAAAAGCCAGGAAGTATCAGGAGGGAAATAGGTGAACCTGTTTGCGGGTACAATGTGACAGTGACATTATTTCGTGAGGAGAGAACAAGGGAAAATGGTGTTATTTTTGGAGTGTGTGGATGTTAGAGCTTCTCTCATGGGTGAGACAGCAGTTGTGTGTGTGTATGTGTATGTGGCTATGGGTGTGTGTGTGTGTGTGTGTGTGTGTGTCGTTATGGGTGTGCTTAGGGGTGTGTGTGTCCGTGTGTGTGTGTGTGCGTGCAGGAAGACATCTGCGTTAATGGGCTGCAGGTGGAACAACTGCTGGTCAGAGTCGGCAGGAGGTGCAGAATCTGCAGATGGCTTTAAAAAAATGGAAAAAGACCCCCCCCCCCCCATGCTCTCACCCAGCGTCTCCAGAGGACACACACTTGACGTACACACGTCCACACATGCAATTCACAAAACATAGGCAAACCTGTGCGCACCCTTGCCCCACATTCTGCAAAGTCGAAAAGAAACAACGGCCATACATCAAAGGGGCTTTCAAACACGGGGAAGTGTGAACCGATGAACAGTCAAAGGTAACGTCTGCAAGCGCGTCCTTCTCAAGTGGAGAGTGGCTTGTTTGGGATAAGGATTCGAATCCGACTGAAGACCCTGCGTTGGGTCCCTCCCTGCGGGTGCTGACTGTGAGCCTTGCAATTTTCCACGTTTTGTGAGACAGTCAGGGTCAAGCAGACATTTATTACTGCAATCATTAAAAATCTCCATCAACCTTTTGTTAAACGAGGGCTTTGTCGCGACAGGTCATCAGCGTTCGCGGAACCCGTCTGTGCCGTGTTTGATTGGTACTCGGGATTGGTCGGTTCCTTCGGGGTCCCAAAAGAAAGCCATAATCAGCCATCTTTCAGACGGAGGACCACCAGGCGGTTCTTTACCGAGAGGAGAGGAGGAGCTGGTAAGCGAGGGGAGAATGAGAGGAGGGGAGGAGAGGATAGGAGGAAGTCCAGAAAGAAAGGGAGTTGCAGTAGAGAGTGGGAGAGAGGTAGAGACGAAAGCCAGGGAAGAGAGAAAAGGACAGGAGAGAGGGAGGGGAGAGCCAGAGTATTAATGTAGTGGCAGACATGAATGCGATGACAAACAATTTTATGCCTGGGTGAATACCACACTAGCACGATGCGACTGCCTAAGGCTTCATTTCAGCTTAGGCCCCAGTTTCAGTTCATGACACGCATCTTGTGTGTATAATCTCTCCCACTCTCTCGCCCCGCGGAAGTTTCGCTGTGTCTTCAAAGTCTGAACGCTGCCTAATGGGGCCTACGCCAAGATGAGCCCCATTTCAGAGCCTCGACCCCTCCCCCGTCCCCTGAGTTCAACCCCAGCTTCCCTACACCCACGGAAAACGCCACGTAAACTTAAAAAAGAAAGAAAGAAAAAAGAAAAGCACATTGTACTTCAGGTTCATGCAATATTCAGGAGCTCTCTGCCTGCTCTCACACAGTGCAGGTCCACAGTGGTACGGTACGGTACGGATGTCTGCTCTCAGTGCTGCTTCCTCTTTCCCCATTGATAAACAAAGTGGCCGGTAGGACACCTCACTGCTGCTTTGTTTACTGCACCTGTGTTTGGGTGAGCCTAGTGAATTCTATAGTACAGTCTTGTATGGAGGTGTAAGCTGCAGTCCCCTTCCTCCAGCTTGTCAGGTCCGGAGGCCGCCGAACAGACTTCATTTCCAGGAAATGGCCGAGGGGAGGCAAACGGTTAAAAGTGCCTTTGTGTTGAGATAGAATCAGCTTCGCTTCACTGAATCCCCTAACATTACTCTTGGTAAGGTGTACAGCAAAACTACAGGTGAGGAGACTGGACTACTCTATACTGTATCTGTGCTATGAGTCGAGGGGAGGGTGCAGGGGTCCATCTGCTTTTTTGTGTCAGCGGGGTCAGTATCGATGCTACTTCCTGTTTCTAGGTTCCTAGTGGGCATAATGCTGGTGCCAACTGGATCGTGGGAGGGTCTGGAAGATGAGGTTTGGGATCTAACCAGTCAGGTGGAGAGCTCATAGTGAAATAATGACAACCCACTGACACAAAATAATCCTCTTCATCATTACATCAATTACAGGACTAGGCAAAACCACAGTGTTTTTAATGTCACCAGCAGCTGGACTGACTGAGTTATACCTAAAACAAATAAAAACTAATAAAAGACAATAACATGAGATAAATAAACTAACAAACTGAAAAAAACAGAAGTCCGGAACACAGAATATGTTTTCACACTTTCACAAGTTCAAGTCTGTGTGTTCTATCCAAGTATCTACACACTTTGCTTGTATTCAGAATATATATATATATATATATAATGCAGTGTTGTAATTTTCAGTGTGAAAGAGTCAGTCAGGGCTAATTGCACCTGGTCCTTCTCACAGACCACCTTCCCCATTTGGTCCATGTTAAAAAGAACCAAACAGCATAGATGCACTATGCACAATTTGTCAGGCAACTTGCTGGCATGTTTTTGAGGCAAATTAAATCAGTGGCACATCACCACTGAGGGCCTAAGTTTATAACTCTGTATTCTTTTAATTCCAAGGAAAGACAGTCTCATTAAAGGGGATCCAAAATGTCAGCCCACCTTTTTCTAGAGGAACTGAACTGCAAAGACATCCTCTACAACACTGGCCAATCCTTTCATCTCGGACACTCTTTCCAGTCACTTTAGCCAACAGTGGATTTCTCGGAACCAAGAGTTCGCAAGCTCGAGTCAGGAGCAGTTGGGAAGTTGTTAGGCAGCTAATAATTAGAGCCGTGGGGAAATGAAGGTTTACATCCAGGCAATTTTGTTTTCTTTTCTTTTATTTCCCAGGAAGTGCCACTTAACCAGATTATATATGATCTGAGTTCTAAATAAAAAGGACTCTGTGGTAAATACAACATGTGCTGCCCTTGAACCTGCCTCGCTGAGGCAGTCAGGGATAAAGCGGTTATTCTGAGGACACACTAGGTTAAACCAGAGGAGTGAAAATAGCAGTTGGTATCACCACCTGAAATGGTGCAGCCGCGTCCTGGCACCAAACACAGAAAGCTGTTTCTTAGCAGGTTTCTGGGCCAATTAAGAGCTTCCTTTGAGCCGTGGACAGCAGGCTTGGTTGGAACAGAGACTAGAAAGGCACAAAGGGGTGCTGCAGACCCCACACTGATTAAAAAACTGTGCATCTATCCAGTACATGATTCCTAACAGTGTTCGCTAAATCAGGCCTATCACGTGTATGAGTAGTCTATATCCGGGATGCCTCCTTCTCGGTAACCACGATTCGTACCATAGCCTGAGTTGGTCATGTGTTGGGGCGGTTTGTAAAGGCCTGTGCCATTGGAGGGGAAGATAGTGTGTATAATATAATCCTCTCGCATTGGTTTGGGCTGAAGAGGTTCTCTGGCTGCCATTGGTGTCATCTGGAAGCCTGGCCCTCGGATCTCCAGGATGGTGGTGTCCTTCTTAGTGCCTGATTCAATGTAGTCATCGTAGTGCTTGCTCTTTCGCGAACTACTGCGGCTGTAGTGATCCCTTGAGGAAAAGCGCCCAGCCCGATGCCCGTACCAACAGAATATGCCAAAGATGAGTGCAAGGGACACTATGGCTGTAGCTCCACCAATTATCCCAGCTAGTGGCAGTGAGGTGATCTGCTCCGAACCCTGACCATGCTCCTGGTCCACGTCTGACAGGCTGGGATCGGATGTCTCGGCCTTGGCGCACACCGGAACCTCATCAGAGTCCATGTCCCCGCTGGACACACTGCCTTTGTTCCCGCTGCCAGAGACTAACGGCACCATGCAGATGATGTAACTGGACGCCGGCTGGAGGGCGGAAAGGAGATACTCTCTACGGTCACCCCTCACCAGAGTCTCAGTGATGGAACCCATGGTGGCACTGGTCCCCAGGCGGAGCCAACTGAGCCTGAAAGAAGAAGATGGTTGAGCCACACTCCATGTAACCCTGATACTGTCATGGGACAGAGTCTTTACATTCAGAGCCAGGTTCTTTCCCACCCCACTGCTGCCAAGTGCGTAGTCCAAGCCTGTGTCCGGAAGCCCCAGACCTGGTCGCTTGGACCGTAAAGTGAAGAGGGAGCCTTGCGGAGGGGAGAGAGTCGTGGAACTGGCCGCTACTCCTGATCCACCCATTCTGTTGCCACCAGCACTCCCCCCTCCTGTGGAGCCTGGACCACCTACTCCTCCACCTCCAGCAGCTGCCAACTCACACTCGTCCATCTGGCTGGTGAGGTCCCTCAGTGACATGTCGCGCACACGCTCTGGTGACTGGCAAGTCAGTCCTCGGACTGTGATGGTGTTCCCCTTGGCTTCCAGCCAGTCGTACAGCCAGCGAAGGTTGCATCCACAGTGCCAGGGGTTACCACGCACGAGCAGCTGCCCAAGGCTTTCCAAGTCCCGGAACAAACCTCTGGGAAGTGTGGTCAGGTTGTTACCAGAGAGATCCAGCCTCTGTAATCTACGCATTCCATCCAGGGAGCCCCGTGGCATATGAATGAGAGCGTTATCCTGAAGGGAGAGCCTCTGCAGGTGGGCGCTGGGTAAATTGAGAGGTGGAGTTTGAAGAGAGTTCCGGACCAACGAGAGCTCTGTGAGGTTGGCGAGACGTGAGAAAGTGTCGTCTGCAATGCGCTGATTGGCCAGGAGGTTACCGTCTAAGACGAGGCGGCGTAGAGAGGACAAGCCGCGAAAGGCATGTGTGGGTATCGTTGAAATGCGGTTGTCATCTAACCGGAGTTCCTCCAGTGATGCTGGAAGCCCAGACGGAATGCTGGAAAGGTGGTTTCGGGAGAGGAAGAGCAGTCGAAGGCGAGGGTTGTCGGCAAAGGCCTGGTCTTCTATACTAACTGTGGATACTGAATTGTCGTCCAAATGTAACTTCTCCAGCAGAGGGAGCCTGGCTAACGCGGCCCTTGGCAACACCCGGATGTTGTTGTCTTGGAGATGGAGCTCCCGTAATGATGGTGGTAGATGCATGGGAAAGTCATCCAGCTCATTATCGTAGAGATATATGACCCGCACTGTGGTGAGGTGCTCGAGGGATGTGGGCAGTCCTGCATTATCTATATGATTGTTTTGAAGATAAAGAACGGTGGCAGATGGGGGCAGTGGCGGGATGGCACTGAGCCCGCGGTCATTGCAGTAGATAAAGTCCTCGTCGCAGCGGCACACAGACGGACACACCACGTCCCCCTCGCCATCCAGTCCCTGGGAGGACGCTGCAGCGCACTGCAGCACCTCGGCCAATAGAGTGAGGCACAGCAGGAAAAGGAAGAGCCAATCACGAAGCTCGGCCACGCTGTCAGGGGCCATGATGCCCGTGGCTCCTCTTCAGGAAGCTTTGCCCTCGTTCTCTACTTGGCTACTTTATAGATCCCAGAATGCATGCACTCCTGGCTCAGTTGCTGAAGAATCTAGCTCACAGTGGGCCCAGGTTGGTTACCCTAGGGAGAGAGAGAAAGACAGCAGAAACAAGTCTGAATTAATACCCAAAGATCCCATTGATGTTCCTGTGAAAGAAAACCCCCGAAGTGCCAGACTCGGTTTATTACGTCACATATCCGAACAGATTCAAACCAATTACGTATAGTCACAACCTGACGAAACAGCAAGACTAATGTGCATATACTTTTGAGTTTGAGCTACCAGTCATGCAGTATGAGGGTATGAGGGAGATTAGGAGAAATGGACCAGAGCAACATGATGACAGCTGTTACCTGAGCAAAATGGTGCTCACCGATATGTGGAGCTTAATGTAACACAAGTTAATGCCAACCGAAGCCACCCACATAAACACTGCCAGTTTCTAAACGACCACGTGCTACTTGCTCTGAAGTGTGTGCACACAGAGATTTCAGTGCAAACACTGCACGTGTTTTAAGCATTGGGCACCTTTTGCTTCCTCATTGATCCAAGCCTGGGAATGTTGACACGCCTTTGCAGTATCAGCTGTACGTGCACGAGTAGGTTCGCATCCGTGTGGGTTAGCGCGTGTGTGTGTGTGTGCACACGCGTGTGGTGTTTGGTGAGGGATAACGGCATGATTGAACAGCTGGTCGAATTAATCTGTCAAGTAGCATGAGGTATCGGGGTCACTTCATTCACAAAAAAGACAGAGAGAGAGGGTTCGAGAGGGAGATGCACGTTAAGAGGAGAGCGAGAGAGATTACAAAGCATATGGGTTTGTTATTGTGGATTAAGCAGGTGCTGAAAAGAATGGAACACACCTAAACAATAATAAATACCCGTTCAGGCTTTTTGACGCCCAGTTCTAAGAAAGACAATATAAAACGAACAGAAACATGGTGCCATGCTTAGATATACAGGTAGTGAACAATACAAATATTAATTTAGTTCAATGATTGTGTGTTTGTATTAATTGTAGACAGGATTTATGTATTTCTCTTAGAGGTGGGTTGGAAGAAGCTTACTGTACAAGTATTTCGCAGTATCATCCACTTGTACAGTCAGTCAGTAATTGTGGCTATAAATGTACTTTGTGTGTGTTTATGTTTAGGAGTCTGATCAAATGCGTTCTGTAAGATTTGGATCTTTTAAATTGCACTTAAATAAAAAAGTTCAAATGTGTTTCGTGGCTCAGTGACATTACTGTGCGGACTATGAATATGAGTCACTCGGGAAACTGATGTGCAAGCATGTGTGTGTATGGATATAGGCTAGAATTTATGTGTATGTGTGTGTGGCCTTGTGCATCCACTGGCATTTGTGTGTGTGTGTGTGTGTGTTGTGGGGTTCACGCGTACGCAGGCGTGTGTGGGGAGGGCGTCTGAATCACTGGGGAACAGATTGAAATGCGTCTGCCCAGACAGCCTGTCGCCTGTGCCCCCCCCCCACCCCCCCACCCGCCCGCCTGATTTCTCCTATATTCCAGCCAGTGAGGATAGCCTGGAACTATATCAATTTACATGCAGGGGCCCAGGGACAGGCCTGAGCGAGAGACACTGACTGTGACTGCGCAGCTTGCCTATCTCTCCCAATAAAATTCACAGCATAACAACGAAACCATATCTGGCGCTCCCGGCTGTCACGTGCATGTGTGCGAAATAAAAATTATGGTTTATCAGGAAGGAACACTGACGCATGAGAAGATGCGGCTGCGTTCGATGGCGGGCAAGAGATAAAGCCGGAGTACGCTTATCTGCAAGCCAACGCATGTCTGGAAATATGAGCTTTTTTTTTAAATTCGGGAATTGGAAAAAGAGGATGGAGGAATACACACTGGAAAGATGGACATACTGATTAAGGTGTATGACAGGGAGTGGGTGGGGTGGGGTGGGGGTGTTGAAGACAAATGGAAGGAGGTGTTCATCTTTAATGTGGATGTTCCGAGACTTACACATGTAAGTCAGGACTAAGAAATTTCCATCGTTTTCATCCATCGTCCCATTTCTAAAGCAGGGGGGTTCGGATCGAGACTCCTGTTCTCCTTTACTGTGGAGTCGGGCAATGATGATTAAGCAACTAACCAGTTGCATTATTTCTTCAGACAATTACCACTGATTACTGAAAACAAGTCCAAATTTAGAGTTGGGGGCAAGACTTGAATAACCCTGTCCTAGAGCTTCACCTCCCTATTACACTGGCTATTGATTATCTTCCGAGAATGATAGAATTCACATCGATTTCCAGCCATCCTTGTTAGAAATGCAATTTTGCCAGAGCACACAAAATGTATGAAGACAATAATGCTAAACTGAGTTGTAAAGGGGGGCTATTAGAGATTTTCTTTTTGCAGTGTCTGCCTTTGCTGTGAATAATATGAGCAAAATGTCTTGCGAGTTAATGCCTGCACCTGCATAATTAATCTCTTCCATTCGGTCAGTGCGCTGGTGGCATTTGTATCAAATAAAAACACAGGCAGTATAAGGGGTAGCAATTACTATGGTAACTGTCCCTTTTCACTGATAAATGGGTGATAGAATGTATTGCATTAACATATTTATATTCTTAAATGATTTATGAGCTTCAAATCTTATAATTACTGTAGTCATTTCTAATGCTGATACTGAATTCTAATCGTGAATTACATTTCAGTGTAACTCAGTTATATATGCTTGTGACAGAAGAAACAATTCAAGATTGACTGAATATGTGGACAAAGAGTAAATAATGAGTAAATATAAAGAAGGAAACTCACTGTAGTGATCCAGTGTAATTTCACTTTGAATTCAGAAATGTCTTCATGCTTCTAGCTAAGTCACCAAACCACATACTGCTATACAAATTAAAAAAAACTTGAATAAAGGACTGAAAGTAGGGGTTTGCTCAGAAGTCATATGGAAATAGTTGCCATGGTAGATCATGTGGCAACAAGAATAGAGAGTCAGGTGGGTTTATGTTTTCCGTAGCAGAGGGGTGGGGTTAAAGACTGTCAACTGTCAGCCATATGACTTAAATGACTGACAGCAGGAATGTTTGGAGAGTCTCTGTTGAGGCTGACAATGTGGTTTAAACCTTCACACCCAAACACAGAGCGACAGTCAAATGCATCAGCAGTTTTCTAGGGCTCCAGCTATTGAATGATCAAGATCTCTTTCTTCTCTGTCTTTATCTCTCTCTCTTCTCTCTCTTCTCTCTCTCTCTCTCTCTCATTTCCTTTCCACCCTTTCTCATTCCTTTCTCTCCTTCTCTCCCTCTCTTCAACAGCGCCGTTTATCAAGCAAATCCCTGTTAGCCGCTAAAGGAGCACGTTCCACAATTAAAAACCTGTTGCCCACAGACTTCATTCGTCCTCTCCCTCTGAATCACATATTAAATGTAAATATTTGAAGCGTTAGCGGTTAGCAGCCAAGCTAACCCTGTACCCCACCCCCACCCTCAGCTAAATGCCAGATGACCAAGCAAAGAAGATGAACGAGAAAGAAGGAAAAGAAACAGTTGGACATTTCCAAATACAAATAAATGAACAGGAAATGGAGTTTGCATTTGCCTTGGGTTCATTCCCTTGGAGGTTAAATGAGTACATGCATCTGATGGGATCAGAGCCAATATAAAGGAGACAAACCTGGGGGTTTGTTAAGAGCTCTCGCATTTTCCTCAATTTCCTTTTACACTCAACACATGCTTTATTAGAAACACGTATTTATTAAAAACACCTAGGTGTGCACTTAGGGATTCTATGCCATCTGTTTCCATGCACAGTTAGTATTGGCCCATCCTTCATAAAGAGTCAGTGTCTGACCACAGGGTCACCGTTGGCTGGATATTTTTAGGTGGCAGACCATTTTCAACCCAACAGAGATATTGGCACACCTCAAAAACGGAAGCAACGCTGCCTTCCCTGATATTCTCTCGCCACAACTCCCACTACTGGCATCTACCAGGTCAGTGTTGTTGAGAACGCTGGTGCTAAATAACGGTAACTTTGTTGAGAAGCTGTAGTCGGTAACTCAGCAGCGATTAACAAGGTGCAAACTGCATGGCTAGAGTCTGTAACACCTATGAATGGTACCTGTGAGGTAATAATGCGGTTAGCGAGTGTAGGTGAAAGGTCGCGTTCTAATGTAATCCATGAATATTTATTAAATTTAAATATTATGATGGGTGTTGATGGATGATATATATCCACATGCTACTGTGTAATGTAAGGTCCAATATTACATGTATTATCACTGTATAATGTATCATACAAGAATATGATTCTATCATTAATACTTACTATGATACTTTGTTCATAAGTAAAAGGTCAAATAAACACATTTAAGAAAAAACATTAAAAACATTTTCCACAGAACATCCAATCGCCTGGACCTCCCACTGGGCACCATGCGAGGTGTATCGGCAGGGTCCTGAAATGCTTTCTGTCCTGAAACGCTGTCTGTCCTGAAACGCTTTCTGTCCTGAAACGCTGTCTGTCCTGAAACGATGCGTCCGCATCAAACGGCTGCGGGAAGGCAGCAGCCATGTGCATTTGCCCGTATCTGCCAAGCGCCGGTCGTTCCTGCCCACTCCGATCACCTCTCCGGCTGGTTTTCCTCTCCGGCTTCCCAACCCACCCGCCTCTCCCTGTCTTTCCATCCCATCCCGCATTCATCCCTTAATCAGTGCTCTCTTTAGTCTTTCTTTCAAGCAACTTTGGTTTCAAAGCTCAAAGCAGGCTACGGGCTTAAAGGGGTATTGACAGCTCTTTAACATCCTAATGTTTTATGATGAGGAAAGGCTTTACACTAGGAAAAGCTTTTGGGGTGAGGAAGGGAGGGGGGTGGGGGGTGAGTCAGTAACGCTCACTCTCGCTCTCTCTCTCTCTCTCTCTCTCTCTGTCTCTCTCTTGATGTAATTTCCCCCTCAACTCTTTCATGTTTTTTATTTTCCCTTCAGAAAGTTTCCCTATGCTTCATCAGAACAGATCCATTGTGGGGATCTTCCTAAAGCGGGGGGCATTTGGGGGGCATTGTGGGGATCTTCCTAAAGGGGGGGGGGCATTTGTTTTTC
>JAOXYF010000003.1:9297486-9309719 GCA_028565775.1 Sternarchorhynchus goeldii | reverse complement strand
TATGCTGTCAGGGTGAGGCCGGGGCCTCTGTGCTTTTCTTCTCCCCTGTGCTTACGAGGCCATGGGAAAGGAACTAAATATTATTCTGGGAAAATGAATGCCATAATCCCCCCCCCCCCCCCCCAAAAAACAATTATAACAACAGGCGTTCTTCCTTCTGCCTTCAACTTTACCCCCGTTAGGGACTAGTCTTTATGAGCTGATGGTGCATCAGAGTAGGTGCGCTGGATCTGAGTAGACGTTGGGAGAGAGCTGAGGGTGTCCTTTTTCCATCTCATCCCTCAGTTCCTAAGTTTCTTAAAACCTATTAATGGACACCATAATCTCTCCTTTGCATTTTATCTATTCATAGTATTTATTTATATGTAGATTTTTGTAATGATTCGACCTACATTGGACCTTTTTCCTGGGATTCCTGAGTGGAATTGCCCCACATGTCGTAAATTAGCGAATTCTGGCACCACATGTTCATTTACTCATTGCTGAAGGCCACGTTTTGTACAGGAAGTTCATAGTTTTCATATTTGAGATAAACCCTAGGCTCTGAGTCACTTATTAGTCAGTTTTTCATTTTCATAGCCAGTTTGGAAGTAAAAATAGCAGTTAGAAGCTGCAGCATCTTTTAAGCGTTAAGTACATTTCCATGATGTCATGCGTTGCTGTTTTTCGTTGACTCCTCCGGAGGACTTGTCCTCCTCTTTTCTTGCGTGCGCCTCCGCCCGCTCCGCCCCCGCCGTATAACGCCGAGGCCTTCCGCCCCCTCTGCAGTTCCCACCCTCGCTCCTGTGCCCTGGCCTGTGATCCCCCTGTTAACTGGTTCCAGACTTCAAACCTCCACTTCTCATTGTTCTGCCTGTTTCCAACCCACAGCCAGCATCCCTCTCTCTCTCTCCTTCCCTCCTTCACTTGTAAGCCCCCCTTTTTCATTCACTTTTTCTCTTCTCCCTCTTTCACGTCTCTTTCTTTCTCTTTTGTTCTGTCTCTCTGATTCTGTGCGTTTACTTATTGGCACACACATCCGGTTTATCATTAGTCTGTAGGTTTGGCTTTTTTGTCACCTTTGACCCCTAACACTGGCCTTTAAACTATCTAAAAGGGGGATGGGGGTCTCTGCTTTTATTGTAATTGCCCGTATCCCAAAACGTCAGTGTTTATTTCTTCAGAGAGGTGATAAAAGACGTTCTCAAGCTTTTCCAGGGTACCACAATTACTCGGAACAAACCAGGCGACTTCCACAATTAGCTTCACCTGTCGACAGAGTGGTTCAGCCCTTAGCACTGTGGTGTCGAATCTTCACACAGCATAATGTTTTCATGAACCTGTGTCTGTGAAGCGTCTCTTCTTTACCCTCAGTGCCTGGTAAAGAGAACATTCTAGATACATTCTGGAGAACATTCTGGAATCAGGTTGCATGCCAGGCAGCTATGAGAGATGAAAAACGATGCAACGGTAGCTAGGAGTGTGCGCTAACTGCGGCTCTGTGTGTGTGCAGTGGAGCGAGGGCTGGACAGGCCGTTCCCCTGAGCGCCTCGTGTGCTTCCACTCTGCTCCAATCAGCATGGAATGCCGCTTGGGCATGTCACCACGCAAAGAAAAAAAAAATTAGAACTGCCAGCAACAAACCGCTTGGCTCGCCTTCCTCTGATGCCGTTTCAATGAACTGCCGTTCTCGGATTTGGATTCTGTTAAGAAACAGCATTAGGAGCAAACCACGCTCGGTTTAGGTGAAGATAAAGCCGTCATGCAGAATCCCAGACTGCTGAAGAAATGCTGCGGCGCAATTCTAGAAGATGAATGGTTGTTTTCTCTGTGTGCAGAAAAGGCCTAGTCGTCTCCAAGCAGTCACCATGGAAGGACGTGGTGTTGAACTTCTGCGACCAGCCACTTTCACAGCAGGTAACAGACTAAAACACAAGCTGATACCGACACAGCAAGACCAATGAAAACAAGTGTTTTTTTTATACCACCACAACTACATATTATACAGACTTAAGATTCTGTTTATGAAATAATCTTCTAAGACTTCTGTTAAAAAAGCAGGTGTTTCGGACTCCCATAAAAGTAGGCCGTTATCTCCCATTATATCTTATAACTATCAAATCAATCACTTATGATAAAATATTGCTTAGTTGAAGTGAGAAAAATTATTTGTGAACACTGTATATCTTATTTAGCTTGACCAAATAAATATACAGAATATTGAAAGTTTTCTCTAGGTAAATATTTCATGCAGAATTGGCACACACTTCACATCAACATTGCACATCAACCAATGATGTTCTTCCCTAGAATGGCAAAATGGATACAGGGGGAGCTCTAACATCTCTTCACAGTGTCACAGTGTTTGATTTGACAGAGACAACAAACCAACAACGCTTACCATTAACAAAGACCGGGTGACACATACATGCTTTTATACACTCACCCTAACGAGACACAGGTGAAACGGTTAACAACAATGAGAACAATCACACACGCCACACCCACATCATGCCCAGACGTACACACACACTAGACTGTTGTTTAAGTGCTCTAGACTGACAAGACAACCGAGCGCACCCACACACAGACAGGCCCACACAGACACGCCCACACAAACACGCCCACACAGACACACCCACACAGACACGCCCGCACCGACACGCCCACACAGACACCCCCACTCAGACACGCCCACACAGACACACCCACACAGACACGCCCACACAGACACGCCCACACAGACACGCCCGCACAGACACGCCCACACAGACACACCCGCACAGACACTGACAGAGCTACCTGTATTGAGCATGCAGTCATTTTTGTGAGGGCAGGCATCAGCTAATGCCAATTATCTCAAAATGGCATTAAGCAGCCCAGTTAATTGGTTGGACAATTAATCAGGCAACCACTAATAATAAGTCATAATACTGTTATAAAGAGTTCTATAAAGAGTTTATAATACTGTTATAAAGAGTTCTATAAAGAGTTTATAATACTGTTATAAAGAGTTCTATAAGAGTTCTTTATATAATAGTTCAGGGTTGCAGAGTTAACATGGGCCCAAGTTAGGAGACATTCAGGAAATGCTTCAACCAAGTGATACTGCTGTCTGCATAAATAAATGGACTTCCTGTTGGCTGTGTTGTATAAAGGCCTCTTCCTGCTGTGTTCCCTTGCTGTGGGACTCGAGCTGTACCCAAACGTCAGAGAGGTCATCCTGACAACCAACTCTACCTTCACCGTCACGTGTTCTGGATGGGGACCCGTGACCTGGCATTTCAAACGAGAGGAGAGCGTTCCCTCGTTCCATACAGAGAACAGGAGCCCCTCTTCCAGTGCTCTCACCCTTGAGAACGTAACATGGAGGCACACAGGAGTGTATGTGTGCTTTGAAAATGACACCACAGACACCAGAGAGGTGAACATCTACGTACCTGGTGAGAAACAAAGCAGGTGTTTACTATCAGTGGGTCACCTGTCCATGAATAGCGTCATCCTTAAGCAGATTTGTCATTGTTGTTGTTCTCTTGCCAGATCCCAATGTGTGGTTCTTGGAGAACGAGTACAGCATGGTCACTAAAACGGGGCACGTGGGGACCATCCCGTGCCTTGTGACGGACCCTAGCGCTAACGTGAGCCTGTACGACAAGGAGACAGACACCCCTGTGAGGGGGTCGTACTCCCCCAGTGTGGGGTTCACGGCCCACCTCAACGACACCACCTACAAGTGCAAGGCAGAGCTGGGTGGAAAGAACATGTGGTCCAACCTCTACTACGTCTACACCATCTTCGGTATGTGTCATAGGAGAGACAGAATGCATGGTTTATGTCCTGTATAAATCAAGCCTTGTGTAGTGCGTTATATATGGTGTAAATCACACTGGTTTATGTCCTGTATAGTGCATTGGGTATGATGTAAATTACATTAAATCAAGCCAAGTATAGTGGACTATATATGATGTAAATCACATTGGTTTATATCCTATGCAGTGCACTGTTTGATGTAAATCACATTAAGTCAGGCTGTGTGCAGTGCACTATATATGGTGTAAATCACATTGGTTTATGTCAGGAAAAATGTATAAATCTGGCCACCAATTAATAAATGAAGGTACTTTTCAAGCTAGAAAAACGTTTATTTTTTTGGCCTGTGTTCTCTAGCCATAGATTTTGGTCCTCTGTAACCCTGACACCCCAGTTTGGGTTTGGAGTTTATTGGTTTGTTCATAACACTAGATTACTCATCAGGGAGTACAGGACAGGAGTGACTTTAAACCAGTGACCTGGAGACAGCTTCACATGTGTGCCCCATCTGCTCAACTTCCTGTCTTTTGGTTCCCATAATTTCTCTTCCCCTCCCATTCATAAACAGATGATTTGTAAAATACAGCGTTAAAACAATGCTTGTCTTGTATGGGTTTGTGTGCGTGTGTGTGTGTGTGTGTGCTGCAGTGCCTGAAACACTTGACGCCTACATCAATGCCTCAAAGACGGTGCTGAAACAGGGTGAGGCTCTCAGCGTGAACTGCACCGCCCACGGAGTAGAGCTTGTCTACTTCTCCTGGGACTTCCCGAACAAAGACGTGAGTGGGCCGAAAATAAAACTCATCTTCGTTTCCCCATTTCGCTTCAGCACTGACTTTTCTGGAGAAGCTCCAGGAGCCCAAATTACCTCAAGATGTGCTGCCACACCTAATCCCTGAGAAGTTTGTATGAATAACACGTTTTTGTTAAACGTTTAAATCTGTTGGAGAAGAGGAGAGATGGGTGTGTAGGAGACTGACAGCGAGATGGAACGGGTGTGCGATTGCTGTGTTTAGCCTGCAAGACATCTCTGATGCAGCTCCCACTATCCAGGAATTGGTGCAAGGCATTAAGAGGACGTGTTTGGTCTTGTTTGCCTTTGATGGTTATCAGAGAACATCAGTATGATGATTTCAGCCATGTTTCATGGCTGATCAAAGCTTTCAACCTCTGTCCTTGCCATTTAGATAAGAACAGTGCATGTATTGTGTATATAACGAAAATGGTGTTTTCACAGATTTCGTTGTTGCCCTCTCAATCCAGCTCTTAGCTGTGAGAGTGCAGTCAGGCCTGCCGTATGTGCATTTGATATCTGAGAGCGCACATCTGTCTTCTGTGTCTCCCCACGTTTAATGTTTGTTTTTGGTTGAAGTGATTTGGGAGCTTTCTGGGGAGCAGAGGCAGGAATGGATCCTCTGATCCTGGAACCCCTCAGTGAACCAGGCTGCATATACTGCATGCTGTGAGGGCGTAGAACAACAAAAGAATGAGCTTGCCATCTGATTGGCCCATGCAGGAGATGGCAGTGTTTCCCTCACTCACGGTCATAAAGTGTTACATTTAGAAAACAGTCATCATTCAAAAAGACACTTTTATATTGACTTCCAATGGAACAAGCATTGAGCTTCCAACAGGAACAGCAACCACAAGCATGTGTATGTGCTGTAAATTTAACGTAAACACAATGTCTTTAAGTGCTCTGGCTAATGGGTGCAGTGGTGATGTTCAGTAGCCTGTAGCATCTGCCGGTTTCCCATAGTGCCCTGCATGGTTTTTAAAATGCTTCTCAGCCAGATCATTCAGTTGCTGAGCTCCCTCTCCCATGCCCCTTTAACCAATCTCCTGCTTCCTCTTGACCTCCGTGCCCTTCTGACCCTCAGGCAGGGGAAGTGGAGGCCCTGACGGACGTGCTGTCATCCATGAGCATGCGCTCCTGCCTGAACATCTCCAGTGCTTCTCTGTTGTACTCGGGTCGCTATGTGTGCTACGTGAAGGAGGATGTGGGCAACCAGAACACCTCGGCCAGCATCGATATCACCGTGCTGGGTGAGTAGACGCGCTTTACGCTTACTGTGATACTGAGCCGGACCAGAGACCAGGCTTGAGTGAAGCACAGCCTTTATAGGCATAATTTAAAACCTAATAATGGCGCAAGGAAACAGACATGAAGAAATGTTTCAGTAAGTGAGATCGGAATGAATTAGGGTACTGAAGATGTTAAAAAAATACTGAAGTGGCTTCATAATCTGAGAGGTAAAAAGCAAGAGAAAGCCTGTTCAAAACATGACATCACACGTTTGCTGAACTGAACGGGCAGACCTGAGTGAACCCAGGATGAAAGCTCCACCAGCAGCCAATCAAAGCAGTGTTAGATGCTGGCTCGGTCCACCCTCCAGGCCACCGTAGAGCCCATCACACGTGTGATTGTTTACATTCTTTTGAAATGAGGTTATATTTAAGCAACCCCACCGAAACCCACACCAGTGGGGCTCCTCCACACACTGCAGTGCCTTCAAGTCTGCAAACCCCATCCCCACCTTGGAGGTGGTCAGCAGCACACTGAGCGTCTGTGCAGAGGAGCAGTGGGGAGGGTGGAGAGGTGTGCAGCTCAATGGAGGCTTTGTGAGAGCATCCGTGAGTCTGCACCGTGCGAAAACACTCACGCTCTCGCTTACACTACTGTAATGCACTTGGTAAAGCACATTATAGACTTAGTGTTATAATGCTGAAAGTGATAATGAAACTGTATGCTTTTAGGGGTAAATTATGCATGGAAAGTGATGATTGGGTTACTGTAGTACAGGATTACACACATGGCCCTCAGAACATTGATGAGGGGGGTCTTCAGACTAGTTCAGTAGATTTGTACCTCCTTTTATGGTTTTGGTTAATACAAAAACTTCCTAAACTACTGATATCAAATCCAGATTCATACTGGGGGTTCTAAGCTACTGGCCTGAACTGTACCCACCGATCTGAGGCCCTTTCTGTGCTCGAGAATTCTCACCCCATCGAGTTACGCCCGAGTTTCCACACGCTGAGCAGCTCTGGAGCTCAGGTCTCCCCCTTCAGTCCTGTGAGCTGAGCCGAAGTGCCTGTGTCTGTTTGCAGACAGGGGCTTTGTGCAGCTGAGCTCCCTGCAGAGCTCCAACGTGTCAGCACATCTACACGAGGACGTGCAGCTGAGGGTGGTGGTGGACGCCTACCCCAGACCCCACATCCGCTGGAGCAAGGTCGGAGGTGCCATCACCGGAGCCAGCACCGTCAGCACCAAACAGGAGCACGAGACCAGGTAAGCACAAGTCTAGCAACATCACCAACAAACCGACTACACCATCAACAAGTCACGCCAGCTTCTGCTTTGTAAAACTGAACTTTGTAAAGTGAACAAATGTCTTTTGATGCTGGACCCAGTATGAGGCACATTGCCAGACTGTTATTTTTAAAAAAAAGTCTATAGTTGCTGAAGGTTCGAATGAAACGTATGTGCACCTCTGTCTGACGTAGGTACATCAGCACCCTAACATTAGTGAGAATCCGATTGGAGCAGAAAGGTTATTACACCATCCATGTTTCCAACGAAGACGATTCCAAAGAGATGACCTTTGACCTAGAGGTTAAAGGTGAGGACTGTGTCTACCCCACACCCTTCTCCCTGAGCAGACAGGACTCTTTTCCCTGTAGCCGTAGCACAACACTGAAGACTGTCTTTCTGAAGGGCTTCCCTCTGCGTTCAGTTCCCCCGCAGATAATGGAGCTGTCAGACCACCACCTCCCAGGCCAGAAGCACGTGGTCACCTGTATGGCAGAAGGTGTCCCCCCGCCCAGCATCCAGTGGTTCAGCTGTGACAGCATGTTCAAGTGAGCACACAACATCATCATCCTCATCATCACCAGAATTATGTTCTGCAGCAGTTGCATCATCAGCACAAGTGTTATTAGCATCATAATCATCACGTGATTGATTCTTCTTTATGACTCTATATAAAGTGTCCACTGTATGAACACACATACCTGACCACAATATGTATATTATAACTCAGTATATAACTTTGCAGTACCTCATTTCACCTTCGGGGGGCTCCCATGCATTCATAATTATGTTAAAAGACATAACAGCAGACACATAAATGGACATGATGTGTGTGTGCTGTTCTGTAAATGGCAAACCTTTCTGCACCTCGTGTGTGTTATGGTGCGTACGGTTGTACACGACACACCCACAGAAACGTAAACTGCTCCATTACGGGTGACCCTGAGCTCCTACTACATCATGCTGAAGGGGCTTCATCATTAATGAGCATTAACTCATGAATGCACTTCTAAGAAATCATTTGTATGAATTATCCATAACCTCCATCATCCTAATGCACAACACCCACCTCAGTGTGACAACGGAGCACTCTCCCTAATCCATATATCATTGTTTTAATGTGTTTATTTCACTCTCTTCATCGAAAATGGCTTCCTGTTCAGATGCAGCAACAGAAGCGTAGTGTGGAGCCCCCTGGTGGCCGACGCAGAGACTGTCAGAATTGTGACTAATGGCACCTATAATGACACACGCAAGATCCACCAGGTGCACAGCCAGGTGATGTTTGAGCGCCCTCAGCAGGTCACCCTGCGCTGCCAGGCACGCAACGAGAGAGGAGCTCGTGCACGAGACATTCGACTTGTCACTAACAGTGAGTGTTCTGTGTGTGTGTGTGTGTGTATGTGTGTGTGTGTATGTGCTTGTGTGAGAGGGCAAATGAATATAAATGAATAACCACATGCTATAAATTAACATGCACTGCAAGCTTTTTAAGGATGATATCTTGTGCAAACAGTTTCTGCAGGGTAAATGGCTAAAATAAGCTGTGTTTTCTGAAGGGGCCTCAGTAAGGTGGGCTTCATATGTTGAGCAGGAGAGGGACTAGTAAACTAGGGCCCTGGTGTTCACACATGAAACCAGATCGGTTTGTCCTCCTGGCACCAGATCCCTCTAAATCCAATCTCAGTCGCAGCACAGGAAAGCCCTCTAAGAGGACATGTGTGTGTGTGTGTGTGTGTGTGTGTGTGTGTATGCTGTCATAGGCATCTGATGCACACAGCCATAGTTCTTTCTTTCTTTCTTTCTTTCTCTCACTTTCCTTTCTCTCTCTTTTTGTGTTCCTTTCAGCTTTATGTCCTCCAGGTGTTAGAGGCTTTTTATGGGCTTGGTCTCATGCTCTCACACACACACAGAGAGAGAGAGAGCTTACACCTACCCTCTTACACCAACCCTCTTACACCTACCCTCTTACACCTACTCTCTTATACCTACCCTCTTACACCTACTCTCTTTACACCTACCCTCTTATAGCTACCCTCTTATACCTACCCTCTTATACCTACCCTCTTATACCTACCCTCTTACACCTTCTCTCTTACACCTACCCTCTTATACCTACCCTCTTACACCTACTCTCTTACACCTACCCTCTTATACCTACCCTCTTACACCTACCCTCTTACACCTACCCTCTTACACCTACTCTCTTACACCTACCCTCTTATACCTACCCTCTTACACCTACTCTCTTATACCTACCCTCTTACACCTACTCTCTTTACACCTACCCTCTTATAGCTACCCTCTTATACCTACCCTCTTATACCTACCCTCTTATACCTACCCTCTTACACCTTCTCTCTTACACCTACCCTCTTATACCTACCCTCTTACACCTACTCTCTTACACCTACCCTCTTATACCTACCCTCTTACACCTACCCTCTTACACCTACCCTCTTACACCTACTCTCTTACACCTACCCTCTTATACCTACCCTCTTACACCTACCCTCTTATACCTACCCTCTTACACCTACCCTCTTACACTTACCATCTTCCCACACACAACACTGCTATTTTTACAACACTTAAGATTTCCTCTTAAACACCAGTGCTAATTATAACAAAGTTTTAACTGCATCACCAGTTTCCCCAAATACTCAACATACAAAAATGTATTCTTCTACAGAGAGAATGTTTCATGATCTCCTGTACAGAGAACGTTTCCTGATCTCCTGTAGAGAGAGCACTTTGTGATCTACTGTAGAGAGAACACTTTGTGATCTCCTGTAGAGAGAGCACTTTGTGATCTCCTGTAGAGAGAGCACTTTGTGATCTCCTGTAGAGAGAACACTTTGTGATCTCCTGTGCTTGTTACGCAGGACAGGTGGATGTTTCTTTGCTTTTTGTATATTTAAGTCCATTGATATTTCATTTAATAATTTGAATAAGACACTGTATTCCGTCACAGTGCAGATTGCATTTTATAAGTAAATTGTACGTTTGTCTCTTCAGCTCTGTTCTCTCAGGTCGCTGTGCTGGCAGCAGTTTTGGCTCTTGTCGTCATAGCCATCATCTTCATCATCATCCTCATTGCTGTGTGGAGAAAAGTCAGTACCACCTTTCACCTTCACATGAAGTACAACTCCAGTTGTAATGTACCTTCATCAGATATGCTGGCAACACATACTGGATTATAATACCGTTAGATTATGCAAAAATTACAGAGTGATACACTATACTATACAATACTGCTGTACTATCAAAGATGATTCAGACTATTGTACTACTGTACAATACTGTGTCATGCTACTATTTACAAACAGACAGATCAGTTTGTCTTATGACAGCACTGGAAAAAGCACCATGTATTCGAACGGGTGTGTTTGTGTCCGTGTGTCGTGGTCTGTACAGAAGCCTCGCTATGAGATCAGGTGGAAGGTGATTGAGTCAGTGAGTCAGGACGGGCACGAGTACATCTACGTGGACCCCATCCACCTGCCCTACGACCTGGGCTGGGAGATGCCTCGGGACAGCCTGGTCCTCGGTACGAGTTGGGGGCTGTCTGCTGGAACGGCAGAGCAGGCCGTTTAAATAGACCTTGGGGGATCATGAATACAGCTGCTATTACATGGTGTACCTGACGTGGTGTGTTGAGGACACATTGCAACTTTTTTATTTGGATACGTGCACAAACACACACACACACACACACACACACACATACACACAGACAAAACCAAACATTCGTAGTGTTTTGGGAAAGTGTGTTTGAAGGCAACTTGGATGTGCTATAACTCTTGTGCCGCAGGTCGCACTCTGGGATCAGGGGCTTTCGGGAGGGTTGTGGAAGCCACTGCTTACGGACTCAACCACTCCCAGTCCTCCACTAAAGTGGCAGTGAAAATGCTCAAGTGTACGTTCCTCACACACTCGACCCCAACACATCTGCACAGCTACCTTGTGGCTCATTTGACGTATTTTAAGCCTCCTGCTGTTTCTCAGCACTTAACAGTCAGTAAATGCTTATTATTGTTAACAGGTAGGCTGTAGTGTGTGGCTGTGCTAACAGGTAGGCTGTAGTGTGTGCCTGTGCTAACAGGTAGGCTGTAGTGTGTGGCTGTGCTAACAGGTAGGCTGTAGTGTGTGCTTGTGCTAACAGGTAGGCTGTAGTGTGTGCCTGTGCTAACAGGTAGGCTGTAGTGTGTGCCTGTGCTAACAGGTAGGCTGTAGTGTGTGCCTGTGCTAACAGGTAGGCTGTAGTGTGTGCCGGTGTTCGATTGTTGACTCTCCTGCGCTGGTCTACAGCGACAGCTCGCAGGAGTGAGACTCAGGCCCTGATGTCAGAGCTGAAGATCATGAGTCACCTGGGCCCTCACCTCAACATTGTCAACCTGTTGGGCGCCTGCACCAAACAAGGTAAGCTACTGCACACAATATCCGACAAAACACACTGGCACCAAACGACATCAGTTGCTTGAACATAGCATTTTTTTCAGGGTTTATTTGGGGTATTAAAATATCTTAATTTCTTTGCCCTCCAAGGCCCACTGTACCTGGTGACAGAGTACTGTCGCTATGGCGACCTGGTGGACTACCTGCACAGGAACAAGCAGAGCTTTCTGCAGCACTATGCTAACAAGAGCCAGCTGGTCAACAGTGAGAACGGCCAGATGTGCCTGGATGCAGAGGTGCCTCCTGGGAAAGGGTACGGAGCTGACAGCGATCCTGCTGACCTGCCTCACAGATTATGCCTCTCTGACCAAACAGAAACACACTGTGTTTACAGTGTGGGAAAGGTTTTCCATAACCTGGCATTTCACTGCTTATAATTTACTGTAAATTTGCAGTGCAGAAGGATGTTTTACAGCGATCTTAGGCCATGTTTTTTTACAGTATGTTTGAAGTGAAAAAATCTGGAAGGAGGTATTACAAAATACTAGAGTAGATCATATGTGTTCAGTGTGATAAATAGGTCTTTTGAGTGCAACACGTTCATGAGACTATAAGTAACACGTGTTCAGGAAACTATAAGTAACACGTGTTCAGGAGACTATAAGTAACACGTGTTCCAGAGACTATAAGTAACACGTGTTCAGGAGACTATAAGTAACACGTGTTCAAGAGA
>JAOXYF010000003.1:9243232-9297386 GCA_028565775.1 Sternarchorhynchus goeldii | reverse complement strand
CTATAAGTAACACGTGTTCAAGAGACTATAAGTAACACGTGTTCAGGAGACTATAAGTAACACGTGTTCAGGAGACTATAAGTAACACGTGTTCAAGAGACTATAAGTAACACGTGTTCAGGAGACTATAAGTAACACGTGTTCAGGAGACTTAAACCAAACTGCACTAAACAGTCCCACTGCATTAACGGAATGGATTTTTCCGTGTCCTTTCATGTATAAACAGTCGTGTTTCTGTGAGCTTCCTCTGGACGTTTAAGGAGCCTGCTCACAGAGAGCGCGTCGCTCTCTCTTTGTGAACCTCTCTGTCCTGTAGCTACGTGTCGTTCGGCAGCGAGAGCGATGGCGGTTATATGGACATGACCAAGGAAGACATGACGGAATACGTGGCCATGCAGGAGCTCAGCGACACCATCAAATACGCAGACATCCAGCCCTCTGCCTACGAGTCCCCGTACCAGCAGGACATCTACCAGGACCAGGGTATAAACACAGCGCGGGGCCCAGACGGCTCACGCAGCTCTACACAAACAACAAGGATTTCTAAAACAAACGTCCCAGGAGTTCCTTCGCCAGTGACAAGGTTTAATGAGACGTTAGTTTAATGTCTACAATAGCTACCAAGAAGTGTCCGCTTTTTAAGACAGCTGTCAATACTCTGGTCAATTAAATCTGCCAGACTGTGTCACTGGGAACGCACCACTCCTGTAAATCCATGCCAGTTCTGCGTTATGCGAATGTGGCGACAGAGAACTGATGACGTGTCCATGGTCTCTGCCGTGTTATAGTTCATAAAGTTAGTGTCGGCTCTATATACATCGTGGAAGATAAGCATAGGGTTGTATTATACACAGCGTTTCACAACTGAGAGACAGCAAAAATATTCAGAATCGAATTCCTTTATACCTGCCCATATCATCCAGATGTTGGGCAGATGTGTTAGGGATTTGTGGTTTGAGGTGAACAGACCAACATGGTGATTCTGGGAGAAATGTGTTTGCTGGTGTTCATGTTGTTTATTGATAGTTTGCTAATTTGCTTGGTTATGCTTATTTTATAGCAACAGTGAACTTTAGAAAGCACGTTCTACATTATGTCTAAAGACTAAATTTTGACTGTATGTGTGTGTGTTTCAGGCCACAGAGTGGACCTTTCACTGGTTATCAGTGATTCTCCTGTGCTGAGCTACACTGACTTGGTTGGTTTCAGCTTCCAGGTGGCCAAAGGCATGGAGTTTCTGGCCTCTAAAAATGTATGGGAACGGATCTTTATACAAACACACCCACTTCTCCCTGACACATGTTTGTTTTGTAGTTTTATAATAGAATTGTGTGGACAAAGCAATAGTCTCAGTCCTTACATAGAATTTAAAGTCTTTGCAAAGCTTAGACAAGGAAAAGTACTGTTCTATCTTTAAATGGATCTCCAGGACATTGTCAACAGAGGTCAGCTGGAGTCATTTTCTTCCTGACGTGCTTTTATTATACTACTGTGATGCTCCTGGCTGAGCTCTGGCTGGGCCTTGCTGGCCTGTGGCTGGTCTCTGTGGTTGGGGTGTGGTTGGCCTGTGGATGGCCCCTTGATGGGCTCTGGAAGTTCTGGAAGTTCAAGCTTGTTCTTCTCTCAACCTTCCAGTGTGTTCATCGAGACCTGGCAGCCAGGAACGTGCTGATCTGTGAGGGAAAGCTAGTGAAGATCTGTGACTTTGGACTGGCCAGAGACATCATGCATGACAATAACTACATCTCCAAAGGCAGCGTGAGTGTTGCTTCCAGAGCAGATTTCCTGCTTGGTTCTGCATGCAGTCTGTTTAATGAAAACCCAGGGAGGACGTAGTAAGGGCTCAGTAGAGCTCTTTGCAGAGTTTGAAGAAAACAATGCTTGTTTTATATGCTACTTAAATATAAACAAACCTGCTTATAGTGCTTTGGTAAATGCCTAACATCAAGGTGGCAGATTCAGAGCTCTTCATGACTCTTCAAACAAACAAGGGAAATAAATAAATAAATGTTCAAGCCATGACTTCTTCAGCATGGTTGGACCTAACCCTGCACAAGGCTTGTTCTCAGGTAGTACTAAACTGACCAGGCATGACAGATATAACAGAGTACCCCCACTTCTGTGCTGGGATTTAGAGATCCTTTAATGTTACATAGGACTGTTGGGTCAGAAAACCTCCATGAAAGATTTCTGCTTGATGTGGGCTTTTCCTAACACATTCTATTGATAATCTTAATTATTCTAAATGTGCTTTAATCTTTTTCTTACCCAAATATTAGCAGGTCTTCATTCACCAGTTAACACGTGTATTGTTCTAAAAGTGGATGCCAAGTGAGTTATTGTGATTCTGGCTTCTGTAGACCTTCCTGCCTCTGAAGTGGATGGCACCAGAGAGCGTCTTCCATAACCTCTACACCACACTGAGTGACGTCTGGTCTTACGGAATTTTGCTATGGGAGATATTCACTCTAGGTGAGTTATTAATTAATACAATTCATCCTCCCATCCATCTAACACAAGCTATTAAATAAATCACTCTATGAAGTAAGATGATTTATTAATGTTGATAATATACTCTTACAGGAGGAACTCCATACCCAGACCTCCCCATGAATGAGCTGTTTTACAATGCTCTTAAGAGAGGGTATCGCATGATCAAACCTGCGCACGCCTCTGATGAAATGTACGTCATTTCATAACACTGTCAAAAATGTTTACTGCACCTGCCATCATTTAATTTTAAATGTACTGTTTCTAGTCTTTAAATGTGTTTAGTTAAATATGAGTATTAGTATATATTTATGTCCAGGTAATAGGCATTTGGAGAGGTAATAATGATACAAAATAATTCAATAGGATTATACTGTACTTTAAATATAGCGTTTGTCTCAGTTTAATACTATGATATCTCTATCATAATACTATGATAATACTAATGATACTATGATATCTCAGTTTAGCTCAGTTTAATACTGTAGTATCTGATCTGTGCCCCTGCAGTTATGAGGTGATGAGGAAGTGCTGGGAAGAGAAGTTCGAGAAGAGACCAGAGTTCTCCTTTCTGTCCCACACCATGGGGAACATGCTTACAGATGCCTATAAAAAGGTTTCAGCCTTTATGTCCTTCTGTTTTCTTGCCACAAGTTCAACACCGAACCCTCATACCGAATTTTACTCGACTGTGCACAAGCACTTCTCTAATGGTGCACGTCTCCTCAGTCCTGCAGAGCTCTGCGTTTTCTCTGTTCTGACTTACTTGATTAAACTCGATGGACAGTTAGTTGATGAGTGTGGACTCACTGCAGCTGCTCACAGATGACCTCAGTGACACTATGGTGTAAAGGTCACTGCATAAAGGACCACAGTGAAACCCATCACAACCAATGAGGTTGACTGGCTCCCCCTTTCTCTCTCTCTCTCTCTACAGAGGTACTTCCAAGTCAACGACAGCTTCCTGAAGAGTAACCATCCAGCTGTGGTACGCACCAAGCCGCGGGTGCCTTCTCCGTTCCCAGGAACCCTCTCTCCCCTGTCCCCTTCTCCCGTCTTCCCTCCATCTTCTACCCCCCTCCCCAACCCTTGCCTGGGGGCAGACGGGGAGATGGCAGTGGCCCCTTATAACGGCTACATCATCCCCATCCCTGACCCCAAGCCTGACGAAGAGGCACAGGAGATGACGGCATCGGGGGAAAGCCCCTCGAGGTAGGATCCAGTTCCCTGACCGGCTAAAACCACACAGGATGTCGGAGAGAGATGACGCAGCAGTTCCTTCCGTGAAGACATTACTCACATAGGCTTTCTACAGAAATAGAAATAACCATCTCTTTGATGAAAATTGCCTTCCTTCACCCCAAAAGTGGCTTATACTGTTTTGTCTTTTGCCACATTGTAACAGTTAGAGTGGTTAGTCGTGAAACATGATGCTCATTGTTTTCTAACACATTTTGTCACGAAAACAGCGCTCCCTTGTGGAGATGGAGTGAATATAGAACTTGGAATTCTAAAGGTGTCATTTTCCCCCATAGCTCCGTGGGTTCAGAGGCAGAGACAGCTTCCCTAGAGACTCCCAGCACAGAGCCGGAGCAGGAGGAGCTGCTTAAAGAACATTCTGTAACCCCTGATGTCCAAGAGAGTTTTCTGTGACTCCCTGCACACTGGAGTGAATGCAGGAATTTAAAGCAGAAAGCAAAGCAAACATCTGGTCAGTATTTGAGATGCTAAGTAGTTTTCTAATCCTTAGAAACTGTTGTCAGGTACAACTGAAAGCAGTCTGTTATTACAGAAATTAATGCAGAAATTAATGCAAAAAGATGTTTTAAAAATGACGATTCATATAAAAACCTGTACATTACACACACTCTGATCTTTGTAAGGAATCTGTAGAAAAAAGCTCTGGCCTTAGAGACAAGGGCTACAGGGGCCTTTCAACATGATGGTTTGTTTTTATAAATGTAATGACCTAAGCTTAATAATAACACAATATTAGATCATCAGTATTGATAATACATGCTGTGAATATCCTTGGATTCTGTAGCATTGATGACTGAAGATTGACGATTGCTTGTCGTTTTGTAGGACTGATGCCTGAAATGTTACTTTGTAAGATATTCATTATAGTCAAACTATGTAAGAGCAGTTGACATTTTAATGAAATACATATTTGTGGTTATGAAGTTTTTTATGTATTTTGTTTCAGTGTATTATTTTCCTGTTGAGCAGAACATTATGCAAAATAAGTTTGTATGTTTTATTTTGAGACACATTTCATTTTACTATATTTTACATTTTAGAAAGGAATTTTTAAAACCTTGTAGCAAATTTGCACTTTAGTCTTGTGGGAAATTATGACCTAGATTACATTTGATGTTCCTTTTTTATTTCATGAAGGCAATCAAGGTACATTGAATTAGTAGACAATGTATCGATTAATGATTGTTATATTTGTTTGTTTACAAAATGTTATATCCACCACAATATTTTATTGTGAGAATTCTTTATTCCCTTAGACATTGTATCCTTCTGACTGAAACACTAGTGAAACCCAGCACAGGTTAAGGTACTAGAAACAGGGCAACTTTTATATGAGATTTGATCTCTCTCTCTCTCTCTCTCTCTCTCTCTCTCTCTCTCTCTCTCTCTCTGTCTCTTCATTGCTTCTTTTAGTTAGCATCTGCTTTCACATCAGTATACACTTCCAGAGTATTTCTCTGGCTAAGGTTGGAGGTTGCCCTCTTTTACACTGCTAAGTTTCTTTTCTAAATTTAATGCAAACCTTTGCATCTTTATCAAAGGAAAAGTGAAACCGACTTCAGAACAGTAAAAGGACATATATTTCTGTGTAATCAGCCATATATTTTATGAACCTGCAGAAAAATTGGCAGTGCTTCACTTTCTGTTGATTTCTCAAGATTTTATTGTAGCCTCTTTTTTGTATATGAGCCAAAACATATTTACTGCCACACATCACACTTTACACGAAAATATCACACATGCTATGGTACCAAAGCTTTTACAATATGTATGTTTACAAGTGTATTTTTGTATAAATATTTTGTATATTTTACTTTATTGGACTGAATGTGTTATATGTAAAAAAAAAAAAAACTATAATAAAGATTAGGGGACAAATCTGTTGCTTTTGATTTGTTCTTTGAAGATTGATTTTGTTTTCAGACTTTTTTGGCCTTTTGGGGTTTAACGTGTACTGTTTTAGGCAAAGACCAAGCCTTTCTCCCATGTTTATTGTGGCTCTCTATCCCCATGACTACATCCCCAAGCAGACGCATTACAACTCACCCAATATTCATCTTCTTACAGCAAAGATGAATAAAGAGAAGCCTAAAGAAGAAATTATTCTGCCATAACTCAAAAGCACAGATGAGGGGCTCTTTTGCCACCAAAACAGCCACCAACGCTCACCCTTTATGCACCATATCGGACACTGGCTTCTTCAAACACTGGAGCCAGGTGTAATGGAGGTGTTTGGGAAAGCGGCGGTTGTGCCCCTCTCCGTCTTGAGGATGCTCCCTGGGTCTCCTGACTCCAACTGCAGCAGGGCTCCCATCATGACCGTTAGTTTCACTTGTCTAGGACGTTCAGCTAAGAGAGACACCAGATGAATGTATGTTTGACTCTCTCCTTGGGTCTCACTTTAAAGACACACCAGGGGGTTCTAAAAGTATGTAGATCAAATTAAGACAAAAGCCATTGTTGTCTAAACTAAGATGGATGTGGAGCGTATATTCATTCTTTCATCACATTAATTCCTTATATTTATGATGAACTGTCTTATTTATTATGCTTCAACAAAGGAATTTTGGTTACTAAACATTAAACCCTAAAATTTAAAGTGCACAGAAAAAAAGGTTATTGGTAAAGCCAGTCTGCAGTCATCTGATTTCCTCAATGTCGTAGGCTGTAATGGGAAAAGGAGAAGTTTGTGCTATAAGTGAAGCAAAGAGCACTTCTTCACTTCAGGAAAGACCAAGACAGCGGTCAGAGTGGGCCGAGATGCTTCTCCTGCCCTTTGTTCTGGAACTCCTGTGCTCTCAGGCACTCGGTAAGTGCTCCAGAAAAGAGTCTTTGCTGTTTTTTAAGTACATTAGCTACTGCCTTCCTGCTGGATGTCTCACTCTCTCTGTCAAAATGCTTTCTAAACAGATTTATTGTACAGTGCGTTTTAATGTTTTGTTCCTAGATTAGAATTGCCTTTAATACAGAACCCAGAGTTCCAAAATGTTTTTTAAAAAAGCTGTTTATTTACCGAGTTTAATTTCTTCGCCCAAGTTGAGACTGACTTGGTCAGAGCAAAAATGCACATTCAGTGAAGTTCAAAATCTCACTTCTGTTTTTAACAAACCAGCGCAGCAACGTTTTAAGAAATTATATTTATGTTCATGGGACGTTACTTTACACGGATAAATATCACAGAAAACACAGAAAACAAAAATGGAAGAGACATCATATCTCAACCGTATTATTTTTTAAATTATACTTTACGCTTGCGAATTTATTGAATGTAAATAAACTTTTGCTCATCTGTAAAATGTTTATTGGTGTTGTTGTTATTATTGTTGTTTCTTTAGTTGCCAGGGTGAGCTATAAAAATTGGTAATGTTTTTGTCAAGACACCCTTTTATTTATATGATCAGTCAGACAGTACATTTTCATCTTAAATTTGAAAATTTAAGATGAAAAATTGGCACCAACTTTTTTATTGAAGAAGAAAAACAAATATAAATGTAAAGTTAAAATAAAGTAAATGTATGGCCTTATAAATCCCCACTTACTCCTTTAATGACTAAGTCACTCTGAAATCAAATGTCTACCAACCTCTGTACTCGTTCACATGAACTAATGGCCCACTTTGAACATTTTCTTTAAATCTGTAAATAGGCTTTTACCCCGTCATCCATGCGTCTTTATTTCTTTTAATTCTGCTAATGTACCTGTTTTCCCGTTTCCTTTAATTTCATTGTCTGTTGCTTCCCAAAGGTTTTTAGCTGCTCTTCACCTCAGCCTGCTTGTGAGGGACCAGGGGCTCTGCATAGAAGATCCTTTACAGGGTTTTCTGGAGAACTTTATACAAATCCAAACAGAGCTGACTTGAACAGCTACCAAATGAAGCAGGAGTATGTTCATAAAGTCTTGTGTAGATGAACAGGCATCACCCCTCAGTCCTGTCATAGCCATTCAGTGTGTAACACAGTATTGTTTACACAGGACTAACCCCACCTTGCACCAGCTAAAATTTGAACTTGCTAAAATTCATTCAAGTAAAAATGTTATTCAGATTTGGGTAAAAAACCCAGGAGAGAGGGAGCAAGACCAAGATGGAGAAGTGAGATGAAGGAATAGGATGTTGGGTTTTTGTTTGATTTTGAAATGTGTTTTCAGGAGCGATGTGGTCACTGTGTCCTGGCCATCACACTTCTGCACCCAGGCTAACGCTTTGGTTTCGTTTCTGCTTCGGTTCGATGAGGTTTTTGTGGCACTGGAGCCACAGCAGACAGAAGCCGCATCCATGTGCTACCAGCTTGTTAGCCCTTGGCAGAGCTGGACGAGAGCACGCCAAACTGCTCTGTTTGCTTTCTTGAACGATGTTGGTGAATGCAGCATAAACTGTCTGTCAGATTCAGATTTTCTTTGTTTCATTGACAGGGTGGTCAGAACCTCGGATTAAAGTAAACGGAAATGTACCCGGATCAGATGTGGTCTTAAACACCGGCTCTAACCTTGTTCTGGTGTGTGAGGGTGATGGTCCGGTGGAGTGGACACCTCGACTGGTTAAACACAGGCAATATACCACATCCAGTGGAAACACCTCCACCTTCAGTGTGAAAATAGCCAAAGCACTGTTCACTGGCACATACAAGTGTGGATATACTAACAAGAATGCCTCAAACATCTCATCTGTGCATATATTTGTGAAAGGTGAGTGCTGATGGAATGAGGTGGAATGGGCAAGTGTTCAGTTGTTGTGCAGTAGTACGTTTCCCCAAATCCCTGATGGCTTTTGCTGGAAAAACCTACAGTCTAAAGCACAGGGCTGTGTGTTGTGTGATCCACAGATCCGAAGACTCCTTTCGTGACCCCATCTACCTCAATGAGAGTGGTGGTAAAGGAAGGAGCCAACATCCTCCTGCCTTGTCTCCTCACTGACCCTGAGACCACTGATGTCCAGCTGCGGATGGACAACGGCACCGTCGCACCCTCTGGCATGAACGTGACCTTTGACCCCAGGAAAGGCATGCATCTCCAGAACCTGCTCCCTGTCTACACTGCTGACTACGTCTGTGCTGGCAGGATTGGAGGGGTGGAGAAGGTCTCTGCAGTTTTCAGTATCAACGTAATAGAGAGTGAGTGTCTGGGAACCTGCATCCACCTTTAGCTCATTTCGTTTGGCTCATATTGTCGCGTGTCCGATTGCCAGCACTGAGAACATCACACACCTTTTGATGGCACGTCCTTCGTCACTCTGAAAAGGCATCTGACCCACCGGTTTCTCTTTAGAGAACCATTTTCCTCCATATGTGTTCCTGGGGAGTAATGAATATGTGCGACTGGTTGGAGAGACACTGGAGATCAGCTGTTCCACACACAACCTAAACTTCAACTACAACGTCACCTGGAGACACTCCTCTGGAGCGGTAACCTGTCATTGCTTTTATCCTTGTTGTTGGACGTGTGTAAAGATCAAAGCTAAGCTTGTTCTGATCCTGTCCCCGGGCAAAATGTGATAAACTAATTAAGTTGAAGCAGCATACTTGGGGTTTAAGGCCATTCTGACTACTACAGTTTGAAAATAGGATCCCACCAAACCAAATTAATTACAGAGGGTAAGTAAAAAGGCATGGATACGAAACCTTAAGGCGAAAGCTTCACAGTTCCTGATTTTTCATATGAATTGGGTTGTTGCAAATTACAAATGTCATGTTGGACTTTTGTAAAAAAAAAAAAAAAAAAGCAAAGCTCATAAATGTGTAGTTTTTATACATGTATTTTGCAAACCTGAAAATGTACCACCAGTGTGAAAAAAGTGTTCTATCCGTAGAAATTACCAGCTGCACAGGAAAGTTCAAAACCAAAGGATAATGGGCTGGCCATCCAGAGTATTCTAACCATCAGAGCAGTTAATCTCTCTGACACGGGTAACTTCACCTGCACAGGAATGAACGAGGCTGGAGTGAATAGCTCCACCACACACCTTCTGGTCGTTGGTAAGAAACTGCACAGAGAAACAGGTTTCTTGACTCTCCTGTCAGGCATATAATATGCACTTAGATTCAATAGTTTACTGTGGCTTATTAAACAGCATTTTTATCATTTAATTTTTAATGACTGAATGTGCATAATTCAGGAAAAATCCAGACAGGTTTTAATAAACACATATAAAGATGTAGTCTTTCTTATGGTTGTGTGATTTTAGAAGAAATGATAAAATGATAAATGATAAACTTGCAAATAAGCACTGGACTGGGTATATCTCTGTATGTTTCTTTTCCAGAGAAACCCTACCTTAGAGTCTATCCGAGACTGTCGGCCAGACTGCACCACCAGGGTCTGACGGTGAGCGCTGATGAGGGTCAGGACGTGAAGCTGGGTGTGCTCATAGAGGCCTACCCGCCTGTGCTCTTCCATGGCTGGCACACCCCTGCACCCACCAATACTTCAAACCCAGAAAGCAAGTTCTTCAGCAGGAATAACAGGCCAGTATGCTACCAGGAGAACGGGTTGTGCTGGAGCTGCACAGGAACATACAGGAGCTTCAGCAAAGTGACATTTGTATTTGACCATTTCTGTCATTATCCTTTACCACGGTCATTTAATTCCTATGTCATTAACAGTAACTCATGCTAACACTGTAATATTTTATTTGAGCAACTATAACTTTCATTAAAAGTTATATAAATTTCAAAAAATGTCATTAAAAATTAAATTGATATAAAATTGGATCACTTAATAATGAAAAAAAAAAACTTTGCATTTCGCTATTTAAAATTTCACTGAAAATGTAAATTAGGATGTGGTTATGATAATAAATCTGTGTTCCTTTTTTGCTTGCAGGTATGATGCAGTTCTGTTTCTGAAGAGGTTGAACTCTAGGGAGGGGGGCCAGTACACCTTCTCTGCTAACAGCAGCAGGGCTAACGCCTCCATAACCTTTCGCCTTCATGTGTACCGTAAGTAATGCTTGTTGGCAATGGGTTGTATTCAGTTTAAAGAGCTGATACAACTAAATGAATCTACAAACTGTTAACAATATAAAGAGCTTTTTTTTTTCCTCTGTGTTTTGTTTTTTATGCCTTGCCAAAACCGCATAGCTCTGGTCCAGCTCATAGACTGATATGGTTCACTGATTATGTGAATGGTTGTAATTTTTGAAAGTTTACACGATCACTCTTCTTGGAACAGAAAAGCCAGTTATCACAATGCTAGAGAAGAACACAAGCTCTCTGACATGCACTGCGTTTGGCTATCCAGCTCCCAGAATTCTCTGGTACAAGTGCCAAGGAACCAGGCCAATGTACGTGACCAATCATATACTTTTCCTTTCTTTTCTGTGGATAGAGGAATAGCAATGAGCTTTTGCATGTATCCAGAAAACATTATTACTATCAGATCGATTGCTCTCGTCTCTTTGAGTTTAATTACACACGATTTATACACTAGAAAACATTGAGAAACCTCAGTGAAGACAATCTATTTAAGTGAATGTAAGATTTAACGTTAATGAGCTAACTTACAAAAATTCCAAGTTCATAAACTGTGTGTCATTTTTGCAGTTTAACTGATTTGTGAACAACACCAGGACATAACTGCTTTAATGGGGTATACATTATTGTTGCAGATGTACAGACAATTCCACAGCCCAGGAGATCCTCCAGTCAGTTACAGTTCAGGCAATGCAGAGGGAAGAGTTTGGGAAAGTAGGAGTGGAAAGTGTTGTATCCATTGAACCATCCAATCAGAAAATAACTGTGGAGTGCATGGCTTTGAGCCGAGTTGGGAAAGCCAGTGCTACATTTCCAATAGACCAGTCTGGTAAGAACAAAAATAAGAGGATAATGACTTTTTTTTTAGCTACCAGATCACTAAACCAAAGGATGATGAAAAAAATCGAATACATTTTAGAAATAAAAAAATGTATTAAGTCACTATAAGTAAATGAACACCAATACTTTTTGTAATGGAATGTTCAGGAAGAGTTTTCAGTATAAAGATTTTACATTGTTATGGATATGATGCATTTTGAAACAACGTATTTTTGTTGACACTGTTATTTTTTTGTTATAGAAAATCTCTTTACCACAATGCTTGCTGGATCCATAGGCGTAGTGGTCTTCCTCCTTCTCCTCCTCCTCCTCCTCCTGTACATGTACAAACAGGTAAAACCTGTAACAGCTTTTTTGGAAAAGCTTTTACGTGTGTTATAATGTCAGCATTACCATCTAACAGCTAGTGATAACCCTGCTTTTATTTTATAGAAACCCAAGTATGAGATTCGATGGAAGATCATTGAAGCCACAGATGGGAACAGCTACACTTTTATTGACCCTACTCAGCTCCCATATAACGAAAGATGGGAATTTCCTAGAGACAAGCTGAAACTAGGTTTGTATATCAGAAATACATTGTAACCTAGTACTGCTAGCCAACATTAGCTAACTGGGGTGCTTTAAAATATAACATTTTTTTTCCCAATGACTTGCAGGGAAGATTCTGGGTTCAGGAGCTTTTGGGAAAGTGGTGGAGGCTACAGCCTATGGTCTGGGGAAGGAAGACAACGTGACTCGGGTAGCTGTAAAAATGCTCAAAGGTCAGTACATAAAATCCAGCAATTAGTGAAGGACACAGCCTGGACAAAAAAACTGTGCAGTGAAAGGGTGAACCATGTTTTAATAATAATAATAATAATAATAATAATAATAATAATAATAATAATAATAATAATAAAAAACTCCATGAACTAAACATGAGCACATGTACTAACTAAATAGCACTGATTTTATTAACATTGTAATAACATTGCTTCAAGTTATCACACTGGAAAATGTGCAGATGTTAGCAACAAAAACAAAACAGAACTAGTGCCCTAACTACAATACAAGAAGCCAACGTGTCATTCAATGCCCAGCAATGGTCAAATTCAAAATAAGGGACCTAAAAACACTCAATATAATAAAATAACTGTCAGGTTGTGTCACTCATGATGGCCATCACACACCATCTAACAAAGGTGTGGGCAAACATCAAACCTACATGTAACCTACATCAGGAATACAAATTGTTCACTAAATTCATAGCAAAGTATGTGTGTGTGTGTGTGTGTGTGTGTGTGTATACACACCATACCCATAATAAATTAAACTTTTACACAATACATAAGTAGTTAACAATTTATTAAAGCAAGTAACAATTTTGGATACATTTAATAATTTTTTTATTAAAATAAAAAAAATCAATTAAATGTAGCCTAGACATAAAAAAATAAAAGTAATTTACAGAATAAAAATTCACCCAAAACAGCTGATTAAACAAACCATTTTGACTTAAATAGCAGCAGCACTGCACTATGAGTTTCTCTCGACTTTAACGCATGTCTTTTACATCTTGAAAATTAAAGCAAAATGGTTCAAGACTGTCATCTCTGTCCTACTCTTGAAAAACTGTCTGAATTCTGGCAATTCAGCAGAACTTCATAAGCTTCTTCCTGCATTCAGTCTGCCCGACAACTCAACTTTTTAAACTCACTATCCACTCTATTAAGACACCCCTACCTTGTTCCGTTATCCATTACTGCCCAGTTTGTGTTGGTCATACTCTTTCATCAGTGGTCACACTGCCGTATCATTGCCGTAATTTATTGATCTATCTAATAAGAAGCAACACTGATGGCTTACCAACATTAGCTAACGCTAGCTAACCTAGCTAGATTAACAAACCTAACAGGTTAATCGTCAACAAAGCATTAATATTACTAATAATATTAAACTGCAGTGAAACTAGAATTCACAAAACAATAATGCAAACATCTGTACGGTGTAACTATATATATTTACCTAAAAATGTATATTAGCAACAAAATACGACCAACACATATTATAAACCACTCACCAAAAGTCTCCATATTCCACTGATATCTCCGATTCCTCCTCTTCAACAAACATCAACAAAACGCAACGGAATTTCGGTTCCGTGACAGAGCGTGCACTGACGTCATCAATAGACTGGCGCTGCATGTCAGGCTGAGAGTCTGCAGTCAGACCTCTCCAAATCAAGTCCATGGGCCAAGCCGCCACCTACACCGGCAGCCACCAGCAGGGGGCAGCTACTCTCACACAAGTCTGTTCCGTTCATTTGTACTACAGTTATGATACAGTACACGCAAATTCTTGGTATATAAAATAGTTCAGAATTTGTTGTAATTTGTAGTCCAATGTAAACTTTTTTGTGAAAATGCACTACTTTCAGCCATGGCTCATCCAGACGAGAAGGAGGCCCTAATGTCAGAACTGAAAATTCTGAGTCATCTCGGACAGCACGAGAATATTGTCAACCTACTTGGAGCCTGCACATATGGTGGTGAGAGAGAGAGAGAGAGAGAGAGAGAGAGAGAGAGAGAGAGAGAGAGAGAGAGAGAGAGAGAGAGAGAGAAAGGCTGCTTGCTGGAAGAGCAGTAGACTATAATGCTATGTAAAGTCCTGTGAGCTGCGTTCTGCTTGTACACAGCTGCAGATACTTTGCCATACAGCTCTGAGTCTCTACGATGAACACACTCAAAGACCCCCCCACACACACGCGCTCATATCCACATTCACACACCCACACAAACACCCAAACTCACACACATGCAAATCTACATTTTACGATCAATAAGACAAATGTGTGAAATCAAATTGTGCTATAAGCTGCCAAACACAGGACCAAAGAGCTCACAGCTCCAGTCATCAAGCAGGTAATGTTAAGGTTTGTGTGTGTGTGGGGGGGGGGCATGAGGAGATAGAAAAATAGAAACTGTGAATCTTTTCAAACTGGCATCTGGATTTAGAATGTGCTCTTTTTCTCGCAAGTACCTTCCACTGTAGAAAACACTTGCCACTTAGTTCAGTAAAATATGTGTGTGCGTGTGTGTGTGTGCGCGCGTGTGTGTGCGCACGCTTGTGTTTGTGTTCCCTGCTCAGAACTCAACAGTGGCAAAAAGTGAAGCTAGCTTAATCAACTCATCAGACTACCTTCATCCTCTCTCCCAGATCAGTGTCTCTCTAGTATGTAGCTGTACCAGTGTGTGTGTGTGTGTGTGTGTGTGTGTGTGTTTGCGTACCTCCCAGATCAGCCTGTTAAAGTCTGTCTCGGTCTCAAGACATGAATATGAAATGGTTGCAGACACTGTGTGTGTATTTGCGTGTGCAACCAAGTGTGTCTGTGTGTGTTGGACATGAATAATGAATAGAATCTAATGATTTAATGGGTAATATGCATGTTGACACATCCCACAGGCCTTGGACCACTTGAGCCACTGTTCAGCCATGTATAACACTATAGCATTCCTGTGAAATAGAGAGAGAGAGACAGAGAGAAAGAGAGAGAGAGAGAGAGAGAGAGAGAGAGAGAGAGAGGGAGAGAGAGAGAATTTGACATGGTTCTATAGTTCAGATACTTGTATGCATCACATCGCCTCTTTCTTCTCCTCTTAACATCTGCTCTATTCCATCACTGTCCATCCCCATACCTCTTCCTTACCTCCATTGTTAGGTAATGTCCCAGCCACTCAGTGGGAGTCTCTCCCTCGCTCCAGCGTCTCTCTCTCTCTCTCTCTCTCTCTCTCTCTCTCTCTCTATCTTTCTTTGGCTTGTCCCTTACCTTTACAATCGATCTCTCTTCCTCTCCTTTACTTCTCCTCCTCACTGCGCCTCCATGTATTTTCCCAGGGCCTCCACTACCCGTACTCCCTTCAACACTTATTTATCACGAGTCCCTTTGCTTTTTTTTTGCCAAAATAGTGCTCCTAGTCCAGAGCTTTATAAATGATATCACATCTTTTGTTGGCTGGAATCTGGACTTCATAAGCACCTGATGAAGAATTCCACAACCACTTCACCAACCCAGCATCCCCCAAATGACTTTATGTCCATAAAGTGACACTACTACATGCCCTACATCCCTAGAATTTGTCCCCAACATCCCCCACAATGTCATACCAACACCTTCCCAATGTCCTTACTATGCACCTCCCAATATCCCCTTAATGTCACACCAACACCTCCCCAATGTCCCTACAATGTCCTCCGCAACATCCCCACAATGTCACACCAACACCTCCCCAATGTCCCTACAATGTCCTCCCCAACATCCCCACAATGTCACACCAACACCTCCCCAATGTCCCTACAACGACCCCACAATCTCCCCACAATACCCCTGCAACCCTCAGCCTCCCCCCCAATATTCAAGCAACATTTAGGCAACATCTGGCCTGTGCTGATCCAATTAGTTGTTATCCTCCCAAAACAGCAGGAGCAACTGGACTGCGTCCATCTCCATATGGCTGTCTTTGACTTATGGACCCCAGTTAAAAAGACCCCTTTTGTCTTTGACACTTAGCAAAATTGAGTTTCACACAATACGGACTCAATTTGAGGGAAGCTGCTAATGCATTGTGTGTGTGTGTGTGTGTGTGTGTGTGTGTGTAGGGGATGATAATCAAAAGGTGGCACTGTAAAAGTTTTGGAATATGTCTATTCACGATTATTGCTGCTGGGCCATACAACCTGAAACAGGGCCAACCAACATGGTATATAAGACCTGCCCAGCAAGTAAAAAAAAAGACCAGGCAAGAAATAAGGACGATGACCTCACCATATACTGAATTATACTGAGTGCTGAGTGTGGTGTAACTTATATGACCGGGGTGACTTCATTCAGGTTATTATATGGTTTCGGGAGGCGGGTCATTATCTCTCAAAGCCTCTCATCTCGACAGCTGGAGTTTGCTTTAAGGTCCCACACCAAGCGGCTGATTGGCTCCTTGAATAAAGCATCAAGGAAAGGACCATTTGCATATAGTAAACAACATAATTATGCGAGGAAATAGAAACAATAATTGCATGGGCACTCGGTGGTGCTCCTATTCCTATCCCACGGAGGCAGTTTGCCATTAGGGTTGTTATTATTGTGATTATCTTGCTTTTCTTGGCTATAGGAGAGTAAACTGGGGTTTGGCCAGTAAAAAAAATGTAGTTGAACAATTCCAGATTGCCATTCCAAAATACTAGGACTTTAGAAAAAAGACAGATTTGAAACATAGTGGTAATTTCCTATGAATAAGATGCTTTTGTCATAATTGGGTTGTGTTGTAAATGTAGATTCACGTTTAGTAATAGCATTATAACAATGCAACATAAAATGAGATGGAGAACAATTACACAAATGCACAATGCCTTTGCTGAGCTGTTTGAATGTAGCAGGGCTATGTGTCCTATTCCCCAATGCAGCAGAGCTGTTCCAGAATTTGTCCCAAATAAGCACAATTTAATGAGTGACGTCAGTTAGCCGGTAGCGTATTAGACTGTGTGCTTGGCACGTAGTATGTGTGTGTGTGTGTGTGTGTGTGTGAAGGGGACACATACTTGCGCTTTGCCCTGGCTCTCCATGTGAACTCTACTAAGTAAAGCTCTGGCTCACTGACTGCGTGAAGCTTATTTCACATGCACAGAGCACAGGGCCGACATCCCTCACTCTGGCATGACAGTGCACGCGCATGCATGAGTGTGTGAGTGTGTGAATGTGTGTGAGTGTGTGTGTTTGTGTCTGTGTCTGTGTGAGTGTGTGTGCGCGTATGTGTGTGTGAATGTGTGTGTGTGTGTGTGCGTGTGTGTGTGTGTGTACATATGCTACATCTCTCACCTGTGCCTTCCACTCTCCTCGGGTATGTGCAGTGGTTTCATCTTAACTTCATCTGACACCTCTCAGCTTTCTCTCTCTGTCTCCATCTCTCTGTCTCCGTCTCTCTCTCTCGGTCTCTCTCTCTCTGTCTCTCTCTCTCTGTGTCTCTCTCTCTGTCTCCGTCTCTCTGTCTCCGTCTCTCTCTCTCCGTCTGTCATTTCTCCATTTGTTTCTCCAGCTGTGGTATTGTGGATCAGCTCTGCTGATGTAATCCCGTTACGGCCAGGCCGCGTGCTTTATCGCATTTACGTTAAGCTTGTACGGCAGGGAGCGTGACTCTTAACGCAGACCGTTTGATAACAGCAGACTGATTGGGGAGCGGGGGGGGTGCCCGGGGGGGGGGGGTCCTAGGGGCTACTCACTGATCGACACCTTGATTGATTTGGCACAGTTCATGAAACAGCACAGATGGGCCCTTAGGTTGTCCTGGTGAGGGGACTGACAGCAACCACCCAGCAACACATTCTACTACATTCATCGCAACCAACATATTATTCTCTGCTGATGGGAGTTATTTCCATATGCCTCGAAATGGAACGTGTGTTGTCTGTACTATAATCATCACAAATTACAGGACATGAACTGAATAATAAATTCGCTCTACATACTACTGCATCACAACCTAGGAAAGGGAAATCTCCTGGCGTGGTATGAGAAATGTGTGGAATTAGATGTTCCTGATTATTAATGAGTTTAAGAGAAAAACGCTCTCCCATTCACAAACCAACTCTGCATCTCGCTCAGCGGTCGGGTGATTAAGTAGAACCGTGCGTGTGTGCTCGTGTTTGTGTGTGCGAGCGTGTGCGCGTGTGTGTTTGTGTCTGTATCCGCACGCGCATATGTGTTAATGTGAAAGCTGTCACTGCCTGAAGTGGAACCCTGCAACTTTAGCGTATGCTAATCAAATCAAGATAGCTTATCATTAATTAGTGGTGATGGTTAAAAATAGCAGAGGCCAGCAAAGTTGGTGGGATGGGGAGGAGGTGCGGAGGTCTGAGCTGCGGCTGCTTCGCTCCTGATGCCTGGGAACGCTCCACGTCTGCTCTCTTCTCCACTTTTGTTCCTTTGTTTTGTCTGTGATTTGTTCTTATATTGTTCCCTGCACCAAGGTTGCCCTTAAGCATTCATCAAGAGCTGGTTTCCCCAGCCAGAAACCTTGAATCAGTTGCAATAAAACTGATCTCAGATCATCTCAGTTTTCTCTGTCTTGTAGGTTTCTTTTTACCCGCTCTGGTGTGTGTGTGTGTATAGTGTAGATTATCCTTATTTGTGATGTAGTCTAAATGTATTATTTAAAAGTGTATTGAGACTGAAGTTCAGGTCAGTTTGGGTTTGTCAGAGGTGGGGATGCACAGGATTAACACAGTATCTAAAACTGTAATCTTGTCTGGTGTTCAAACGTGGGTGTTTCTGTAATCTTTTACTCATACCAGAACCTGGAATGCAATAATCCAGCCTACAAGAAATATCTCTTGATCATTTTTCTCTCTTTCTCTCTGCCATACACACACACGCACACACACACAAATACACACACTGTGCTTAAAACAACAAAACCAACAAAACCAACAAAAACAGGACTGACTCAGTTCCCATTCTTAGTTCTGTTCAGATCATTCAGGTTAGATACAGAAACGATGTCATTTTCCAAAACATTCTTTTGCTGTAAAGATCGGATGATTTTTACAAATGTGACATGCAGTTTGCAGTTTAATCTCATTTGCATGTTTTCTGAGACCAGACTGACTAATAGATTCGGCGTGAACAATCACTATGCACCCCTAAAGATTTACTACGTGCCTCTGTAGGAACCACATGGGTTTCAACATTACTTTTTAGTGTTCCTCGTGAAAGACTGCCCCGCTAGGCTACTGGAAAGGCAGCATAAAAAACATTAGGTCATGAAAGACCATTATCTGTGTACTTAAGGCAATTGATGTCATTGTTTTTCTTTTCTTTTGCATTCTGTAACATTTTTTTTTGTAAACACTTTTGGACACGATGCTGAAAGCTTCACAGACTCAGTGCCAGTCACCCCCCGAAAAACAGCAAGGCTTTGAATCAAGGATGGCGAGAGGCAGTCTGATATTCCTGCCTGACTTGGAAATTAAGAAATCAATTTTACATCAGTTCTGCATCACGTTGCATAATAGATTCTAGACACGCTGAAATGGGAAATCTGAAGGACTGTGAAGTGGGTAGAAAAAGTGAAGAAAAAATGTTGGGTTTTTTTTGTTTTTTTTTTTAAAAAAAGGGCCAGAATAAACAAGTACCACAAACAAATCAAAAATAAAAGCCAAGTGGCAGCCTTAAGTAAACGAGGCAGGAATTGTGAACGGCCTGTGCAATTTCAGTGTTCCTTAAAGGTCTCTGAGGACAGTCCAGAAAAACCGCAGGTCTAGTTTTCCGTGGATATTTAAAAGAAAAAAAAAAAACCCACAACAAAACTACTGTTTAAGATGATCTTGAGACAGTGGGGGGGGGGGGAGCAGCTTGTTAACTTGACCTGTGCATTTGGGCTGATTCTCATCATTGTTGAAGTAATTAAGACAATGTTCCGGAGGCAAAAAGAAGGTCAGAATGTTTAGGCTTGCAGCCCCAGTGCGTTGCCACCGTCTGAAGAAGGTTTGCAGGCATAGCTTTTGACAGCAGGTGGTCCTAATCCATTCAGTGTAGGCTGGGGCATGTGAGTGTGTGTGTGTGTGTGTGTGTGTGTGTGTGTGTGTTATTTAAGAACCCGTGAGTCCAGACAGCTATACCGTTTCACTTTTACATCCAAATCCAGTGTTACAATCCGCTTCCTGAACATGTCAAAGCTTTGCCCACTGCTGTTATGATCTGCGTGTGTGTGTGTGTGTGTGTGTGTGTGTGTGTGTGTGTGTGTACATAGCCCTAGTGAAATTACTGTTGCGTTGTAATATCTATGTAATATAAATGTAATGCCTATGTAATAAATAATAACATTTAATAAAAGCACAGCAGTGCTATAGTAAGCATTATATTTGGTCTGAAGTCCTTTACACACGAAAATGTACAACTATTACAAGACATATATTCATGACAATAACTCTGTGTCATATCCAGAAGAAATGATGCCTTGAAACACAAGCCCGAGATACTTCTGATGTGTGTGTTTGTGTGTGTTATGTCAGTATGCAGCCATCTCTCGCACGACTTTCCATGCACTGGTTAAAATCCTCCCTGCATACTGGCATGGTCACTGTGCCCTACTGACTGCCAGCTGTCACATACAGAGAAAGAGAAAGAGAAGGAGAGAGAGAGAGAGAAAGAAAGAGGAAAGGCAGAATGAAGGGGAGAGAGGATGGGAACAGAAGATGAAAAGAAGTGTGGGGGGCGGGGGGGGGGTGGTTGAGTCAGTGTGAGGACACGCTCCTCTCTCTCCTGTCTTTTCTCCTGATGACACAAGCAACATGGCTGCCCGACGGGGCCCGACAAAGAGAAGAGAGACGGAGGGAGAGAGACGGGCATCGGCTTTTGCATAATCTGTAAGAAAATGAGAGAGGTGGGGGGGGAGGGAGGGGGTGTGTACTGGCCACACTAGTTGAGACACTGAGACTTGAGATTTATTTCTTTCTCCGCTGTTCTTAATTTAAAATCACCATGGAGACTTATCTCTTTTTATTTTCTTTTTTTGGAATAAAACGTATGCAATTTCCCTCGTTCTCAGCAGCTCCCTATTATAGTCAGAAATAAAAAAAAAAATCTGTCTCTTTTTAATTCAATTTGTCGTCCGTTTCTTTGAGAAACAGTGGCAAATGTGGATCTTTGGATCGGTTCTACTGTTCCCTCTTTATCCATCCTCGTCGATTTTGTCTGTTTTCACAAAACAATTTCATTTCTAGCACTTATTCATTGTTGTGTAATTAGGCTGCATAAGTGCTTTGACAACAGTACACTGACCGGTCGCCTCCCTCTTGAGAGAGAGAGAGACGGAAACGCAAAGCTCAAGATGGATGGAGCAGGTGAGTGAGAGGTGAAGAACAGAAGTTGAAGAACAGAACAGAGGAAAGGAGTGGAGCAAAAGCATATAAATGAACTAAATGAGCTCGTGTCCTGTATGTGTTCAGATCCATGCAGCTGCGGTTAACTTTCATCGTACGCTATAATAATTAGACCCACGTGATTGCATCGCTGTCTTTAGCGAGGCTGACCCTTGGTCTTCACGCATCAGCCATTCAGAGCGTTTCCCACTATAATTAGGATGCCAGAGAAAGGACAAGGATCTACTATTTAAACATTGTCCTCAGTTCTTTGTCTTTCGAATGACAATGGATACAAGTGAAGAGCAGTAATGTCTGTTAAGGCACATTTTAGTAACTTGATTTTAAAAAAGTCAAACTTGATTAATCGAGATGCATTTATTAACTGAGTAACTTTGCTCATACTAAAACGTTCCCTTTGAACACACTCGAATAAATCAAATGTATAGTCACTACTGGCTATACACTAACGCAATCAGTTCAAAATACTGAATACAAACATGATAGTGAATTGATAACATTTGTGCAAGGGTAAAAAACTAATATGCCTTGGTGAAATCCATATACAATTTAGAACAAGAGGATCAGATCAGTAAGAAAAAGCATGTCCAAATTGTAAAGACTTATTTATGGAAATATAAATGAGATTTTGTGAGAGAGCTACAAATCAAACAGAAGTACCAGATGAAGAATCTTTTTCGAGAGAAAAACTGCACATTTATTCTGCCACAGTAATCTTATCTCAGGGCTTGGGCAGGCCAAAGAACTTCATCTACCTCACATGCAATATCTTTCCTGGCCAAAAAGGCCCTTCACAATGTGGGCTATAGGTGGAAAGAACACAGCTGTGAAATGTTTGTGGACCTGAATACTGCAATGAAAACTGTATCCCAAATGTGAATGGAAGCAGGTCTCTCTGACTGTTCTCAACACTCTTGTTCGACCAGAGCACCCCAAAGACCGCCGAGACAAAAGTTTCCTCATTTACTTGGATCCCTGAGTGTTTTATTTCCATGTTATGAAAGATACCAAGGAGTTACCCTGAGGTACAGCAGAAACAACATCAAGAGGACCACCACAGAAAGAGCTTCACTGTGTCTCGGCATAGATTCTACAAGTCTTTGGACCTATCTTCTGAAAGGTATTTTCTAAGTGTTTTGATGATGATACTGGAGAGCACCGTCTGCAAAGTAGGTTCAAAATGTCCTATAACATTCAACTGGGTTTGAGATTCAACTGGGAAAGCCATCGTTATACACCATTCTCAAATCCATCAACCATTCCATGACCACTCATGCCTTGTGGATGGGAGGTCTGTGTCATTCTGGAACAGAACATTCCCATCAGGATGGAAATGTTTCATCATTAGATGAAAGTCTGAATAACTGCACAGATTTGCATTGATGGTCCACTCTAAGGCCAAAATTGGACCTAAATCATGAGATACAAGAGGTCAAGCATTCAGGTCTGTGACAGTCTCTTGGTTCTCTCTGCTTACTTACTACACTAATATAAAGGAATCATTAAATGTGCTTTTTAAATGACAATTCCAGATATTTATACATGGGTTTTCCTATACATCTAAATGCAGATGTCACTTTAGTCACTGTTTCTTCCGAAACAGACAGCTGAATGGTTTTGTGACTGATGTTCCTGCCCCAGTAATGAGTCCTCTTTCAAAGTCACTAGGATCTTTTCCTCTTCTTATCTTGGTCTAATATCAAGGTCAGCTCAGCCAACTCAGCATTTTTACAGTTTTCTCAATTGCATACACGACTTTCAGACAACAGTGTCTCTGCTCTAAAAGGCCTGAATACACTGCTCAAACTGTTACAGATATTTTGCAGATCCTTATATACTGGAATCAGTAAAATGTGTTCTTCAAAACCATGAGCATATCTCTACAAATGAAACAAACCATGTTTTTTCACACCAGTAAATTAATAACACGTTTGTCGCAATCTATATTCTGTGGTTTGTGATGTATCCAAAGATTACAGACACTGAGCAGAAAATGTGTCATAATTTAATGAATAATATATGGATTTTTTGTTAATTCTTTATATTTCAGACAATGTTTGAATTTATCATGCTGTGCATAGTTATTATATAAATACACCTAAATTTATACAGCGAGTTTAGACATGCTGGCTGTGACAGAGAACATGGTAAACAGACAACATGGAGACTGCTTCCATTACGTGTACCTGTATGGGCACATACAGCTGCCACTACTTTGCAACAAACAAACTGAGAACCACTTGATGGGTCTGTGTTCTCTGATTGGAGTCCTGGAGAGAACAGTAGCACTCTACAACCAGCTTGAGTTGCAAACTTTGTTTAGTATCATTTTATAAGGTTGTACACTGATAAAGATCACAGGTCTTCCACGACACTGGACATAATGGTGTAACATCATACAAAAACAGCAACGTTATATTACTTTACACACAATAAAACGTGGCAAAGAAAAGAATTGACAAAGACTACCGTCACTGTAACCATTTCCATTTGCAGAAGCTCACATTTTAGAGGCCACTATAAAGAGCAAAGGTTCAACCCTGCCTCCCACACTCAAACCTTGGCTGAAATTTCAATTAGTGTAGTTTGCATTTTAGATGTACCCTCCTCTTCCTCATCTTCCTCTAACACTGCCCTCTCCTCATCTTTGTGCACAATCGTCTCCCACCTTTTCCCACTGTACAGCTGTTAGACCCACAGGCCTCTCACAGTAGATACTGTTACTTTCTGTAACTGTAAGTTGCTTGTTACAGTAATTTGTGTGTTCCTATCTAGTAGTGTCATTTTTAGGTTTACTGGATGAAGATCTCTTTGGCAGGTCTTTGTATCTCTATGTAGATACAGTACAACACACCCATCACTCTGTCTAATTTTTAAATATTAATTTTAAAAAACTGGCATTTTCTCACACATCAGTCAGTCTCTGTATTTTTGCATTATATTCCACATAAGACCTTGTCATTGATTGTAATTGTCTAATGACCTAAACACTAATACAGAATCGAAAAGCTCTTTATTATTCGTCCTGCTGAGTTCTGTCTCTAATTCCCAAATGTATTCATATTCTGTTTTAATCTTACCAAAATATGCATCAAAATTTGTCTTAAAAATGTTGCTTAATGTAACGATGAGAATTGTGTGCAGTGTTGTGGAAAAAGAGTCTAATGGTTTGTAATGAAAATCAGGTCTAGAAAAATATGTTTCAAATTTTCGCACCTCTGCCACAGGCAAGAAAAAACCTGCATGTCACTGACTGAGACTCGTGTACCAGTGTTCAATAACAATGTGTTAGCAATCAAAAAATAAATACAATTATACAAGAGACTATATTGACTGTATCGGACAGTACACCTGTCTGAAAGCATCTGTTCTTGTCATGTTTCTGCACCCATTTATGCAGGCTTTTCCTTTAATTTGTTCAAACGTCATTGCCGTTTTCTCACTGACTGTCTGAACTATTGCTAACAATTAAGCTTGTTGTGTTTAAACCATGACATCTTTGTACTACTTGTGTTTCATCATTAGTGACTGGAGTTTCATGTTTTTAATGGCAACTTTCTGCATGAAAATATAAGTTAATTGTATTTTGTGAAGAATGTTGTGCTTATAGTTATGCCAAAAGAGCTGAAGAGATTTGCAATTTGCGTATATCAGCTGAATATTGGTAAAGAATTCTTCTTTAAATAATTGAAGAAAATGGTTTTTGGTTGTGTTCAAGGTATTAACACAAGCCAAAGCAAAAAGAAAACAGCTAAAACACCTTTTTGAGTGGACATGAATAAGGCCCTCTCACACACATTAACAATTCACTACCTGGCATATGTATATAAAAGCAAGAAACAGATAGTGTGTTGAGAGAGGGGTGGTGGTGGTGGTGGTGGGGGTTCATCAAGTGCACTCATGTTGCATTTTTACAGCTAAGCGTGTGGCCCTTGGTGTTAGGGAATCTGCAAACATGATGCAGTGTTCTGGAAAGATAAGAGAGGGGAGATGAAGAGAGAGAGGACCTACGCAGGCGAGGATTGATAGGTCAGAGCAAAGAGGATATTCCTTCAGGGCAGAAACTATTAAGCCCAAACAGAGAAGAGGGGAGGGAAGGGGAGAGAGAGAGAGAGAGAGAGAGAGAGAGAGAGAGAGAGAGAGAGAGAGAGAGAGAGAATATGAGACTACTTTAAAAAGGAATACCATCAAAACAACAACCCATTCTTGAAAACCCTCATTTAAAAACCTCATATAATTGGTGGCATAACAGCTTCAACACCAAGCATTTGGATAGGAGCAGGTGTTCTTTCCAAATTTGATATAGTAGAGACATTCAATTAGTGACAAATCATGATTTAGTCATCTCCATTTGAATAAATATTCATAATGAAAATGTGACAGAACACTCCAGCTTGGTCAACATCTGTTAAGGCTGTATGCTAAACAGAGAGAGTAACAGAACCTCCTCCATGTTGTTTTAGGCCTGCTCTCTGTATGTGCGCAGAGGTCAGGATGGGATCTACTGATGGCACATTCAGTAATATTCTTTTTTATATACATAGACAAGCACATATGCCCTCAAGACCCATGAGAATGGTGATACTAATAAAATTTAGTTACAAAAGAAATTAGTGTTGTTCTCGACACATAGCATCTCCTGTGAGGAAGAATAATAGTACTAACATATGTATAAACACTGGGTTAGGCGTTAGGCGTCAGCATTTACGAACATTCGTTTAAGTAAATGTGACTGATGTGACTTAATGTAGCTACTGAGAGTGCTCAGAGCACCCCAACCCACGCAGTCATCACACAGTTCCCATTCTTAACAACGTAAAAGCTCAAGGCGAAGGTAAAGGTATTAGTCATTCAAAAGCTGAATGCTTATTACGTCACTCGGACGAGCTTGTCGCTTGGTGTCTTTGTTTAACTTACAGTAACCTACACGTGTAGCCCTCAGGTAATGTCCCGTGCAGCCCACCTAGAGACCGGGTGCAACGCAACAACAGAGGCGACGGCGTTCACGATTCGTTTAGTCTTAGCTCATGTCGAGTTCAAAACGACCACGGTTTCGTCTCGAACATAATGTTCCCCACGCTGCAAAGCTTAGAGTGTAAGACAGAGGAAAGGAGGTAAGGCAGAGTAACTCGCACTCAACCTGTTCGATGCACTGATAAGCATGTATAAGCCGTGCATACGCGCTCATCATGTAGCCGTTCAATAGACTAGTATACATTTGCAGCAATGAGCTAGGCGGAAAAAAACGGCTTAAAAAACGGAATAACGTCTCAACTTATTTTCAGCTGACTATCTCAGCTGTGTCTCCAGTTTGGCTTCATGCAGTCCACGGAAAACATCAGTATCACATCCGCTTTTTAAAAAGGAAGATATGTTTAAAACTCAAAAAGCCAGGCATTTACTTATCTAAGTTCTGTGCATATATTGAGTCCCTTTCTCTTTATGTTGGGCTGTATTTTTAGTCGTCCATCGTGTAGTTCATATGTCAGCAAAAAGCAATAAAGAGAAAAGTCGTGGCAGGTGTTTTATATGCGATAGTTGTTCCCTCGTCATTAAATTCTGGGTGCGCTATATACGTCGGTTGCATACTTCTTTTAATTATTCAGACCTTTCGCGTTTAATTAATGACGTCCAGTGATACACGAAGCTTATCAGTGAAAGATATTTTGCATTATGTCGAAGGACAAATGTCTTATGCCGTCTTACCTTTCAGGAGTGAGCTTTTCCTGTGCCTTTCTCTCCTCTCATCACTCTGCGCGCGCAGCAGATCGTCCCTCTTTTGGTGTTTTCCGCGCAATAAGTTCCACTGCTCGATGTCATTAATTTAGCGATACAAGATATGGTAGCCTTAACTGGATCGTAGTCCCAAATTAAGTCACTCGTCCAGTGTAGCCTCTCAGTCAGTCATCATCATTTCAGTCATGTTCCAGTCCCTCTCTCTCTCTCACTCCCCCCGCCTCTCTCTCTCTCACTCACTCACTTTCTCTCTCTCTCTCTCTCTCTCTCTCTCTCTCTCTCTCTCTCACTACCATCCAATAGTCTATACTGGCTTTCTCTTGAAAAAAAATCCACCCGGGCTGCGTAGCACTATAACACTACAATAAATTAATAATAGGTTTGTGGTTAAAACCGTGAATATAACGCTTTTAGCTCTCCCTGTCTCAGAGTCTCACAAGCTGGAATACTCAAATCACGTGCGGAACAGAGCGCGCAGTATCGTCTCAAAAGATTGCAACTCGTTAGTCTTTGTGTTTAGTGTCATTATGTTACACCGGTCCGCATATGAAGAAAAAGCTAATTCTACTAAGGTATAGCAATAGGGTGTTTTTAAAGGGATTCCTGTGGGTGTCTTTTGTGTTAGAGCTTTAACCAATATAGAGATGTTATAGTGCAACTCCGACACACCCACCGTCCCCCCCTCTCGCCGTCACACGCAAAAACGGGGAAACAGTGGGGATGAGAGAGATCTCATCTCCATTCATCAGAATAGTACAGCGCCATTTCTCTCGTCGTAATCGGCAAACAAAATTATTGTCTGTACGCACTGACAATTCTGTCTTTTTCGCATTAGTTTCATTCTCGGCAATCCTGATGTCAATCGTCAAACCACCTATCAGCCCTCTTGGCAATTACTCCTGCCACAGACAAATGGATATCACAGACCATAAACTCATCTGCAATAATTAAATCTCACATCGACCTCATTAACTCGGTTAATGTAAAAATTATATATCTACGTGAAATTCTCCCAGATAATGCCTGACAAAGGCATTGAGATGAATTAGAATACAGGAGAAATCTTTCAATATTACAGTGAGTGAATGTTCCGTCTTAAGACCCTGAGTTTAAATGGGCTTGACTTCTTATAACATGCACCAGTGAATCGGTCTTTCTAAAATGCACTTATAGGTGACATCTAACTTACATAAGTGTATAAAGCTATACTTAATACATGCATTTAGCATATCATATGAGCTCCATTACCCAGCAACTAAGAGAGTCACATTGCCATTGATGACCTGGTGCTGCGTTTGCCAAGCAAGAGTGGCAAAGCTGAACTGGTGCCAGCTGCCCAGGTCCAAGCAGCTGTCATAAGGGAAAAAAAAACTGAACCCATACCAGCTCTTCGCCCTTAACACATACAAAACACCGCAGCACCGGATCTGTCACTGTGTCCTAAACACGGCACGACCCAGCTACGACGCGTTCTCGTGCGCTTTTCGCATACCGATTCGTATAATGTGATTATACTTTACGATCACGACCGCTGCACTCAAAGCACATTGTGGATTTCTAATTGCAGTCCTATTGACAGAAGGAGGTATATATATTTACCAAAAGCCAAAATCTGGTTGTACACAGAAATAAGATGCGCAGTATTCTTTTTATCATTTGCTGCTGGTGCGGTGGGCAGTGGAGCTGAAAGCTTGCAGTACATCACTGCCAAAATACTAAGTGTGATACCAGCACTCCAAAGTCCTACTATATTAGCACCAGTGCTTTTAGGACAGTGGTTGAAGTGCTTTCTAGGTGACAGTGCAGCTATGAGTTTGAGTCCCTCATGTGTATATGCATCCTCAGTAATATGCACATGACATCTGTGTGAGATAAATAGATGCTGCTAGAAGCCACATTAGCCTTTTCGATTTTATAGTCGTTCTACATTAACTTCTTTACATAATAAAATATCTTTACATCCAGTGACCTTTTCATAGAGGAAAGGTATGCCTGGTTTGAACACTGCCGTTATGAAAGTAACGTGTGTGTGTGTGTGTGTGTGAGTGTGTGTGTGTGTGTGCGTGAGTGTGATGGCATTCACGTTTGAGGATGATAAATGCCTTGTCATTTTCACTATTAGTGCATTTCCATTAAGCTAGGCTTGTGCGGCTGTCAGTGATGCATTGCCTGATGCTGAAGCAGAGGCTGCATTGTATTGGATATTAGTTGCTATTTATGCTGATCTAGGATCAGTTTTGCTGTTTCCTTTTCAATTTGCCGTGTCTGGCTCTTGTGATGGGGGAACAGAATAGAAGGCCAATGCTATGGAAAGGGCAATTTTCACCATTAGTGCATCACTGGTATACTCACCATATCAATGATGTATTGTTGGTTTGTAAGATGGAGGCCACATTGTACTCCCTGCTGAGAGACATACTTAACTTTATTCCTGCATAAAAGCCCATCGGGTTGCAAGTGGGGATGTAAACTAGGCTTACTCTGAAAGCTCCTGAATGATTTAGTATAGGTATACTTAATATGTCACATGCTCATAACCACAACAAACAGGTCCATTGAGAAGAATTCAGTATGTAAGTATGTTCTTGTACTTGTAAGCACATAAGCATGCGCTTGCTCCTCTCTCCATTCATACACTCACCATCCACTTTATTAGAAGCACCTGCTCTCACTGGACCCTTGTTAGACACACCTGTACACCTGCTCATTTGTGTAATTATCCAATCTGCCAAACATATTGTGGCAATGCAATGCATAAAATCATGCAGACATGAGTCAAAGAGTTGTGTTAATGTTCATATCACACATCCGAATTGGGGGAAAAATGGGATGCGTGAGTGACTTTGACCACGGCATGGTTGTTGGTGCCAGACGTGGTGTTGGAGTACTTCAGAAACTGCTAATCTGAGATTTTCATGCACAAAGGTCTTTTGAGTTCACGCAGAACGGTGTGAAAAGCAAAAAACATCCAGCAAACAGGAGATCTGCGGGTAGAAATGCCTTGTTGATGAGACGGGTCAGAGGAGAAAGAACAGACCGATTGGAGCTGACGGGGAAGGCTATGCCAGCTCGAATAACTACTCTTCACATGCGTGGTGAGCAGAAAAGCATCCCCCAACGTACAACTCACCGAACCTTGAAGTAGACGGACTAAAAACAGCGTACGGCCACAATGGGTTCCACTCCTGTCAGCCAAGAACAGGAATCCGAGACAACCGTGAACGCAGGCTCACCGAAACTGAACAGCTGAAGATTGGAAAAACACCGTCTCCGTTTCTGATGCAACATACAGATGGTAGGGTCAGATTTTGCCATGAACAGCATGGATCCACTGACCCAACATGTCTCGTGTCAACAGTTCAGGCCAGTAGGAGTGATGTAATGGCGTTGGGAATGTTTTCTTGGAACACATGTTACCATTCTAAACATCACTGTTTAAACCGTCTAGTAATGTCGTCGTCGCCCCCCCCCCACGACAATGTACCATGTCACAAAGAACAAGTCATCTCCAACTGGTTCCATTTGCAGGACGGTGGGTCTGGTGTATCTCAGCGCTCTTCCCAGTCACCAGATCCCAATCCAGCAGAGCACCTCTGGGATGTAGTAAAGCGGAGAGGTTTTGGAGTGTGAATTTGCAGCTGATAGATCTGTAGCACTGTTGTGAAGCAATCATGTCAGTGTTTCAGTGGAATGTGTTTTAACGTCTTATTGTGTGTACAGGTGCGTTGTACAGATGCATTGGAATTACCGATGCATTTTATATGTGTACAAATATCTTTATCTCATGTGTTGGCATGCATGATTTCTTATCCCTCCTCTACTGTATTCCTTAGTGATCAGCTTCTGATCACAGAACCACTATTAAATGGACAATGTTTGGGTGGTGGACCACACTCAGCGCGGTAGAGAAAGTGACACAGTGCTCGACGATGCACTGGTGTGAGAGTGCGACGGTTCTCCTGTAGTTTTACATGTGACAGGGTCACCGACTGGTTGATAGTCATCTGAACCCTAAAATATCCAGTGAATAAGAGTCCTGTGGGCAGAAACCACCCACCACTTATATCACTGGCCTAAAATCAACATGTCGGGCCTAAAAACAACAAATGAGCTATAGAGTCTAACTGTACTAATCTGGCTGGTCTCTAACTCGGTTTGTAATAACCAAATGTGGCTAACGAAGTGGGTGATTAGTATATATCTCCTACCTGTTCTGATTGGTTTGTCTGTCTCCCTCTATGTCTCTCTCACTCCTTCCCTCTACCATCCTTCCCTTCAAATAGTGAAAGGTGTTTGTTCCCTGCAAAGATAATTCAGTGAGCAATGATACCACCATAAATGATACCACCATGGCAAATATAATTAAGAGGTGAATCAGACAATCAAGTGTAATTTCAGTCACGCAAATTACTAAGGTGTATCAAAGAAGGGTAGAGACACAAAAGGTAGGTTCAGAGAAGGTGCAAGAGATAGAGAGAGACAGAGCGAGAGATGGAGAGAAGAAGAGAGAGAGAGAGAGAACAATGAAGACCTGGATGTTTGAATGTTACATCACATATTTCTGACAATCTCAAAAGGGGGAGTATTCTGTAGGGAGACCAACAGAGAGAAAGAGAGAGAGAGAGAGAGAGAGAGAGAGAGAGAGAGAAACAGGGTGCAGCATGAGTGAGGGGCGTTGAAGCTGTTTCCTGAAAAAACATGAATGTCTGGCTTCAAAACAAAAAGCCAACATGTTTTCCATTTCAAACATACAAATACTTTGTTAATTGGAAGTGGCAGCTTTACAAACAGACAGCTGAAAATGGAATACTTGTTTCACATACTATATCATGCTATATCATGCGTGATATTTAGTTCATATTTAGTTGTACTTTGTACTTGTACTAGTTGTACTTTGGTGTAGTTTAAAAAATCTATCCTAAATCTACTGGTTTATTACCCTCTTATCTATGTAATTTTATATGTCAAAAAGAGACTGGGAATTATGTTTTATGCTCTTGAAATGTGTAACTCCTTATTTCTACCATGTGCACTGTATCAGGAATATATGTCTGATTAACATTTGTTACCAAAACACTTAAAACTTAAACAATTATTGAATTATTTTAACAACTATTAACTATTCTTCAAACAGTGTAAATGGGCAAAACTGTTTATTAATAGTTTATTGTGAGCTGTTGATTTGGATTTAGTTAGTTAGTTTGTTTTATGCCTGGAATGTGATAATAGTCTTTGTTGGTATCATTTATATCCTAGCTGCCTTGTTCAGGACACTCCTGTAAAATCTTTGATTTCAGTGATTCTTTTTCTCCTGGTTAAAGGTAATATACATTCACAACACACGTGTACATTTAACATACATGATATTCATGTATCCATATTAATATGTGCAAATAACACCCTGCAGCATGAGTCAGTACTCATGAGCTGAGGGGACTGGCTTCCGCCGCCGATTCTGAAATAACCGCTTGACTGTTTTTGACAGGGATCCTGGGCGAAATTTGATGCCTGATCGTAGGCACGACGATCAATCAGCGTTGTCCGATTCCCACCCCCACACTGACATCACCGTGCACCTTGGCCCTTCGGACTGCGCTGAATACATTAAAGGGCTCCACCGATGAAGCACAGAGCACAGCGGATTGGATTCCTTCGCGCGAGATATGAACGTTAAACGCGTGAGCGCGAGCTCGGGGACGCGTATGTGCATCTTCCCCGTTTGACTTTGATACCGTGGTTTTTCTCCTCAACAATTGGAGCGGTTTTACTTTTACCCTCTCTGTCTCCCTCTCCCTCCCTCTCTCTCTTTCTATCTCTCTCTCTGTCTTTTTTGCTCCCTCGTTCTTCAGTCTCTTTGGTTATCTCTTTTTTTCCATTTCGTTTCATTCATTTTTCTCTTCCCTGCTACCTTTCGTCACCGTTCATGGCTGCTCTCTGTGGACAAGGGCGGGGCTCAGGGAGTCAGGCCGGGTGCTACGGGAGGAAGATAGCACTATCGTCCGCCCCCTCGTAATTAACTGGGTTTCAGTAACTAGCCTTTGGGCTCGCCGTTGCCATGGCTACCACGTGTCCACAAGTTTCTCGCACTGAAGTCTTTGACAGCATGCGTGCTTGGATGCTCTCCATCTCGCCCTCTAGCTCCTGTCTGATTTCGGCTCACCCCACCACACACACCCCCACCCACACCCCCACCCTCTCTCTTCCCTGTACTTTTTTTCGGTCTCACTCTTCAGCTCCATTGGGCTCTCTCTCTCTCTCTCTCTCTCTCTCTCTCTCACACACACACACACACACACACACGTACACACACCATCGCACATGTAGGGCCCACAGACACTTTCACAGCAATGGCAGACACATCAGAACTGGGAGTCGGCTTCGTGCCTGGGACTGTGCCAGTACTGTTGGGTCACTGTATGTGAAGCGTGTTTACATGGGCGGGGCATCTCATAGAGGCGGGGGGATTTGACAGGGGCGGGGCATTTCGCACAGTCAACAAAGTCAACAAAAGCAATGTCTGCTGTGGTCTCAAGTTGTGAGATATGGGTCCTGTAACAGCATGTTGGTCAATACCCATTAGCTGGGTATTGAACACTGCACCAGCGACCAAAGCCAGGAGAAGACTTGTCCTGCAGATGCAGATGAAGGTCACAGCACTGGCAAGACAGACGGGTCACACCTCCACTGCTGCTTGCCACACCACCACCACCACCACCACCCCCGTCCCGACCTCGCCTACCCTGCCCTCCCAACCCACAGACGGTCATCCAGAAAACCTTGTTTTCCTCCGTTCCAATTTGGCACCTCCTTCCAACCCACTGGGGCACGTGGGCAATGCTGCATCAACGCTCAGCAGAATTCTTTCAGAGGAGTTTGCCGCCACTTTCAGATTCCTGCAAAGCGCATTCGTAGTTCTTTTTTTTTTTTTTTTTGGTTTGGTTTGATTTTTTGCGAGTGTGTGTGTGTGGTTTTTTTTTTGCAGTGAACACCTACCGAACATCTATTCTGACCCAAGCACAGTAGTTCATCTATGAAGTGGAAAGTGCTCTGTATGCCTGAGAGGCCACTGCCAACCACCAACCCCCATATAAAATGCAAGCTCTTGTGTTCCAGCATACTTATATAAGTCTAAACAGTGCTCACCTTGCCGGTCTTGGGAAATGTTATTATACTAGTAGTAATAGTCTTTATTACTTATCTCAGCCTATGTGATCTATTCACCATCTGTGTTTCCTTTATTAACCTCATTTTTTAAAGGAGAGGACAGGACATGAAATGAAATGAGACAAGCCAAGAGGAGAGAAGAGAAGGGGAGAGGAGGCATAGCAAATAGACTCATGCCAGTATGTTCTCTCTCTCTCTCTCTCTCTCTCTCTCTCTCTCTCTCTCTTTTTTTTTTCCAGCTCACTGGGGCCTGGTCCCTATCCAGACAGCAAGAGCAGCTGAATCTGTTTCAGCCTGTCTCGAGGGTCCTCTCGCCGCTCTTTAATCCGGCTTCGGCGTCAGGCACTCGCGTGGCGCTCGCGGTAATGGCTGCCGTCATGAAGCCGCGCCTCTCCGCGAGGAGCGCGAGCCCCCAGGGGTCTTTATGCAGATCAGCCGCCAACACCGAAGCGCTTTGGCTCCCGGGCCGGAGGAGAGGAGCTCGCCCGAGTCTGCGCATGTGCCCGCAGATCCGCGCGTCTGCGTGTGCTGAGTGTGAAGGGGTGAGGTTTGGCAGGGAGCGAGCCACTCGTAGCGGAAAGTGCCAGAAGATGCCACTTAAGGGCATCGCCTTTAATATCTGCGCGTCGGCATGTTTCGTGGGTACAGAGGGGGCATGGGGGGGCATAGATGAATATACATCAGCACATGTGAATGGTTGCCAAAGTAACACCACAGCAACCTTGTGTACATGCTTCTTTAAACTGTGTGTGTTTTTGCGCATAAATATTCATATCTCTCTGTGTTGACTCAGTGCTTGGTGGGATATGCTACGAGATTCTCTGTGTGATAATCAATACCAGTGATATATCTTTCCTGCTAATTTGTATTCACCCAAAAAAAACCCCTCTTTTTCTGCCTCCCTTCTTAGCTCTCTCTCTCTCTCTCTCTCTCTCTCTCTCTCTCTCTCTCTCTCTCTCTCTCTTTCTCTCTCTCTCGGTGACCCTTTGCTTTTCCTGGCTGGCCACAAAAGGACATTTGTATTCCTTAGAAGTACCCTTGTTTGCCAATACAGACACTCGGCTTGTCATAGCAGATTGGATAGATATGCTAAGTGGCGATCCCTTCGCTCAGCCTCTCTCTGGCCACACCGGGTCAACCTCAGAAAACACTTCCTCCACCCTGCCTCATCTTGGTTCATGAACTCCCAGCTACCAGAGCTGGATTTATTCCATGCCCCCGGCGAGCTTTGAATCTGGAAAAACGTCTTCACAGTGGTACGGATGCACTGGATATTCTCTCGAACCGTAAGTCCTAGCGAGCATCAACTATTTTCAACCACTATACACCAATCCTCCTCAGTCATGCATTTAAATTAAAGTAGGACTACTTCGGTTTGTGGTCTATTATCATCATACATCACCTCTTAGAACACTTGAAATGAAACATTCTGTTAGTTGTCCTTCTGTTTCCTTAATCCATGCATTAACCCACCAACCCATTAATCTGTCCATCCACCCATCCAACCGTCTATTTACCTGACTGTCCATCCATCCATCCATCCATCCATCCATCCATCTTCTCATCCATTCACCCATAAATGTGCCTTCATGGCCTTCCATACCTGTGTGTGTACTGAGTGGTTCTCAAAGGTCCCTGTGTCTGGATATATTTATATATCATTGCTTATATAAGGCGGCTATGCAGGCAGGTACCAGAGTCTGACATGTGTCATATCTGAATATGTCATGTGACAGCAGTCACCAAGATGCTCTTTGTTCTTTACCCAGCTGTATGAGCGCTGAGTAGTTCAAGGGTTTCAAAGTCAGCCTTGAAAGATACTGAAAAAAGCTTGACAACTAAGTGGCAAAACACTGACATTATACTGCTGAAACAACAGGTGTGAGACCTGTGTGTACTTTTGCTTAAAAATACGTAATTCAGAATCCTTTTTTCACTAATAAAAAGCTCCATTAAGTAATTTTCCCATCCCTGACCACGCCTACCTCTGCTCTATCCTGTCAGCGTTCAACATCACCAGCCTCCTAATAACCCAGCACCTGTTTCTTTTTCTGCCTTGTCTAGCCCATAAGTTCCTATCTTGTAGCTTGTTCTCTACAAAAATCTGACCATTTTCTGCGCAGTTTTCCTGACTGTGGTTCAGTTTTGTCTAGCTGACCATGGTTCTGCCTTGGCTGGCTGAATTGCAGCTCTTCTTCCTAAGAGAGTGTTCCTTTCTTGGCTTGGGAAAAAAAAAAACAGCTTGCACACTCATCCAACCTCCCTGCCATGTAATGTCAGCTGAAAAATGGAAGTTATTTTGTGTGCATGTGCAGGCATCCAGGCCAGAGATCCTTAAACATCAGTGTGTTGCCTCCGCTTCCTTCTCTCCTTTTCCTTCACCCCCCCCCCCCCCCCAGTCTGTTTGTTTTTGTCTTTCCTGTGTCCCCGTGAGGGTTTTGGAGAGCAGACAAGAGAAGAACCTTGGTGTTAATTATTGAGGAACAGGAGAGAGTTAGAGTTGGAGAGAAAGAGAGAGAGAGAGGCAGAGAGAGACAGAGAGAGAGAGAGAGAGACAGACAGACAGAGAGTAGTGCAGCTCCAAGGTTAAACTAACACTTACCATATTGAGCACACACCTCCATCTATAGCAAGTTAACTAACACTGACATCATTCAGTCAGCCCTTTTAAAAAAAAAAATCTAGTATAAACAAAATAAAAACTTATTGAATAAAATGCAGTTTTATTACAGTGGTTTCTTTTATTTATTTGGCATGTTCAGAATTGCAATACTGTATACACTGTATGTGTAATATGATACCTACATGTTATACCTACAAAAGCTTTTATGCTCTCCTGAAACCTTTATCAAAGTCCTAAAGCACTAATATGGAGTTGGCCTCCTTTGGAGCTATAGACACATCCACTCTTTTGAAAAGGTTTTCTACAAGAGTTTGGCATGTCTGCAGGAATGTTTTCCCATTAATTCAGAAGAGCATTTGTGGTCAGACAGTGATGTTGAACAAGAGGGCATAGCTTGCAATCTTCTAGTTCGTCTCAAAGGTGTTCGACGGGGGTGGAGGTCAGGGCTCGGTGTGGACAAGCCAAGTTCTTCCACAACACATTCACCCGACCATGTCTTTATGGACCTTGCTTTGTACACTGGGGCACAGTCATGCTGGAACTGAAAAGGGCCTTCATCAAAATGTTCCCCTCAAATTCAGACGCATACAATTGTCAAAAATGCCTTGGTATGCTGAAGTAATAAGGTTTCCCTTAACTGGAACTGAAGACCAACTTAGACCAACCCCTGAAAAAACAATCTCATAGTATTATTCCTCCTCCACCAAACTTTACAGTTGGCACAATGCAAAGTATTAGGAAGGCAACAATCTCCTGGAATTTGCCAAACCTAAGACTCATCCATCAGACTACCAGATAGAGGAGCATCTGATTCATCTCTCCAGAGAACATGTTTCCACAGCGCAGAGTCCAGTGTTGGTATACTTCTCACCACTCCACTCAACACTTATACATTGTGCTCGATGATGTAAGACTTGCATACAGCTGCTCGGCCATGGAAACCCAAGCCATGAGGCTCCAGGCGCACATTTTTTTTGTGCCGATGTTGATGCCAGAGGAGGTTTGGAGCTTCTGCACTCAGCAGTGCGCTGGCTGCTTTTACGCACTGTGCACCTCAGCTCTCGGAGACTCCGCTCTGTAACTTTATAAGTTGCTATGGTTTCTAAAAGCTTCCACTTTTCAAAACACTTGCAGTTGATTGTGGGATATCTAGGAGGGAAGGAATTTCACAGACTGACATTGCCGTTAGGTGGCATCTTATTACAACACCACACTTGTGTCTGAAAAGGCAGACTATTAAATATTTATTAAATATATAAATATTTAAATATAATAAGGCAGACCCAATATTTTTGCCTCTTTTTTTTGGTCTATATTTCTGGGTATGTATTTATATATAGTAAATAGGAAACTGCTACACTTTGCTTACACAGCTGAAACGTTCTGATTCTCTGGAAACCTTGTGTACTTCACTACAATTATATATTACTCCATATCTTTTTATACTCTGTATCTTTTACAACAGTACATTGCAGTTACTGTCTGGAATTCTTCTAAATGGCATTAAAATTCTTGTTATAAGTTAAAATTTATCATCAAAACCAGTGGATTTATCATTGGTATACTCAGGTGCTATTGGTGAATATTCAAATAGCCACCAGCAATAATAACCAGTCATCAAAAACCCTTAATTGATTTAGTCCCGGTAACAGTGACACTAACCATTAACCTCCAATGAGCACTTTTCAAATTTCACAGTGAGACTAAATACTGGACTATAAAAATTACTTGGGTTTCTGCGCTTGGGAGAGAAAAACTGAGCCATTTCTCGCAATAATGAGATTGATATTAATGAGCGTGGCGCCTGTCCAGGGACATCCTACCTACCAAACAGATGTGCCATAATTGTTTTGACGAATAGTGTGCTCTACTGCAGTCACAAGTGAGAATTTATTCAAGATAGCCAATCAGAGAAGTGTGTTATGTAGGCTCAGCCAATCAAAACGGTTATTTTAAATACCATTGTTTCACATTACATACGGTAAGCTGCTTACAGTAAAGCAGTTACACATCTATATGCAATCAGAACCGTTTAATGTAAGCAAAAGGGACATAAATATAAACAAACTCTTCTGAAAGAGTGAATGAAAGTGAGCCATTGGGTTGGTGTCATGTAGTACTTATTTATAATCAAGATATTTCACTGGATATTAGTTTTTAAACCCATACCATGTTAAAATGGTTCTTTTCTATTGTTTAGACCAGCATGTGTATATGTAGTGTTCCACCTTGCCGTTACCCTTAGTGCTGAGACATATACTGCTCTAACTGCAGCCTCTTACAGGAAACAGGAAACTCTCAATATAGCCATGAAAATCTATCTATCTATATTGCTTTCCAATAAGGTGTTTTAGTGGGATTTAATTAACCTTAATGGACAAGTGGTGGGAAGTCAGCAGTAGTAGGTCCAAAAAACAAACATATACATAAATATGCATGTTTTGAATAAATGCATACATGCATACATAACTACCGTTGCCCATTTGCATAACTACTGCTGTCCATTTCTTACCAAGGTTTTTGAAACACTAAAGCTAAGTTATCCTATGTGTGACATAATGAATACATTTTTTAAAAATTGCAAACCTTTTTCCATAAAACTGAACTGAATCCGAGTATGTAATAAAACACGGTGTGAATTATCTTGGCAGGACTGAATGAATTAATTAATGAATAATTAATCAATTAATTAATGAATGAATAATTAATTAATCTATTCCCTCATTAACGTCTTTAGCTGCGAAGCTTTGTGTTCACCCTGCCATATGTCTTCCCGAGTACGCGATGCAAATGCATCCTTCCGACTTGTTGTGAGGGGCCTCCGAGTCTTGTTAGTGTGTAAGCGTGTTAGTGTGTTAGCACCAGAGCTGTCTGCACCTGCTAACAAGCAACGTGTGTATATGTGTGAGGAAAAAAAAAAGTGTCGGCCATGACACCAGAAAACTGATGCTCCCCAGGGCCAGAATTCTCTCTCTCTCTCTCTCACTGTTCAGTACCCCTCCAATCAAGAATGCTCTGATAAGAGGGCTAATATATCCAACCTCTAATCTCTCTCCCACTCAGCCTCTCCAACTCTTTTACCTTTTCTTCCACTTATTCATTCTTCTCTCATCAAGTCTTCCAACAAGTTTTTTTTTAATCGTTTCAGTCTTGGTAAATTCTACTACTACCTTGCATAATTCATGGATATTTGATTGAGGCATGGAAATTTCACGGAAACTAACTCACTCACTCACTCTCTCTCTCTCACTCTCTCTCTCTCTCTCTCTCTCTCTCTCTCTGTGTCTGTCTGTCTGTCTGATGATTCTCCACTGCTTCTAGTGGAATTCTTGGGCTCTAACTGATTGCTGATTGGCCGGTCTCAGGCTGATTGTGTTCCTGCTCTGATTGCCTTGATACTCTTCATCTCAAGAGGCCGTGATATTGACCTGGAATAACTGTGGTAAGCGCAGGCCAAATAACAGAAAAGCCTCACAATCTTGTGCGTGTGCATTAACGAGCACTCCGTAGGGTAGCCATTTTTACACCTAAAGATGAGACAGCAAAATAACACACATCCAGCCAGATCTTTTCGGTTCTGGCTCGAGCGTTATTCATATGTCGACCCAACCACTTTAGCTTATAAACACACGTAGACATCTAACCCGGCAAGAAACAAATCTGAATTCAGCATTTCAACGTATGGTCTGACCACCACTAGGGAGTATATTTGTCGCTAATAATATGGAAAAGGGGAAAAAAAAAGTCATTGTGCCTCCCATAATTCTATATACTCAGCAAAGTCAGTTTATTAGGTGCACCAGTTTAGCAGCACCTTGCCTTGACCTCCAGAGCAGCTTCCCCAGGGCATGGACTCCACAAGAGGCTGGATGCCTTGTGCAGGAACGTGGGGCCACACAGAAATGAGTGCGTCACACATCTGAAGTAAGAGCGAATGCCAGGAAAGGGCTCCCCACACCACCCCACTGCCTCCGCCCGATTTCCTCCTCACCGCCCCTGCTGGGACATCCTTCTAGACAAACTGACGCCCATCTCAGAACCCGCCCAACCACTCTAGAACCACTGGAGTAACTGAGGCTCCACATCTCCAAGTGGCTACTTGTACTAACAATAACCTAATAAATAACCTAATGGACTAGTTACTAGCTGGGCTGTCCAATGGAGGATTGGTTCCCGATTGAGTATTGCTCCTCCTGAGGTTTCTTCCTCAGTTCTGCCCAGGGAGCTCATCCTTGCCACCGTCACCCTCAGCCGTCTCCTCAGGGACCTGGACCCATGCCTGTGTGGTGACGTGTGTTCTAAGCAGCACTACATAAATCAATTTGACTTTGATTTTGATCCCTGATTTATCTTTGGCTTTCAAAGCCCATTTAATACAAAAACGGTATTGTATTAAAGAGGTGTACACCAGTGTTGAGTTTGCATGTGACATCACTTGGAGCGTTCGATTTGTATGAAGGTTGGGTGTGGGGGGGTGGGGTGTACCTAATAAACTGGGGACTCTGTGTACATCTATATACTGGGTATGAATAAACTGGGTACTCTGTGTACGTCTATATACTGTGTGTAGAGATGCATATAAACACACTTTTACACACACACACATGCTAATAGACTTACTTCTGTCAACAGACCATTTCCATCATGTTTTATACACTCACTCTCCTCATGCAGCTGTTCTGGGCACATAAACTGCTACATACAACAAGGACTATTTAAAGATATTACCCCTCCCTCTCCGACACACACACACACTTGCTTTCTCACTCTCCCCTCATATCACTTTATCTCTCTTACCGTTATTTTAACACTTCACTTCCTTAGTCATCTCCTACCCTTTGTCCTGTTACCCATGTTTATTGCTAAGCCCATCTCTCGATCCCCCCCACCCCCCCTCGCAGTGGGAGTGTGCAGTAATTAGGCAGTCAGACTGTGTTTACAGATGCAAAAGCGCTCTAATTTATTCCAACAGTTAGCAGTAATTCCCCACTTTAATTTATGACTCTCCCACCCCACGGTGAGGGAGTGAGAGAGCAAGGAAGGAGAGAAACAGAGACTTTGTGTGCATGTGTGTGTGTGTGTGTGTGTGTGCGCGCACGCGCGCGCTCTCGAGATTGCTCTATGCTATCGACCGAGGACTGCACAAACTGAACCTTCTAACCCCTCACGCACTCTCCAAGATTCACTCGGTTTTTTTCTACTTTTGGTTGGCACCCATTGATCTGCCCAGCCTGTTCTATTGAGAGGATTCGACATGCCGAAAATTGGTACAAATCTGACCTTTTCAGTAGGGACAAGGGGTATTGAAATGACGCCATGTCTGAACCCAGGCATAAATGCCCTCCTCTGTAAGGGACCCTGCTTAAGGTAGCGACTTGGACAGAATATATTTTGGTGTTGATAATGACTATTGCAAGAGTCGGGATTGGAATAATTTCTGGGAAAATGGAGGACTAGTTTACCTCCATTATGGCTCTCTACAATTACCAATGTATTTACAAAATGACTATAATTTACTGCACTTCTCCCTCCGAGTGTCAGGTAAATGAGCAAGTCCTATACAGCGTAATAACCCCTGGTTCTGAGGCTAACATCCAGTCATTTAGACAGTCACAATGCAGAGCTTAATTGCTTTATCGATACCGGACGGCGTCTTTTGGGTGTGGGGGGGTGGGGTCATGAATGATGGGAGCTGAATCATTTTCAAAAAAAAATTATTAAAGGTGACGTCAGTTTCAACCATATTAGCATGGAGATCAATACCTATAACCAACGCAGCCTCTCCCTCTGACCCAAACACCCCTCACATTATCACTCATTGTTGCCAGATGCTCCAAAACATCACGTTCTCAGACGTGTGCTTTCCGCGCGAGCGCAGACTTGGGCCCGAGGTCACAGCGAAGGCGCGATCAACGCCGGCGCCGCTGATCGATGCGCCCCTCAAACAATCCATCTCGCTCTCGTGTTGCTATGCTGCGAGACCAACCGAGACGGTGGATTCTCTGTGTTAACAGCTGCAGAGGTGCAGAGGTACAAACCCCACAAATCCTCCCACCCCCACCCCCGCACCTATTGACCAATGGGCTCACGGCGCAAGAGACACGCAAGGCTTTTTGCCGTGCTGCTGATTCCCTGTTAGTTGAACTGGGACCTCACAGTGAATAGTGTATGTATGTGTGTGGTAAGTACTACTTTGCAAGAGTTTTTCTATTAAAGGTAGATCAAGCTGAGTGTGTGTGTGTGTGTGTGCGTGCATTACAAGTAAACAGACAAATTGACCCACAGTTCCATCCCTCACATAAAACTGATCCTGCAGTCCATGATCTCAGACTCTTTCTCAGTAAATACCGCATTCAAATATTCACCTCACACAAACACACATCCTCCCTCTTTCTGTCTCCACATCATCTCTCACAGCCCCTACACAATATCTGCCATCTCATCCCTGTCTCTGTATCATGTGTGATTGCACTTCATATAATAAAATGTACAAATTAAACTGGGCCCTCATAACATGAGAATTCAAGTTTGAGTGTGGGAAGGTGAAGCAATTCATACTAGGGAAAAGCCCTTGAGCTCTTCAAGCAATCCATGTTCTCATTATAAGATGGTCCTGTATATCTGCTGAGACAGAGCTGGACACACATGCTAACACAGAGTAAACAGGGTATAAGGTTGTTCTGTTTTTTTCTGGTCGTGGTGTGTGTAACCGACTGCAGAAGGTGAACAATCCGTGAAAGGACATAAACTACACTGAAACTGCACGAAGAAACCCGGACAGAAATTGATTTATGGATGTGAACACACAGATCTGCTATAACCCAAGTCATTAGAAAAGCAGAGACATATCCCCTCACCCAACCCGTGTACCGGCAAAGGCAATCCTTGAGGATTCAGACAGGCTGATAGGTTTTACTGCAAACAGGGACACCGGTATGCTTCGTAACCCAGTGTTGGTAACACACACACACACGAACATCATGTCTTCCACAAAACAGTAAACAAACAGCTGAAAATTATTCTTACAACTCTCGCCTCAACTTGCTGTCCCCCATCACCTTGATAGCGCCCTCTGCGTCTAATTAAAACGAGTTAAATACACAAACAAACAAAGACAAACAAGCACAAAAACCGTTGGACCCCCTGGGCTCTGGCCTTTATGCTGCACACTGAATTGTCTTAGCCTTTATCACTGTCACAGCCTGCTCCACCATTCTTGCATTTCTGTCCCATTTTGTCCTTCCATGTTCTCACTCCTGAATCTCTGCACGCCCCTTCAGTTTCGTTTGTATGAAATATATATTTTTTTCTTTGATTTTAATCGTTTGTATGCAAAAATGGACAAGAAATAAGGTGAAATGACTCATTAATATCCATCCAGCAGAACGGAACGTCATATTGAGATCCCTCTACTGTACTTAGTACGTGAAAAGCACCTCATCCCACTCACCAGCTAACAAGACCACTCATCCCAAACTGAACCAGGTACGTTGTAGCAGGGAAACACCGAACTGAACGGTCTCTAAGGACCGGTTTTGAGAATTCCCCACTTAATCAAACCATTATGTACTCGAGCGTAGGTCCCGAGTTCGGCCCCAGTAAGGTCCTTGCCATCCGCAGGAACTCCTTTCGACACCGCGCACCGATAGCTGGTTTTACTAATTGGCTTCCCTACGACGTAAAAGTGGAGCGCGCTCATTAGTGGGACCAGGTGGCTGCGTTCAGGTTTGGAACAAATATTCGCTGTCGCTCCTGGCTTGGCCGAGACGAGAACCCCTGCAGCACGAGCAGTTCGGCTGCTATTGTAACTTGTGTTTGGGTTCTGTCTTCGGTATTAAGCAGAATGGGGGAAAAGGACGAAAGAAAAACCAAAGCGCCGCTGTTCATTTTCGCGCAGCCTCACAGAATGGCGAATCTCCAGCTGTGGTGAATCAGATTAAATTTGAAACATAAACAATGTGCTTTCCGGGAAATAAATGCGATTTGGAATCGGCCTCAGAGCCATGAAAACGCGCGTGAGCGTGCTTTCTGTCCTCCTTTAATTTGAACAAGTGTCACTTCACTGGCCCCCTCGCCGGCTCGCCACGTCCATCTATTCGACTTTGTTTATTGAATATGTGACAGCCGTTGAAGGGGTTGGCTATTGATATTTTTAGCACACTTAGTGCGTTTTGACATAGATAAAAGTCCCCCCGATTTTTCAGGGATGCATTAGGATATTGAATTTTTCTTTGTGCTCTTTTGTCAGGCCTAATGCCTTTGAGCTAAAACCTCAATGTTAACGCATTAAAACCCCTCACAATCACAAAAGCGTAAGAAGACAAGATGGAGAGTGAAAACGGGTCCCCATACAGACACAGAAAAGGCTAGCTGTGCCCCCTTTCTGCCATTATTGTCCTCCTTTTTCACTCTCCATCGCGAGTGTCTTTTCTGCAGCCAGGTTTCAGTATTTCCTCGTGAACCTTTGGGAAGAGGAGCAGGAGGAAACGGGAGACAAAGCTGAAAGTCCTGGCCTGTGGCTAAGAGGGAACGATGGAAATGAGCGTATATAAAGGTTTGTGTGTGAATAAATGTGAAGTGATGAATAAAGTGAAGAGGGTGGAAGAGCCTCTGTCTAATCCAGCTTGTGTCTTGATAAGTACCCACTGTGCAGATAAAAGAAAGGTGAACTATACACTCACTACCCACTTAATTACAGACATTTATTAATCAGCAAGACCTTGTGGGTGTACCATTACAGACATTAGCCCATCTGCCGCCGTGCACAATTTGGGTTCACCATTTAGCACTTCATCAGTTGTCAAGACATGATCAGAGAACCACTGTGGTCTGGGTAGTTCTGTCCAGCAGACCCCTCTTTACCTTAGCAGTGATACAGACACAGAAAAACTCGAGGTCGAACCAGACGGGCCGCGGTCTGTAATCGCGTATATGTGCAATGCAGCCAAACGACAGGCGTAACTAACAAAATTTCCAGAACAGTGGCTGGTGAATCCTTTGGCATATATAAGCATTTATATCTTCCACAGAACATGTAGGCACAGTAATCATTGAGACATAAAGACAGGCATATTAAATATCAACAAAAAAATTATTTAAACACACACACACACACACACACTGTGCACAAACTAATCTGGAGATTCTATTAAAATGGGAGCAGGTACATTCTACAGGGGCTGTGGTAGTATTTGTGAATAAAGAATCAAATTAATGGCTGACTAAATAGCATTAGCTCATGCTCTCTCTCTCTTTCTCTCTCTGTCGTTCTCTCTCTGCATGATTTTCCCTCCTGCACATTCATGTACTCATTTCTGAACCCCAGCCCTGTGAGGCGTGTGCGCTGACTGGAAATCACCCCTGTGCATCGCCGCGGTCCCCGCGTGACGCCTATTCCACTCCCCCTGGCAACCACGACTGCTGTGATAAGGGACCTAGACAAATCTGCAGGGAGAGACAGGGGAGGGCAATCACAACGACGCTATCACCCACAGCGTGTGATCTCGTTTTCAGCCAAAAATCCCTCTTGAGTAACTTCAACCCCCTCCGGTGCCTGTAGTCTGGACGACACCCGCCGAACCCGCCGGAGCTCTGAGCGCAGCTGCTTAAGTTGGAACTGTAAACAACCTCCCAGTAATCCTGTGGATTACACTGACGCCAGGGGCATCACATGGTACAGTTCTGATCTTCATCATAATCCCATTTTGCGAATGTCAAAATCTATACAATTTTATAGGAACTTTCCCTCGTTTATCTGGGGAGCAATGCATTCTGGATTGAAACTACCCTTGCAAACTGGACTAGGGTCAGCTCCTCTTATTAAAATACTAAATCCTTCCCACCATAAAAGAAACAACGGAGCTGGTCCCAGATCAGCATTAATGGCTGCAGCAACCAAGAGTGAGCAGTGCACTTTATGGGAGTGTGTGACAGATAAATGAGTTATTAGGGTGGGAAATGGAACGATGAACTCCTCTCGTCCCTCCTCCTTTTCTCCGCCCCTCTCCTGCTTGTCCCGCTCTCCTGCCAGTACCGCTTTATTTACTGCCTCGTTCTATTGCTGTTTACAGAATCGATTGGCTCTCTGTTTGTTTTACCTGTCGCCAAGCTCATATATCAGCACGACCCGGTGGTGGAGGTGGTGGTGGAATGTGATTGGGGTATATGCAAAAGAGCCAAATATGACAGAGAGAATTCAAAAAGAAAGAGAAGAAAAAGATTTGAGATAATTATGGGAAAAGGAGCAGGGAGGAGAGAAAGGGGATGAGAGGGTGTCTTCGGCACTCAACAGCCCGAATGAAGTTCTTAGTCAGTCGAAGAAAACAGACCGCAGCAAGATGTGTCCCAGAGACGGGGAGCAGACCGCAGTCTGTCCACATTCCCGTTTGCCCGCACCACAGCAGTGTGCCTTTACAGCGAGGTACACCCCCTTTCTGACTACACACAGGTGAATTTCACAGTTGTAACAAACAAAACATACCACCAGGCTTTACCAGATACAATTTCTTTATGCATCTTAAGATCATTTGATCTAAAACTCTATTAGAAATCCATTAAAATCCATTAGACGACTGCATTATGATGACTTAAAAAGTGATTATAAGGGATGCCTCTTCATACTCTCCAGAAATATGGAACCATTTTCTCCTTTCATTATTCATTTGTTTGTTTTTTGATACCAAACCTGTTTGTTTTTGCGATTGTGAGGCTGGCGCCAGCACTGCACAATGTCCTGAGAACGCAGAGTGAGAGTCAGTGGCTCGATGTAAGCGGACCCGTGTCCCAGCGTACCTCCAGCTGACTAAAATCCACCTACGACCTCAGTCGCACTATGACATCATCGTACTGCGCTGGTCACATTATCACAGCATCATCTGACAGTCTTAGGTTAATGTCGAATCATTTCTATTGTGTAAGACAGACTAAAGAGCAACAGTTTGATTGAACGGCCCTTTTATTCCTCTAGGTAGACATCTAAGGCTCTCAGGCCATTGTCCAGTTCCAACTCTAACCCAGAGCCTGCAAAGCGGATGAATACATCCTCTCATTTCCCCTCACCTCTACTCCCCAGAGGTGAGAGAAACTGCTGGTCTCACAATTCACCTTTAAAACTCCAAATCATGCAGCTTATTTTTCCCCGCCGATTGCTGTTATCCCCACCCCCCACCCCCCCGTCGAAGAGGAGAGTGCAGGAGCCGGCGGGCGGAGCAGGTTCCGGGTGTTGCCATAGATACGTATGGCTGGAGGTGCAGTGCATCAGCTGAGTGGAATACATTAGAGAGGACAGGAGGGAGGGAGGGAAGGAGAGAGAGAAGAGAGAGAGAGAGAGTGCAAGCCTGTGCAGGATGACTCACTGAACCCTTGTGGCTTCGCTGTAATAAACAGTGTGCGGGTAATGAAACTGCCACACAATAACACATAAGGCAGCCCTTTTCCACACTCTGGCCCTTCCTCCTGCTCGGAAGCCTGTTAACTATGACTGGATTCACAACAGCACATCCTGCATTAGGAAAATAAACACCTGTTTTCAGAACCACGGACACGTGAGACTGAAATTAAGGTTGAGATCGTAGTTCAAATTGAAACGGCTCTCAGGCACAGACTGAAACCTGACTATCCGTCATATTTTTGCTAGGTGACGCTGAGGGCTTATTATTATAGGATGGCAGCACACTGAGCAGCAAGAGTCCAACTATCAGCCTTGGTTGGCTGGTGAGAGGGAGAGATCGAACTGCCAGTCAAACAAACAGCCCCGGAAGGGACAGCCCTGATTGGTCGTACTTAAGGTGCGAGGCCACAGGGCAGGTCCTAGGTCCTGACGCAGCGCAGTCAGAAGGGGCGAACCACCTGGGTCATGATTCGTGTAGCCTATTAGTGCCGTGTTGCTCAGTTCGGGTCCTGAGGGCCTCCCTGCGCACATTTTAGTGTGCCTGAACTTACCTGATTTAACTTATGAGGGCGATAATAGTTGACAGGTTCAGCTGAATCAATAGGGAAATTGTACGGTGCTGGATATTGTACGGTGCAGGCAATTCAGCAAGACTGCGATAGCGCTGCGCGGAGACCATAGGTGTCCGTAGTTGTTCATACAAACTTTCTAAAATGGCAGATTTTTTGCCACCCGACTTCTTGAAAGTGTAGACCAAAATATTGCATCTGCAAGCTGTCTTTGTTTTATTTATTCAATAATAATTCGAGTATTCTTGCTTTAGTCAATAAAACGAAACGTATCATGTTCCTAATGATAGAATCGGAGAACATTCGCGTTTATATTATATGCTGTCAAACGATGCCAAAATAATAAACACGGCTGACATTTCGTGAAGCAAACAAATTATTCTGTATATATTTCATAAAAAATAAACAAAAAACAATTCCACTACAAATATATTTTCAACCATAGCGCTGACACTTCTTCTATTGTTCAGCGCCAATAAACTTGACAAACTCGGCCATAAAAATCTTTCGTGAACATCTTCCTTTCAGTCCCAGCGCTAATTCCTTTTCAGTGAACGCGTACGCCCAAGGACTTTATTTCTTGAAAGCAACACGAATTTCAGTCGTAGCCGGATTGAACGTGTTTTTGTCCCCAGCACTTTGCAAGGCAAAGTTACGCCGGAGTATTTGCTGGTGTGAATTCGGTACACCCTTATGAGGTGCTTCAATATGCAAGCCTACAGCAAGAAGTATGTGGCGGTTTGCAGGTCTTACAACATATGCTGTGGTAAGAAATAGCTTCCCAGTTGATGTGCGCTATATTTAAAAATCTTGTGGGCGGTGGCAATGGGCAGGAGTCTAGCGTTAGATCACCCTTATAACAAACATTTGCTTTTTACCTTCCATATGGTTGCATGGTATCCGGCCCTGGTTTATTCAAATAGATTTAAAAGACAAATTCATATATGTATTCTTGGGAAGTTTTGTGAATGTTTTATGTTTATTTCAGATCTCAGCCGTCATAGCATGTTGCTAGAGCCGCGTCATCTGTAAACTAAACTTATTATAAACTTATTAATTGATATTGTGGCAAGTAGTTCATACGGAAGTCCTCTGTGGTTGGTCTTTTGCCAAAAAAAAAAAACTGGAAAAAAAACAGGCAACTGTGGCGCCCAGATCAATTACTTTCAATTAACTTCCCTGAAAAGAACTCTCTAATGACTAATGTCCTTCAAATAGAAAATTAGTTGGGTCTATTTGACCAAATTTGTTAACATCCTTTATTTTCTAGTTAGACAAGGAACAGGGTTTTAATTCACTGTAAATCTCCCACAAAAGTCTTCACTGCCTACAGATATGACCCCTTAACCTGTGAATTATTTCCCCCTATCCTCTATTACACCTGCAGTAGATCCTAAATTTAGATAAATAAGGCGAACACTGCTGCACAAAAAGGTAGATCTACCTGACACGTGCATAGCATGTCACAAGAGTCACCTCACTACTCCAGGAAGTGGAGGAGTATTTTGAGATCTTGTTTGAGAAAAGCAACAGAGGGTGCTGCATGCTCGCGAGGGGGAAACTCGGTTTAGCTTGCCAGGATGACAAAAACGTTTTCGCGCCAGTCTGGCCGACCCGCTGGCTAACGATAGGCCTTCATTAACACACGCACACACAAACACACACAGACAGTCGCGCAAACACACAGAGACAGACCCAGATGCTTGCTGATGGACAGTTTTTAATTGAACGCGATGTCGCAGCTAAGCGCCTCTGTTTGCACCTAAGCGCTGATAAGTGGCTGGCGGCGAGCGTCTGGACCGCGCAGCCGTCTGCCGATAGCGGCCGCAGCTGCCTGACCCCGGCGCTTTTCTCTTTATTTATGAATCAATGCGGATAGGAATCCAAATGCTAATGAGATAGAAAGGGGTGATTATGGTGGAGTGGATCTGTCTGGCGTCTGCCGCTGAGAGATGAGATAATATTCAGCAGTGTACAAAGCCATATGGGCTCGGGCATGCGCGCGCGCGCACACACAAACACACACACACGCGCGCGCAAAATACCCACACACACAAAATACGCACAGGTGACAATTCAGACAAATGGCCTTTTTCACTAACTGGAATTTTATTTAGATTTGGGGAAAATAGGAAGTATACAATAGGATACTACAGGATCTCATTAAAGTTTCACTAGAAGGTATCTTATCCACCCCCCCCTTATGTTTGTTTGTTTTGTTTTGTTTGGGGGGGGGTGTTTTCCTATCAAAATGGAGGCACTCTGACAGGTAGTCTGAAAGCTGGTCAGAGTTCAATAGTGACTCACACTGGTGCAGGAGCACACTATTTTTTCTGAGTCATTGACTGTGTAACCCCCCCCCCCCCCCACTTAACAACACACCTGTAGCGGAAGCAGCTGCAGCTCTTGAAGCAACAGGCACACGTATCGAAGCGGCGCAAGCACACATCGCACGGTCTCGGTGCGGAGTGGGAGAAACAGTGGCGGCCAGGGACCCTGCCCCCTCCAGAGACCCCGCCCCCTCCAGCACGCAGCGTGCAGGCCTTCACAGGAGTCTTTCCACCTGAGCCCCCCCCCCCCAATCAGCCTCTCTATCTCTCAACAGAGATGTGACACGGCAACAGAAGAGCAGGGCGCTCCACAAAGAGGGCCTATTGTCCGCTGTTCTGAGCCTGCTAGCTGAACAGTGTTCGAGTCAGATAAAAGCACGTACGCACACACAAGCACACACACACACACACACACACACACACACACACACACACACCCAGCAGAGACATGACCTGACTTGCCGCGAATGCGACAGGGCAGTGACATCATGATCTGTTGAACGGTGACATATGATCTGTATGTGCTTTAGCTTTAACAAGGCAGAGCGTGTTCCTACACGATACCTAACGCTAGTAGCCAGGTAACCCCAGCGTTCAAATGGCGCTCAGCTTCTGTGGTACAGGATTCTGGGGCAGCGGTATGTTCTAGATCGGCAATTGAGAGGCTTGAGAGTCGTGAAACGTCAGTTTGAACGCTGACATGCTCCTGTGGCTCTGTGAGTAGATGTTGCTAACAACACCAAGGTCGTGGGTTTGATTCCCATGGAGCACACATGCTGCCTTCCGATAATTGTATGCAAGCTGCTTTAGATGAAAGCTCCGGCCAAATGATATAAATAAGCTCTGAAGAGCCGGTTTAAACCAGATTTAGTCCTATATTTTTTGGTTCGGTGCTGGGTGGTTTGAAACATCTGCCACACAGCCACGTCTGACTCTTTCCTGCACATTCCACCTTAATCATGTCTTTGTAGAAGGGAGAGAGAGCCTGACGTATTTGTTTGGCAGGCTCTCTCTCTCTTTTGCTGGCGCCCCACATGCTCCCTTTAACCTTGTCTTAAAGTTGCTCCTCTCCATCACTCTGCCTTGTTCCTGTGGGGAAAGAGACGGAAAGAGAGAGAGAGATGGAGAGATTGCGGAAGAGTGGGAGAAGGAAAGGGTGGAGTTATCATCAACTAATTTACAATGTCTTTCAGTTTTTTAATAAACTGCACATTGCCCTATAGATTAGACAGCATGGAGTAACAGAGTGATCAAGTGAGTGAAGGAGAAACTGAAAGAGAGAGAGGAGCCATTGAGAGACAAAATGCAAAAGAGAGACTGTGAGAGAGGGGCAGAACAGAGAAGGGAGAAAGAGGGCAGAACAGAGTAGAGAGAGAGAGAGGGGGCAAAACGCAAAGGAGAGACTGAGAGAGAGGGGCTGAACAGAGGAGACACAGAGCGAGACGCAAGGAGGAAAATATAACTCATTATTTTTTAAACCTGACATATGAATAGATTCCATCATCCACCTTCCCCTTTTCTCTCCTTCCGGAACCTTCACCCTCTGCGCCAACCTCTTTGACACCTCTGACACAAAGACACTCTTTTTAATTCCTCTCTGGTTCTCCAAAGATATCTCTCTCTTTCTCTCTCATTCTCTCTCCCTCTCCTCTCTCCTTTAATGTCTCTAACTTTTGACATTGGATGACGTTGTCTGCGACCGCACTTTAAGATCTGAGCCAGTACGTGTTGAGGGATTTGTTTATTTGCGCTATGCTGAAGTTAGCAGGAGCATGTCCAGTGCACCAAGGCGCCGAGAGGGACAGAAGTGTTGCCAGAGGACTTTCCGGAACATTCTGCCAGCTTCGCGCTGGTGATGTGGAGGTGGGGGGGGGCAGTTTTTGCAAAAGGAAAGGCTTCCTCCAAAAGGTAAGGCCGGCAACTATGAGGCAGTGGCCGTAATTAGCAGAAGGATGTTTAATAATGGTGAAGAGGAGCAGATAGCCTGTTCCCTGCCATTAAGCACATTAGCAGCGGTGCATTTGGCACTGAGGAAGTCGGGGACTTGTCCGTTTCAGGAAAACGTATCTAAATGACACGTTCCTTCCTCTGTGGGCAGCATAGCCTGTCAACATCAGCTCCATTTGGATCAGTGGGCCTTGTCCTGTTCTCTGTTTATTAAATGGGGGTGAGGGGTGAGAGAGAGAGAGAGAGACAGAGAGGGGTCCAGTCCTCTTCACTAGCCATCAAGGACGTCTCCTGTTTAAGAATGAATGGCTGTATGAGACCCACGAGTGGAGAGTGTATCTACATGTGTGGATGAAACAGAACAGCAGTGAATGAAAAGCTGAGAGGTGGGGAGTGGGAGTGGAGCCGGCGCTGAAACGGACAGACGGACGGAGAGACAGACGGACGGAGACACAGACGGCGAGCAGCACACTGCCACGTGAAAGAGATGCATCACATCACTGAAATGAACCATTAACGGACAGATGAGTGGAACAGGCGTCCCTGGCATGAAACTGGGAGGACGGACGGGCGGAGAGAGGAGAGGAGCGAGGGATCGAGGCAGAGAGAAAAAAGAGGTTAATGGAATTGGAGGAGAGTGGGGGGTTAAAATGGCTTACTAACCGAGAGTGGCTTCTGGAGCCAAATCGATGGTCCTTGTGTTTGCCGTGAAAGCTTATTGCAGAGTTGTGCGTACACGTACGTGTGTGTGTGTGTGTGTGTGTGTGTGTGTGTGTGTGTGTGTGTGTGTGTGACGGCGTGCGTGTTCAGAGGGAGAGTGGGCCTGACAGAAGTTTGAGGGGCTTCGAAAGTAGGCTAAACACTCGGTTTTTGCCTTTATTCCACCTCAAAGCGAATATTCCAGCGCGAATCTTGCCGGAGCCTAGGAC
>JAOXYF010000003.1:9210206-9224769 GCA_028565775.1 Sternarchorhynchus goeldii | reverse complement strand
ACACACACACACACACACACACACACACACACACACACACACACACACACACACACACACACACACACACCTCGTCTTCCAGGAACTCTTTACTCAGCCCGAAGTCCGTCAGCACCACATGGCCCTCACTGTCCAGCAGGATGTTCTCCAGTTTAATATCCCGGTACACGATACCCAGCTGCACACATCAGCCCAAGAGAGTGGCTCATGAAAACAACCTATACCACAGAGCACACGCACACGCACAAAAGAGCAGGTCTCACCTTGTGCAGGTGTTCCAGAGCAAGCACGATCTCCCCCACATAGATCCGCACCTCGTCCTCAGAGAAGTGATCACGCTGATACAGGTGAGTGAACATCTCCCCGCCACTCACATAGTCTGGAAACACAAGCACACACGCACACACACACACACACACACACACACGCAAATCAATTTCCAGAAGCCCCATAGGGACAGAGACATGAACACACAAGCACAGTTCCAGTCAGATAAGACTGGCAGCAAGAGTAAACGCAGTCGCTTCTGATAAGAGGACAACAACAGCTCCTATCTCTCTATTCACCACCTATTCTTACAAACAGCGCAGCCTGCAAACTTGTTACAACAATGGCACTGGCAATAAACAGCTCGGATCACATGCAAAATCTGTTACGGGCGTAACTGCACAGTAAAGACGCATTTCCTCATCCAGCAGAAAAGCATCCTTGAGTTCTCGACAGTGACCTTCGGCGTTTCGGCGGCGAGGTTTTGGCCGCGGTGCGAGCGGAGCGCCTCGGCTGATCTGGCGTTAGCGTTAGCGTGAGGCCGCGGTCTCCCTCACCCAGTATGAGGTGGAGTTTGGTCTGTGTCTGGAAGGCGTAATGAAGGGTGACCAGGAAGGGCGACTGACGGATGTGTTCCAGGACCTGCCTCTCCGTTCGCGTGTGCTCTGCTGTCTTCGCCTTCTGGACGATGGCCGCCTTCTTCAGGACCTGCGGGGGGGGGGGGGGGGCTGTGAGTCATGCGTGTTCTAGGGAGCCAGCACAAGGGACGGTCCCGCTGTTGTGCAACTCCTCACGTCGACATCCTTCCGTGGCAGACAACTCAAAGCACATTGCAGCTATTGACAAACAGTGCGACAGCATGCTAAGGCCGGGGGGAAATCCGATATTATATAATCTTACGTTTTATTTCTATCAAAACAATTTTAGCATGGTAGATCATGTCAAGGTTGGAATTCTTTAAAACAACCACAAATTTCCCATTCCTCCAAAGCCAACATGGAACCGGTGGGGTTGACTAACGGATAACCGATCTTCGGTGTCCGATATAAAATATGTGAACACACTTCCTACTCTTTGGAATTGGTGTCAAAATGAAAAAAATGCACCGGTATCTTGCTAACCCAGTACGCTAAAAACCTCAACGATATTCCTTCAATTTTACAACAGAATACATAAAAGGGTGAATAGTTAGAGTTTTTTAAAGATCTGGGCACTGAGACTGTCTCACGTTGAACTTGCATAAAGATCGTGTTTTAAAAACAGCAACTATGCCTTTCATTCCTGAGAATGTCAAAAATATTTAAGGTAGAGTATTTTAGAAGTTATTCACAAAGTGAGCAATTAAAGTTGCGTTCACATATTACACATAACATCTTGGTATTTCTTTCTGTCTACAGAAAATAAAAAGCAAAAAATTAAAATGTAGTCATTACAGTGGCTCTTTCAAATATCCTCTTTGTCTCCTGAGTTACTACATTCACGATGTGGTTTTAAGATACAATTTGCAGAAAATAACATAAAAACAATTCTTCTCTCTGAGCTAACGGACTATGTTACGGTGATTTTTTTGTCAGTGTTTATGACGGATTTATTGCTGTTCATTCTTCTGTGAGTAATTATATATGAATGTTTCTCTGTTGCCAGACGAACTCAATTTTCTATCTCACTTTGTCTATCAGTTTCCTATCTCTGTGGACAACAGAGAACTTTGAAACTGAATTTCCAATGTCTCATATTCGTCGGGATGTTCGCAGTAAATAGGAAGGAACCGTGAAGTGTCAAGAGAGCTCATTTGCATATTTCAGCCTTCCGCAATATCAGTATTACGGAAGATGATATCGCAAAATTGATTTACAGACTGTCGTGCTCTAGATGTGTTCCAGCCTCATAAACCCCAGAATGTGTCAAAAGGACCAAACGCTCAAGTCCAATGAAACAGACCTTCATGGCGTAAAGCTTGCCCTCGTCGTGGCCGCTGATCTTCCTGACCAGAAACACTTTCCCGTAGGCTGAAAGAAAGGAGGAAAAGACAGAAAGATGTAGCTGTTGTGGCAGGAACGACTCATCATAGGTGGAGCGGGACTGACTCATCGTTATTCATTGTGGGTGGAGCCCAGTTTCAATTTTGGGAGCAGACCGACATTGTGATCATGTAAATTCAACTCTTCCTTGGAACATCAGAAAGAAAGCAGAGAGAAGGGGATGGCAGCATATGAATGTTTCTTACTTGATTGTCAGAAGACTACACAGCATGGAGAAGAACGTAAAAGCACTTTAGGTATCTAAACCTTAAGGTATTTTTGTTGTTTTGTTGTGTTCATTCAACGTCCTCCTAACCAAACAGATTTAACTGAAGCCCACACCTGGAACTACACATCCAGCTGAGCATATAGGTATGGCCTGGTATCTCTTTTAGACACAGGCACAGCAAAGAAAAGTTTTACACAGAGCAAAGTTAGCATCCATGACCCCTAGCTAGTCTCAGCAGATCAAACAGATTTAGCAAAGATCAGCATTTCCTGGTTCCAGTCTGGTTGCAGTTCTAGGGATTTGCCTGCTCGAACAAACCTTCAATCTGCTCAAAACCAAACCAGAACTGTGAACTGTAGGAGTCTTCCAGGAGAACGAAACACAAGGTTGGCCAAATAAAGTTCAGTAAAAACAGTCTGGCAGGAGCCAGTGGGCCTAAAGTCCCTCAGCAGAGGCCCAACTTTGGTTTCTGTGTTTAATGGCCAGAAAATAAATAGTGATGCAAATTCTGGTCAACTACATTCTCCATCACATACTGACATGATTAAGACCACCTGGTCATGTTACAACGAGATACATTTTGGAGTTCCAGAGAGCCGCAGGATCAATAGTTGTTGAAGTTCTCAGCACTAAACACAACAAACATACAAGCTGCAGCATCTAGCATGACACACACTCTTACGCAATGTTTGGATATCTCACCTCCAGTGCCAAGCACTTTGAGAAGTTCAAAGTTCTCCATGCCAACTTTCTCGGTGTATCCTGTGAGATTTGCTGTGAAGAGCAATGGATGGTGTAAGTGCTAATCTCAATCAATCTCTCTCTCTCTCACACTCTCTCTCTCACACACACACACGCACACACACAGTAATCATATGCCTGTGACCACACTGACATCAGTGGCGTCAACGACAGCTTCAGTGGATTCTCTTACAGACAACTAAAAGGCATCTTTCTTGTATACTGGTGACACTGTAAATATTACTGATGGAAACCACTGCTGTGGTGGTTCCATGTGTACTAAAGCGCTTTTTAGGTTACTTCAAAAAGAAAAACATCATTCAATATTAACTCATGGGAGGCTTTGTTGAATATAGTACACCTATATTAAAGACCCACTTCTTACTGAATAACATGCAATGAAAATGAGATGCCAAAAATACCGGATCCGAACGAATTGCGTTACTATGAACTGAACAGGTTGATGTGTTCAAAACATTAAAAGGTGCGGTTTCACTGATGACACAAAACGATTGCAAGTGCACTGGATGTAACCTACCATTTGTGATTTCGTGTTTGATGGTGCAGACTTTCTTCCGAGTCTCTCGGTCCGAGTCCTCGCTACTGCTACCGCTACTGTCCCCGGACATGGTGCTTTTGAATTTTAGTATATTCTCGTAAATAAAGTGAATTAGACAGAATTCTCTTCCGGTGTACAACCATCTATGTTAACACAGATCGCGCAACTTACTACAGCCCAAAGGAAAAATACTTATGTGTCAAAACACGTATTTCAAAATACATCATAGCTGTGAGTCGGACATGAATGGAAGATGTAGTCGCTTTGTTTTGTTTTGTATTTGTGACAACCCTTCAGTTCACAAATCCCTTTGACATCCCACTGTGGACGGTAATCATCAGCGCGCCCTAATATTTTTCGCTGCAAGAGTTAAATATTAATCGCCTGATACGATCACTTTTGAATGCTAGTGTATACCGTAAATCTCTCTCGAAATATAGCGAGCATAACCCTTGAACAAACACTCAACCTACCGCTAATAACTCCAGTTATTTGGTTACAATGTCGGTAGTACGTGGATGCTATTTCCGTATTTCCTACTTCGACACAACTGTAGCAAGCTATCAGCTAATGATATTCAACTGGTTACAATTGTAGCGGCGGTGACGGTGACCTGCCCCGGAGAACATCTGCCAGCAACCTCTCGTAGGACTCTTTACATGCTAGCTGTCGATTTAGCACCGGTTGACAAAAATAATTTCGCGCTGAATAAACTGTTTATTTGGCAAGTAATTAGCCAGGCCTGTATAATAAACGTTAAATAAAGACATCGTAGCCTTGCTAACGAGCTAACATAGTAGCAAGCTTGCTAGCTATCAACCTTGACAGTCAATTAAAACTCACTGTAATGGCTAATGCACAAAGCCCAAGTAGCATATCCCTGTAATGCTATCTTTTCCCGTTGCTTCCGGATGTAGTTTTGTATGAGTCACGCTAAAATATGCGCCTGTTATGGAAAGAAAGTAAAATAAAACGATAAAAGACTGGAAAAAGTATAGTAAAGACTATGGATTACTTCAACTACGGAAGCCGAAATGTGTCTGTTGCATTCGTGTCGATTTCGGAATACAGCTGTGGTAGGAAGATTGGGGAGGGAGGAAGTTCGTGCAAAACTTAACACCCAGAACTGGTTACTCTGCCAGACGCGCTACCAGCCACTCCTTGATCCATCTGGTGTAGTTTCTATTATGCGCGGGGTTTTGAAATGACAACTACTGCAGTGTTCCATAAGAGCAGCTGGGTTGTCGCCTACTCAGATATGTACAAGGCGGTGATGGTAGGCAGTTAGTTGTCATGGCAGAGGTATCTAGAAGAGGCTTATCTGTAATAAAAGGAAGTGAAATACAGTGATTACATTTGCCGATTGAATTCTCTCTTGAGGGCTTGCACGAAGTAAGCCTAGCGTTTGTTAGCTGTTACAATAGTTCTGGCCTCAGAAAAAACGCAAATATATTACTAATATACGTTGTTTTTAATGCAGTTACTAGGGAATCAATGGTGCGCAGGGCATATGACAGTAGCATTCTTCCTTAAAACTGACAGATACCACACCATCTCTAACCAGAACATTTTAATTAACCTAATTGGTTTAATTAACACTCCACAAGCCCTGAAGCGTTCTCAAACACTGGCAGGCCTGTAAGTGATCTGCAGTGTTGTTCCAAAAGCCACTCAGGGCAAAAAGGACATCTGCAGGGCTTCTATACACATCCAAATAATTTGGTTATCTGTAATACTCTGAGAAAGGTCACATTGTTTAAAGGACTTTATAAATAAATTTGAATTTAATCGAATTGGAATAGAAAGGTTTTGGACTTCACTGATAACATTTTCATCTCTCAAAACTTCTAAAAAAAATACAACACTGCCAAAAGTGCTGCTGAATGGCTCGTTGCACTGACTCACAGAAGACAATACAAATGACATGCATATAATATTTATTTAGCTAGATTGACCCATACAAGCAGAATCCACTGTCAGTCATAGAAACGCAACATATTTCAATCAAGTGTGGTGGGTGGTGCTGTGGGGTATTTTATTTATAACCGTGGACATCTGGGGCCTCTACATAAAAGACTTTATTTTTTTTATTTACTGTTTGAACTATTGTGGTCTCAGCCAGAGGAGGATGCCACCCCTCCCCTCATTTGACATTTATGGCATTTTGGCTGATGCTTTTATCCAAACTGACTTATAATTGTGACTAAATACATCTTGAGTAACTGAGGGATAAGGGACTTTGCTCAGGTGCCCAACAGTGGCAACTTGGCAGTGGTGGGGCTTGAACTGGTAACCCTCTGATAACTAGCCCAGTCTCATAAAAGTTTTTTGCAACTGTCACCCTTGGCTTGCTCACTGGTCGCTTGGAAAGCTCCTTTGCAACAACAGCTGTTGTAAAAGGTGCTATATAAATAAATTTGACAATCCGGTAGTCTGTCCATGCTTGCTGTTACTGAGCCTTTAAAAGAATTAGCAAATTAAAACAGACTAGTTGTACAAAAAATAATATGTAAGAATGTTTTTGTAACTTACTATCTTGGTATTTGCACAGCTTCAACAATATAGGAAGGTTTGTACCTCTTAGAGCAAGCAAGTCCCAGGAATTCAACTCCCATGCAATTTCACACTGAGATATAAAAATTCACCCCTGATTTCTGCCATAGCTACTATACATTAAATATGCTTCATCCTTATTTTACAGCTTTAACCATGACACTGAAATGCTTAAAATTTCATGCTACTTCCTGACTTTCCTCCTGTGTTCCTTACCTGATGAGGTCTAATCGGATGCAGTGGGGGGAGATTTGGGAGTGGAGGTGCTTGGGCAGCAGTTTGCATATTAAGAGCTTGGATTAGGGTCAGTTTGAAATGGGTCAGAAGAGGGGGCACATATATACTGGCCTGTATTACTGGCAGGTAAATGATTACTGTTTCACCAATCTCCATAATCCTATTAATTTCACCTACTGACATTCAGCTATGTGTGCATGTACGTGTGTGTGTGTGTGTGTGTGTGTGTGTGTGTATCAAGTGTGGGTCCTGCCTCTGTCTGTATAAATGTTCTTGTGTACATGATAAAGAATAAATGAAATGGTATGCCTACGAGCTAGTTTGTATGTGTGTGTGTGTTGGTGGGTGGGTGGTTGTGAGTGCATGATTTACTAGGCAAAAATCAAACAAACACAGGCAACTGGGAGATATTTGAACACACGTCTATTCATAATCTAGTCACATAAAATTGGACTACACAACAAAGCAGTTAAGAACTTTCATTTTCATTCGATCTGAATATCATATTTTTCAGTAGTTCTTCAGTGCTGTGTGGTATTTCAGTAGTTCTTCAGTGCAGTTGCTTATTAGATCATGGAGCGGTTCTGACTACGCCAGCTTCTTACATTTACAAGGCTGCTATCTTGCATTATGTACAATAGCTCCTATTATTTGGTGACAAGCAACAGTGTAAATGAGAAATAGGCATTCACTGAAAAGTTCTTGATTTCTCACATTGCATAAGTTGACTGAAATCCAGTAAGAGGGGCAATCAGATAAGTGATCATGCAGTTTGTTCCTCATTAACGCAGCCTGGAAAAACAGCAGGAGGAAAGTGTGAAATGATCCTTAACCTGTGGCAGCTGCCAATAATTCGTTGGCATCCTTTCTGATAGCTGAATCCTGGCAAAACATCATGACAGGGTCTGAGAATACTAGTCCTCTCAGGGGGGCCTTGTCCATTTATTTGTCTTAAACACAGGCCACAGTCATGGACACATATTGGGCTTTTCTTAATAACTAGAATACACACTGCTTAACAGATTAGTACAGTTGCTGTTAATAGAATTGACATAACTTTACATTCCACAATACTATCAAGAATAAGAAAGTCTGGGGGGGGGGGTGTTAAGATGTTGAGGAAAACTGTACAGTGCTTTAAGGTACAATTTTTAATATGAAAGTAGATTTATAAAAGACCAACATTTAAGAGCCAACTTGCTCTAGGTTTGTTTCATCATTTATTTGGATTGCTCTGCTTTTGTTTAGTTGGCAGTGGTCGTTGCTGGTGCTGTCCCCGACGATCCTGCAGCTCCAGCTTCTGCTTTGGTCTGCTCGTCCTGCACCTGGTTCAGCAGGAGTAGCTTCATCGCCGGGTCCAAGTACTCTCGAATGGTCTCCGACAAGCTCTTCTCCAGAAGATAACCCTCCGTCTCGATCTCTGGGTTCTCCTGCCCAATCACAGCCTCCGTGGAGGTCTGCAGATATCTCAGGCTTGCAACCACTGCACTCTGAGGTCAAGGGGGGTGTTGGAGATAAAAGAGATAAAACATTACTGAAGTAGGTGATGGAAGGATAAAGTAAGACCTGGTAATTCAGGGGCTTCACAAGTTTCTTGTGTGACATAAGTTTCTAAAAGATATTTCAAAAACTTAAAAAAAAAAAAGTTTTTTTTGATCTCTGGAGGTTATTGAAAGAAGAAAGGTGTGGAGATCATTGCATGAACCAACTCATTCACACATGAATTAATATGCATGAGGACGTATATCTCCATGTAGGAAATAATTAACAGGTTTTAGTCCTGCTAAATTGGTGGTATATGAAAATGAATTAAAGCATTGTTAACAAATGAGAGTGACCAAGTACTCACTAAAGCTCAGTATATATTTTCTTCTATTGTATCTTTAGGTTTCAGCGGATCCCTACATCCCAAATGGCTCTACAGCACTTCTTCTAAGACAGACCCTACATGATCACCAATTGATCAAGCGAGTGTGAACCCTCGGGTACCTGAAGCAGGAAGACGAGCAGCACTCCGGCCCCAATGCTGTTCATTAGGGCCATGTAGTAGCCGAGCAAGGCCTCCCTGCATCCACGGATGAAGATGTTGAGCTCTTCTGTTTGGTGCTCATAGTTGTAGTGAGCAGAGTTGTTGGTGAGCTTGTACTGGATGCAGGGCCTGGGGGAACTGGGATTGCAGCAGCTGAAAGGAACGGCATCAAGCAGGTAACGCCCATCCACGTTGCTCTTAATGCGGCTGAGAGACAGGAGGACAGTAGACAATCAGATACAGGACAGCATGGTAGTGGAGAATAAAAGTTCTGTCAGTTGTTTCCCTGAACCCACTTGTTTACTGAGGTAATAATAAGGGAATGAAGGATAAACATCACATTCTAGACTTAATATGATGGTTGATGTTCACAAATTTTAAATTGATTGATGAAACACTTTGAGATCTGCAAGTTATCACAGAAAGAAAGTGGTCAACAGTTTCACCTGAATCCATGTTGTTTGATCTTTTTAATCAGTATCAGAATAGATTTGTCAAAACAGCTAACCCATTTTGTTTTTGTCTGCATATTTCTGTATATTAAATTCTATCTTGTGCTACATCGTGTGCATTGAAAATTATTATTGGTCCATTGCTGAGCTTGATCTCTGACCACCCCCCAGAGGCACCAGCCCCAATTTACAGAAGTAATTTATGGTGTTTTATTTTTTAGACCTTTCTTTCCACATATAACACCAACTCCCAACATCCTCTTCCCTCCTCCTCCACCTCTCTCCTCTGCCTCCACCTCTCCCTTGACTCACTCCTTAACCTCCTTGGAGCTGAAGTCCAAGTAGCGGTTGCTGATCCACTGCACCTCGAACCAGTCCTTGTAGTCGTTATTGCCGCAGCACTGGAACTCCATCTGCAGCCGGTCGACAGTCTGCTTCTGGAAGCAGCGGCCCGGCGTGTCCGTGTCCTTGTAGAAGCGCAGGCTGTTCCTCAGGCCTGCTTGCAAGGAGCCCTCTAGGTGACCCTTCATGGCCAAGCTGAGGATGACTCCGATCAGCATCAGGGTGGTGAAGAAGATGGAGCAGCAGAAGTAGGGCTTCAGGAAGTTCTTCCAGCTCGGAAAGCGTCCGGCATCCAGGGCGTCCTGGCAGATCCTTCCCGCAAAGTAGTTTATGCCAATGGCCGCCAGCCCTGATACTATCAGGGTGTTTGGGACGATGTGAATGTCGTTGTTGTCCATCACCTAGACGACAAACTTGGAGTTACTGAACTGTTGTTATGAAATAGATCCCAGGTTATTAGAGTGGTTCATTTATGATCATCTGTTGTTCTTATTGTCCGTACATGGTATTGCAGTGTGGACTCCATTTGGCCTATACTGTATGTACAGTGTTGCAGTAAATTCACTGTCAGTGGGCCTAGTAAGGGACTCTAAGCTCTATCCAGCCTAAATCTCTTAAGAACTGAATAATTTATTTGCAAAGCTTTATTATATATTAAAGCGCTTAGCTTGAGTAGCCTTTTACAATCATGTGGTTGCAGGAAATTAAGAATTTAAAAATCCTTGAGGGCATTTCTTGTTGATTGCCGTGAATTCTCTTTCCACAAGGCCCAGGGTTTGAGCACATCCTGCTTAGGTCCCATTTTTGTAGTGACTGCAGCACTTTATTAGTTTTGAATTAGAGTTGCATTATAACAGTGAACTACAAACGTACACAGCATAGAACCGAAATGGCATACAAATCAGTAAAAACACTTAGAGCCGTCCTAAAACTTTGAAACGAGTTTTCATGCAAACAGACATCAGAGTCATTTTAATGGCAACATTTCTGATCACCTGAACAGTTCGATTAGGCAAGCAAAATGATCTTTAATGAGATGAATGTTCCAGCTTTGGTACACTGAATGAGACCCAGATTCTGTAATGTGACCCGGATTAGTTACAATGCATTGGACAGCTCACTGAAGACGACGGTTTCCTAAGCCTGTAGTAACCAGCTTAGGTAATATTTATATTCACATAGGTTAATCCTGTACAGACATCACAATCACTTCAGAATATCTGCTGGAGTTTTTTATCCTGTGACAAGCACACATGCACTACCTAGCAACCATTGTTGTATCTATATTCATAAATTACATTACTGCATATATGGTAATTGATGGATCCTCATTATTTACATATTTGTATATTATGCTTTTTTTTCTTAATATATGCATAAACCCATTTTCAGTGTATGTGATAGAGGTCTAGGTAGTTCCACTAGTAAGTTTTCAATAGGTTTTAAGATAACATTGTATTCTGACTCTGAATGTCAGACCTTAGTAAAAATATGTGGTTCCATTTTCAAAAGGTATCAGTACAAATAAAGTTTGAAATGTGGTACAAAAGAATATGTTTAGATACCTCTGCTCTCCGGCGTAGTTCTGTCTTAAGGAAGCACCCAAAACAGAAGGTGAGCGCTCCACCTACAGTAGCAAGCCAGGAGAGCATCCACAGACCCTGAGCCAGCTTCACCCTTTTGTTAAAGGGGATCTTCATCTTAGCCCACACCATGATGACAGTGGATGAGTGACACCTTTCAGAGAAAAATGAAGATTTCTGAGAAAAAAAACAAGACCAAGGTAAAAGGCAAACTGAAACAATGAAGGTTTGAAATACCCGTTATCTGTTGGAATGCTGAAGTTGATTATGAATGGTTTTCAGGATGTTTAAAATGTAGTATTTTAAAAAAGGCAGCCCTTCAAAAAGGCAGTTGAAATGCTCTTGTAAACCAAAGTCCAAGGTTAAATCCACTTGTGTCTCGTGTATATGTGGCTCAGATCAGTTTGGGCCACACATTTCAGCTGGTTACTAAATCCATATATGGTGGTCTGTCTGAGTATTCGGTGTGGTGATCTCCCCAGTCAAGATGCTAAAGATTACCCAGTCGAGAATCCCAAATACACAATCAATGGAGAAAGTGACACATTTGCACCTCTGTGTCCATCCTTGGTTGAGGTTGGGTTTGGCCAAAGTCAAGGGACTGGGGCATCTTACCTGTAATCCTTCACCTATCCTATTACCATGGCCTTATCCAATGGGAATCCAGGGAGCTGTCTGCTCAGCAAAGATGGAGATTGCAGCTGAGCAACAAGAGGTGCAGCCATGTTACCATATCATGCCACCACCTTCTAAAAATCCAACTTAACACAGGCTCTTCAAGACAGCTGGAATAGGAGTGCATAGAATGATCTTAAATTATATAGATTAGAGTGGATCACAGGGCAATTATTAACATTTTCAACAGACCCATAACTGTTGTTAGAGCATACCAGTAAGATCTTGACAGACACAGAAAAGAGGGACATGAAAATGAAGACAGAATGTAGAAGAACATGAAAGTTTGGATATTCTTGCTTAAATCTTTCATGACTGGCTTACTGGTGTGAATATAAACAGTGGAATGAGCTGTCTTACAGTCCAGTGCCTTTTAGGGGCCTTTGGGCATGTTAGGCCTCTCTCAGATGGGTGCACTGATTTTTAAACTTTGCCTGCCTCTGATACTTTTGACTTCAGTAGGTAGAAAAAAAACATGCTTCCCTCTGATTTCTGTGAACATGCAAAAGGCAGCTGAAGGAAAGACCAATTAGAACACATTCCAAATTCCATCTGTCACACACAAAGAGCATCATAATGAACCTTATTTGTGTAGAACCTTTTTTATTAATATTTTCAAAATCTAACACGCATCTACCGCCTTCACTATGATGTTGGCATCTTTAGTTCCATTATGAATAAAGATGAGTGAGTCATTTCCAGAGGATGCCCTGCATTCATTACACATCTTCCAGCATGTTTTTCAGATGATTACAATTTAACACTGTGCCCTGTGCTTTTGGAAACACACATGTGAAAACAAAAGTGTAGAATTTGTATAGTGTGATATACACTTTCATTTGCTCCACAGTTAAGAACGACTAATTTTGCATAATAATGGACTGCTCTTACAGACTATTTAGAGTGGACAATGTGGTAGAAAGCTCTGAAGCACATTTAAACCATTATCAGAGAATGGAATGGTTTATTCTAGTGGGCAGAATGTTGGATTGGACCACTTGTGATGTCACACCAAGCAGGATATTCAAACAGCTTTGGTGAATCACATGTTCTCTGTGACAGAGAAGCAGCCTGTTTTACAACAATAGACATTTCACAATTTCTTGTTGCAGACATAATTGCAAATCACATATGTCTTCTATAAAGGAAAATGCAGTTTTATTTCCTGTTTTATTTCAAGGTGACACAGTATAACAGTGACTCATGTCTGTACATCCGGAGTTAAATATGACTTTTTTTAAAATATAAGCAAAATATAAAAATCTTAAAACTTGAATAAAAACCAATAATACATGTTTGATGGGTATAGGAATGTGGCAGTGGTAGTGTGACAAATGAGGCACAACACATATCTGAAAGAAGCGTAATACAAAGCCAGAGGTAAGAGTGAAACAAAGCAATACAAACAACAAGTTACAACAAGTTAATATTCTGAACTTCTATCCATCTTCCACCACTTGTCCAGGTCCAGGGCAGCAGCCTCAGCAAAGAGGTCCAGGCCTCCTTCTCCTCCGCCACCTCCTCCTGCTCCTCTGGGGGGATACCAAGGTGTTCCCAAGACAGTCAAGAGATGTAATCCAACGTATCCTGGGCCCTCCCCAGGACCTTCTCCCTGAGGGACATGCCTGGAGCATCTCCCTAGGGAGGCTTCCAGGGAACATCTGGAGCAGATGCCCGAACCACGTCAGCTGGCTTCTCTCAATGTCTCAGTGCAGAGGAGCAGTTCTCCTCCACGCCACTCGTGGATTGTCGAGCTCTTTACCCTATCTCTATGGGAGGTAGTACTATGGTCATGAACTCTGGGTAGTGACTGAACGAACAAGATCATAGATACAAGCAGCCAAAATGAACTTTCTCTGACTCTCCCTTAGAGATTCTAAACCTCTTTATCTTTAAACTACAGATCTTATGTATACAGAAAAAATGTACTCTCTAATAACATAAGCACTGAACTGTCCACTGATCACTCACCACTAACTGAACAGCCATTCAGCTGAATTCACAAAAAAGCTTCAGTTATGATTCTTTACTTTTACTGCCACAACAGAAATAAATATTAATGACATGATATATTGTGTATTATGCAGGTCTCTGGTATTCAACTTACATGCTAAAATACAAATCAGTATCAACAAATATATTATATCGCCCATATATAAGCCATAATCAATGTACATATATGCATCAACTATGCATAAAATGTAATCCTATGTGGGAATTTATGTCATTTATATTAAATCTCCACGTTTGTCTATGTGTACTGTAGTACAACATTTCACTACTGTAGTACAACATTTCACTAGCTGCACAGAAAAATTCACAATTTAAAAATGTATTGATCACAAAGCATGAATGTGACTGGACAGGAATAATATTTTAACATACTTTGAATGTACCAAGCATAAACTTACACATTCTTAAATATAAGATATTCAGTAAAATTCGCAAAACAACACATGGAAAAAGTTAGAGAATAAGCATCTACATACCTTTTACTATATAAACATTCAAAATGCTAAAGAAAATAATAAAATTCTAAATTACTACTGTTTAATGTAACAAAATGAAAGTGTTAATATATGTGCCACAGGTACCCAAGTTCTGATTTCAAGTAAAAACTTCTACATAAGATTAACAACCAGCATTAACTATATTCAGTAGAAATATTACTAGAGTCAGAAATCTTCATTGAGCATCTAAAAAGAAAAAACAGTAAAACTCTGAAAGCTGCAGTCTATAATTTTGTCTTTAACTGTTTAACCCTGCTACAGAATCTTTATCTGTATTACTTATGTCAACAGCTGCTGTAAAATCCACTAAAGCCCCAAGAACTGATTTCCTATTTCTTCAGTGTCTGATTAGGTTCCTGACTTTG
>JAOXYF010000003.1:9189275-9210106 GCA_028565775.1 Sternarchorhynchus goeldii | reverse complement strand
TATATATAATAAAAAGGTTCATGCTAACATTTTTCTTTTTTTTCTCTGTGTACATGTGTGTTTGCTAGCAGAAAGAGCTTTCTAAGGGCATTTTCTAAGGGCGATTGAGTCTTACATGCGTAAAATCAAAGTGCCACAGCTTCGTTTGATGTTGTCTCTTGAGGACATCAAAGAGGCTCCCTCAGCAGGGCTTTGAGAGGCCCTTGGACATACATATTTTTGATTATGAATTGAAAAGTCTCATTTGAAATTCAATACTACTCCAACTCAAAAGTTGAATTCAAGTTCCTAGAGGCAGACCAAGGGCACACGGCTGTCTCATTAGTTAATATCTTACAATAAGGTAGCGACTTGCCTAGTACATCATTTCAATGTGTATCAGTGTATAAGTAAATAATGTGTTGAGTGTGCTTAGATCAAATATCTGGATTACAGAATTATTATCTCATTAGTACTGCACTCTTTATCAACCACATGCAGTTTCTCATTTATAATATTTTTAATTCCAATACCAGCCTAAACATAGACATTCAAGCTCTCATCTACAGAGTGCAGTATTTTATACAGAAACTTGTAGCATTATCATACCACCATTAAATTCTTTTAAAACCAATTAATTGAATGCAAAAACAAAACACGATTGCCATTCATAAGTGTGATAATGACCTTGTATTTCATAGGTGTGTTTTTGCTTCATTTTGTCTGATCATCCTCTGTACTGAACCCAGACTCGCTAGATTACCCGCAGGACCTGAAACACTCCTCTCTACCACTTTAGCATCATCTGCAGCTCAATGGCTGTTTGCCCTTGGCCAGTTATGGATGAGCTCATCCTCATTTAAATCCTCTGCTGCACCCTCACGTTTTTGGTGGAGGTCCTTCATGGCTTCAGCACACTTTAAATGGCTGCACTGCTCATGTTGCTGTAGGCTAATGGAGGGCATTCCTTCCAGGCTTGCAGAGATGGAACAAATGGAAGAACCCAAACCACGACCAGCAGGGATGTGGAAACCTTCGCCCTCAGTGCCATCCAGACTTTGGCTGGAGCAAGTCAAATCGACATCCTCATGGTGTACGATGAACTGGAGTCGGGGTACCTGCAGATCTTTGGCCTCTTCATCTTCAGATTCACTCTCAGTATCTACAGCTCCCCTTCCATACTGATTCCCCCTCAACCACCAACCATGCCTCTGTTGCCATGGCAAAAACCTCACTGCATCATAGTCAGTTCCCACCAAATTTTTCAAGGTATGGTGTTTAGTTTCCTCTCCCATTTCTGACCAGTCAGATTCCTCTTCCAGGAGAGGATCCAGAGGCTGTTGATCCCCAATCACTGAGCATTTGTCACAGTGCATAAACTGAACTGGAGGAGGTGCAACTGGAAGCCTGAATGGCTCAATGGAATCATCTGACTGCACATCCTGGAACACTGAAGTCACCTATTGGAAAATAAGAGAAGAAGAAAGGTCACTAAATATTACACATCTGTCCACATGCCAGTTATGAAATCTGGCTGTGATTAACTGGAGGAAGTTGAGAAATCTAGAAACTACGTGAAATATATGTGTGTTCTATGTGTGTTCATCCATTACGTCCCTCTGTATTCTGTCTGGTTAGAGAAGCTCTCTGTCATCTTTCTGTCAGCAAGCTCTCACATTAATTGTCTCCAGGCTCTGAATGGTTGTCTTGGCAGCTGACAGCTGCTCTGCCGATTCTGAGATTTGCTGCTTCAGTCTCTCATGTTTCCCATCCTGACTTTCAGCCTGAAGACAGATAACAGGAGAACAGAAAAACACAGAGAAACACTTCTATATTATTTAAAGAAACCTTTCTTTAAAATGTGCTTAGTATGTGTATTTAAAAATGGGATAAATATATTCAGAAAGTGAATCCCTACAAATAAAAGTTTGGTAACGAATAGATACCATATGGTTGGTACATTCAGTTCTGTCTACGTAAATTCAGTTCAGGTCAAATCAATGTTGTATCTTATACAGCATCAGTTCCTCAAAGGGCAAAGGGAACTAACAGTGAATTTCAGGCCTGTTTTGGTTCAAATGATTACTGCACAGTGTGATTTTTCCTCTAGGAGATGATTGGTCGGTTGTTTGGAGGAATAATTATCTTGAAGCCTAAAAATAAATGTATATGGGAAAGGAAAGCACATATTTAAAAAAATGCTGTGAACTCAATGCTGTGAACTCAGTGAAAGCTGTGGATAGCTTTGCAAATGTAGAAAGTAAAACAGCTTATCTGACTGTTTTGGGGAGATACACAGTACTTTGTACTTTCAGTTTAACAGAGTAATATGCTGGTTCTGTGTGACCTGACCTTGTGAACCTGTCCATCATGCCACTCAATGCCACTCAATGCCACTGTAGCTCAGACTCCAGTAGCTGAGGTCCAGTCACAAAATCAGCTCCCAAGCATTCCACAGACATGTCTGTCTGCAGCACAGTATTACAGAGCTCTTTATTTTGTTCCTGAAGCATTCTGTAGATAGATAGATAGATAGATAGATAGATAGATAGATAGATAGATAGATAGATAGATAGATAGATAGATAGATAGATAGAGATACATAGACATAGACATAGAGAGAGTTTGAGTGAGGTGCTTTATATCATTATGTCCTCTCTCTCTTTGTTCTCTTTTAAAGAAACTGGCTTCAATAGCAACTACTCATATATATATATATATGAATGTACTTCATAATTACACTCACATAATGCTTTCAAATTCAAGGCCATTCTCCTGTACAAGATTAAAAAGGGAATTGATTTTAAAAAGTTGTAGATGAGAATAATAATGGAAAAGACATTCAGTAAAACAACTATTGATTGTGTTACTTCAAGGCAGACTATTGAGTAATCAATATAAATAAATTGTTAATTAATTTGATGAATATACATTTACTCAAAGGTCACCTGTACCACTGCATATTACACAATAAAGACTACAGATCCATAATGCACAACAGAACTGAATCACAATCCAGTGATATGTTTAAAGCTAAAGGAAATATATGAAATCCTCAAAAGTGTAACATTTATATTATTCCATTATTGTATGATATTAATTATATAACAGTATATATATTTGGCAGAAATTCCTAATTGCTGATTTAAGGATCATAGGGACCTCCTTACTTGTCTTCCTTTGTAGCTCATGACTGACTGATCATCATGGCTTGTAGAGCTTCTGGTGTTTCTGGAGGAATCTGACTGGCTATACTGAAAGGAAGAGGCCTGCTTGCCACTCAAAGAGTGGCAAATAGGATTGGGCAGATCCCCACAACAGTGGTGTTCTTCGGAGTGGTAATGACGATGGTGGGATTCTGGATTATCATGAATATGCCCATAGTGAGACTCAATGTGACCATGGAGAGATTTTAAATGGGAGTGATAGGTTTCCAGAGAATTTTGGTGAGATTTAAAATGAGACTGTTGATGGTATTCTGGTCATTCAGAAGGGTGGTGGGATTCAGAACAGGAATGACTGTGATCAGATTCAAAATGTAAAAATAGGTTGGATCCTGAGTCATCTTGATGATTAGGGTTGGCAGATTCAGAATGGGAATTGATTGGTTGTGGACGGTCATTATGGGACTGGTAATAATGAGCTTCAGAGGGATGATTATCACTGGAATCTGGAAGGGAGTGACGATGGTGCCCTTTAGAGAGTGAGGGGCTGTCAAGGTGGTCAACATGATCGAGATGAGTTTCAATGGTTGTGTGACAGTGAGTTGGAGTTTTTGGGTGCCCAAAATGATTCTGATGGTAGTGATAATGAATGTCAGAATGAAAAAAAATGTTGGTAACATGTTTCTGAGGGAGGTGAGCTAGGAGAGTGATTGCAGTGGATTGGATCAAAATGGCAGAGATGAGATTCCTGAATAGTGTGTCTATTTAGATGTCCTTCAGAAAGTGAGTGAATATCTGAATAGCAGGGATGATAATCATCAGATCCCTGGTGAAGGGAGTCTTGGTGTGAATAATATTGGTGAACATCAGGGTAGGACTGATGATGGTCATCAGAATAATCATTAGAATGATGATGGGAAACAGGAGAAAATGACAAAGGATGTTCATGGGAATCATGAGGGGAATCATGAGGGGAATCATGAGGGGAATCATGGTATTTATGGTCAAGCTGAGAGGAGTGACACTTGTGTGAATTATCAAGATGATGGAAAGGAGAGTGAGATTTGTGGTGGTTTTGAATCTCTTCATGAGTGTAATAGTGGTTGTGGTGGGATTCTGAATGAGAAGATTGTTGAATGTCTGGAAGGGAGGCGTGATGATGTGACTCTAAAAAATGATAATCAGATTCTTGATTGGAATGATGAGTTTCTAAGGGTGGATAATGACGACATGGTGACAGACTTCGGGAATGATGGCGATTTTCCATGTATGGACAAGAAATAAGTAAAGCTGGATGGTAATCATTATAATGGTGGTGTGATTGGGATGAGGACTGAGACTGATGTGATTCCAAATGAGAATGGTGAGTTTCTGCATTGGAAGAATGTTGATAACGGGACAGGCATTGGTGAACTTCATGATGGTGTGATGGTAAAATATGTTGAGATGTTCTAATGTGATGATGAGTGCTGGGCTTAATGCTGTATTTCTTGTGTCTCTTATGACCATGTTCTGAATTTATTTTGGTTGACCCATTGCTTGTATTTGTGTGACAGTTTGTACTATGATGAAGATGCTTGTAATTCTCACTCACAGTCTGGTGTTGATGATTGTGTTGTTGTTGAACATCATACCTGCTTGATCGTTTGCTTGAATGGAATTTTTTTCCTAAATAAAAATATTGACCAGAGCATTTGATTAAATGAGAACGTTTGTTGCTGTGGAATGGTGTACTGGATGCCACAGAGTCTACACTTTCAAGTTGGCTGGCAAAATGTTTTGCTCTCTTGTCCATTTTGCACTCAGAGTTTAGTGATTTCATAGTTAATGAGCTGGAGCTTTGGGGCCTGTGAGCTTCTTTTACCCCAAGAGTCTGGAGCCTGAAGGGACTTAGTACCTGCCTAGTGATCTCATTTAGAAAGGCAGAAAACTTCATCTTTTCCTTCACAATGCCCATATTGGCCTCTTCTTTTCTTATCTTAATTTCTTCCTCATCTAATTTCTTCTCTCCAAATGGATCTACCTGCCTGGGCAGCACCTCCATAGACTTTGCCTTTCGAATTTTTGTAGTCTGACCTTTTTTCTTTTGCATAATGCCTTTTCCAGAGGGTTCCAGGGATGACTTTGCCCACTTGTCAGTGCTTTTGGCTTTTCTCTTGGTACAGAAGCTCTTTTTCATGCTTACAGTCTTGTGGACTTGGCTATCATTACCCAGCAAAGGCACAGTATCTTCTTCAATTTCTTTATCCTCAAAGGCTCTCCATCCCCTGGAGATATAATTGCAGGATCGAGAATGCTGTGGATGGCAAAGACCCATTTTGGATTTAGAAGCAATTTTGGCATTTTCCAGACAGCTTTCAAAGGATAAGGGAGAAAACGAACCAGAAGAAAAGAATGAGAGAGAAGAACTTGGAGAGGATAAATATGAGGAATTGGAAGAAGAAAAAGTGCTGTAGAATGACCCTGAGGACCTTAAGCTAGATGATGATAACAATGAGCATAAGGAGGAAGAACTTGAGAAAGAACCACAGAAAGACATGGAAGAGTTTGATGAGGGAACTGAAGTTTGAAGATGGGGTTTCTTATTGGTTGTGTGATGCTTTTCACTATGCTGCAGATGGTGATGGTGGTTATCAGAGTGAGGATAATGGGATTTTTCATAGTGAAGCTCATGGCCCTCGGGGTAATGATAACTATGATGGTGGTCATGTACATTGCTGCCCTCTGATGGACTGCAGCTGCAAATAAGCAAAACAATCAACAATAATTATTATAAAATCAAAGGTCTTTGTATGTGTTTTTCAGATTTGTCAGGGTAGGGTTACTTATTCCTAGGGTCAAATTCCTTCCCTTTTCATGGAGTCACAATATCAGACAAAGGTCATCATCTTTACACAGAATATTGAATCTGATACTCATACCCCTCTGTTAAGTGTAATCCATGCTGTGGCCAAAGTACGCAATGGTGATGAGGTAAGCGAAGATATTGGCCATCATTGTAGACTTGATTATGTGCCATTTTTTTCTCCTCACACTTCAGATGAACTTCAGATTACAGTTTGTTGTCCTAGTACCGCACATTCTGCAACAACTAGTTTTTACAAATAATAAATTGTATTGGACTATACTTTAATGGTTTAGGGATAATTTTCTGTATCATCTGTTTGAATTGATTTTATGATTGCTGTAGGAATGTCATTTTCATTGCATTATAATATGATCTTTTGATTACAAATCAGAACCTTTTACTTTTCAAATGCTATTAATTTACAGTTTTTAATTACACAACAGATAAGTATTTGTAATAAGAGTCATATATGAGGAATATATGTAATACTGACAAAAATGTAAAAAAATAAACATAAATTTTAAATTGTAAAATAAATTCATAAAATTAAGTTTTATAGAAATAGAAAAAGCACCAATGCTATTAGTATACTGAATCACAAATAAATATTAATGTTAATTATGAATATTAAACAAATAGCATAACCAAACTTACCTTAAACAAAATCGTGAAAGAAATCAAAATAGATGTCACAACTCCAAGAGAAAAAAACGTGTATACTTTTGTGTTATCTATTCAAAGGCCTTAATAAGTCTAGTTCATGAAGATTTTTTGTAATGTACTGGCCCTAACCTAACAATACAGCATCCGGACAAATGAGAAGAGACCTGGACCTCACAGAACTTTTCTGAGTGCCCCCACCACTCCGAACCTTTCTGTCAGTGGCTCCCACCATTCAACATGCACACCCTGTTCCCTCTGCTCCACAAGTTCATGTCAATAATTGTTTTGTTCAACTAAATTGCCCCAAGCATAAATAAATTGAGACTCACTATGTGTATTAGGAGTAAGTGGAATAACTATGAATATCAGGTTAATCATTCCTCTGTACATGTGTGGTTTAAGAGATGTACCCTATACCTGAACCAAGGTAAATTGGAGTTTTGAATAACAGATTTTTCATTGTTAACCACCCTTCACTGAGGACATAGAACATAAGAACACTATTGGCAAATTCACCTGATATCTGACAGATATATAGTCTAGTTCTCTATGCTTCAGGGGTTCATTTGCACAATGGAAATGTGTCACTGGTTGTTATTGATCACCATATTATGCCAATGCAGTGGGGGTGGTGGACGACACTGGTGACACAATCATCGTGAGTCACTTTGAATTACAACAATGACACAATTCATTCTCAACAACAAATAGTCATGGCATCATATCACATATTACTGTAAGGCATGTTAAATGGCATCACGGTTATCAAAACATCAGTACGTTCTAAACAAGAAATCGCAAAACAAGTCAAAAAGATAAATATGATATTAAGGTACCAGCACATACCCACTCATTCATCTTTAATAAATAACGCTTAATGTTATTGTAACAGCTTTATGAAAATAGAACTTGCAAACTTTGTAGCTGCAACTCTATTAGCTAAGTCTTGTTGGTACTGGGTTCTCTAGGTCTGTGTTCATTCCACTCCTCTCAACATCCATCAACCACGAACTGTGTAATACAGACCATCACTGCAGGGACAGGATCACGGTGAGGCCCTCCAGCAAGAGGAAATGGAGGGACACACAGGAAGCCACAGCACAAAACAATGTCTCGGTATCACCTTGGACAGCAGGGACAAGATAACTGTACGTCCAGGTTAACCATTGCCTTAAAATTTAAAAATAAATAAATAAACATACAACTTTGTCATATGCCATTTAATCGCAGAACACTTGACAGATTGTGATGTGTTAACAAGGCTCGTTTCAAACGTAGCACGCTTCCTTTTTAGACTCTCATTTAATTGAAAAGATGAGGCTGAAATGATACAATTCCGAACGTGGAGAAGTGGACAAAGAAAAACAAAAAAATTGTGTGGAATAATTGTATCAAAATTTAATTAGGCCAAGTTAAAACACTTGTCTTGCTGCACTGGACATACAAAGTTGTAGACAAAACCTATGAGACTTAGGAATATGGAGCCTCAGTGAGATGTGTGCTATGTATAATCAGGGCTGCTTATACAAGCAAATATTGAAGGCAAAGATTTGACTTTAGTAAAAGCCCAAATCCAATACGGTAAACATGAGTGCAAAGTGAGGAAAATGGTCAACAAATTTATATTGCAGACAGCTGCTGCTGGTTAAAAGCAAGTTGCTGCAAAAAATTGCTCCCACTAGTGGCGAATTACATGAAGTGCAACGGCAGCACGGATACTGCGCAGATGCTCTGATCTAGTAATTACTGTATTAATCTGCAAGCAAACGGCTGCACTGTTATGAAACAGCTGTAGATTAATTCGGAATAACAAACTGGTTAAGGCCTGCTAGAATAACCTTGTTGCACAATGCAAACAAAACACAACCAGGATGAAGCGTTCCCTTAAGAACGCAGACGTTTTAAATCACTAATAATGACCAGGTTTCAATGTGCATGTACTAGAATGAGCATTGAGCTCCAGTAGCATTGCTGTATCACAAACTGAAACTATACATTTGAGACATAAAAGGAAGAAAGAACACAGAAAAGGACAAAAAGGAGCACAAGACCAACAAAACCTATGAGAAATAAATCACAACCTTTAACAATGGGTTAGGAAATAAATGAATGCCATAAAATTGGCCAATGAAATGGTAAAATGTCAATGTATAATTCCTTGCTTCTTTTTACTTGTAAAGTATTACAAAAACAACACAAAAAGAATTAAATAAAAACAGAAAAGTCAGTGTTGCAGGCCTAACCTACAGAAAATGACAAAGATCCCGTTAAACAATTTAAAAAAAAAAAAAAAAAAAAAACACACACAAACACCACCACAGAATGGCATGTGCCATTCTTCCAGATCTTTATTCAACAGTTTGACTGATGTGCTCAGTAATGAGTGTCCATACAGGTGCAATCTGTTCTTTAATGCAACATGCTGAATGCAGAATTCTGTTCCAGTTCACTGTGGTCCGGGGAGCGGGATTTCCCCTGTGCCAGTGTTATTAACTGTCTTTAGAGGCTCTCCTGGGGCTTCACTCCACCACCAGCTCAAAACACTCAGCTTCTTCAAACTCAGCATTCATTTTTGCAGCCAGAATGTCCAGCTCTGACATCTAAGGAGGGGAATCAATGACGATGAAAAAAGCTCTAGAAAACTAGTTTTAGAAAAATAAGTTTTACTTTCATATCAGATGTACAAAAATGTAATGAAATGCACAGCGCAAAAGTGCCCTTCCCTCACCTTTATCTGTTGGACTCTCTTCCTCCGGGTGTTCTTCTTCACCAGGCAAACTCCCGGGATGTTCAGGTCCAGCTCTGGGTGGACGCACGCACTGTCCTCAGCTGCCGAGAGGTTGAAAGATCCCCCGCAGAGGGAGGAGGTGCTTTGGAGGGCTCCCCTCGATACATTGGCCTTACGCCTCACCTCCGGGGTCTGGAGCCTCTCAAACCCAAATAGTGTTTCACGGCGAGTGGGGGATGAAGCAGACTGGGGTTTAGGGCTCTCAAAGGAGCGGTCCCCCATACTCAACCGGCTGTAGGAACGGCGTACTTTGTGGGACCACACAGGATCCTGTTCGGATTCTCTGTTATGGGGTGGGGGAGAAGTTGTGGCCTGGATGGGGGAGAGAATGATGGACTTGGACACAGGTGCCTCAGGTTTGGTTGGACCTGGAATTTCAGGCCTTTTTCTAGTAACACCAGATATGTCCACATTCTCCTTGTTGGGCACTGATGGGACCTATTTTTAGGATTGGAGGGAAGCACAATTATAAGAAAAATTCAATACAAGAAAGAATGGTGCAAGAATTCTGTTCATACTGTTAGACTGACCTGGGTTTTCCTTGGAACAATTTTCTTCACAGTGATGGAACGTTTAACAAGCACACGGGCCTTAGGGATAAGACGGAATAAAACATCTCACGACTTATCCAAGGCAAATTATCTAGCTAGCAAGGTAGCTAGCCAACAATCCCTTAGCACACATCTTAAACAGTAATCCAACAACATTGTCTCACCTCAGATTTAGGAAGAACATGTTCTTCATTGGCCGATAGCCTCGCAGATCTTCTTCGCGGTGGGCTCCCATCTGTCTCTACGAAATCAAAGCAAAAAAACATTAGCTATCTAACCTTTAACTATCTAGGTTAGATATCCTAGCTAGGTAACTGAAAAGAAACTCTCCCAGCGATAGCTAGCAAATTTGATTAACCAAGTGCCTTCGGTATTATTTAGCTGGCTATATAGATTCCACATCACTTATCTGACTCGTTTAACGTTGTCGGTAGCGTGTCAGGACTACAATGTAGCTATGTAGTTTACTTACTTCTCATTTTGTTGTTTTTGCTCATCTTACCATTCGACGCGGGTCGCGGTGTCTTACTGCTCATTTTGCAAAGTTGGAGTACGTTAGCTAGCGAGACAACCCAGCTAACTAGCTAAGCATCCACTTAAATACTATACAAATATATACAAGTCTAGACAGCTACCTGCGGTGGACGAAATAATTTTGTATACAATGCCTTTTAATAGTATTTAGCTAGCTAGACAGAGACATTTCAGAATCCCGACAGTGTTTTGAAATTGCCCGCCTTATCGTATCAGAAATGGCGGAACAAGAGGAGGAGCTTTTTCTCGGAGTTAAGTCATTGATGTTCGCAGTTATGTAGTTCTCAGTGTCATTTTAAATGAAATAATACTTTGATAGACGATTTAATTAATTGTCAGTCTGGAATAAAACTAGCTATAACGAACCTGTGATCTATTGAGTAGCAACATGTTCTAGTTTAGTCTCCGGGGGGGTAGAGGGCGGTATTTTAAACTTTAGCAAGTAGATAGAAATGTGGGACGTCAACGTCGGACGTCATTAATTTGCGACCATAGCGGAAGAGACGTGGCAAAAATATAATTCCCGGAAAAAAATGCTTCCAAACATGAATCCAAATTAGTAGACGTTTACATTTAACATCGTTTGGATAGTTGGAGGCTAACGGTGACCTGTATTGATTTAGCACGTTCCCGGTAAGTAACAATACTTTTGTTGTCTGCTTAATTATGTTTAGGTTCTCGACTGTCAAAACGTCTACTAGCTAGCTAATCTGGATATCTAGCTAGCTTCCTAACGGATCACTAGCTACAAGCTAGCTATGTGACTTAAAATCGCAGATACCATGTCGTTATTATATTGCCTTCTCACTTTACTAGTACTTCCACGAGCTAACAAGGTTCTCTTGAAGCTTTCTCCTATCTCGTCTTAAGTCATTGCCATTTTAGCTAACATACGTACTTGGTTGTACGTTCACCTAAATGACATGGGTGTGTTCGTGTGTAGTTTGACAGGCAGACCATGGGTCTGTGCAAATGTCCGAAGAGGAAGGTTACGAACCTCTTTTGCTTTGAACATCGTGTCAACGTTTGTGAACATTGTTTGGTGTCCAATCACAATAAGGTTCGTGAACTAATTGTTAAAATCAGCTGTTTAACTGGGTAAAACGAAATTTCACAGCCTTAGATCTTGTTTGTCTCTGTGACTTTGCAAAGTTTTATTGACTTTGCTATTTTGGCTTTCTCTTGTGCAGTGTATTGTGCAGTCCTATCTTCAGTGGCTCCAGGATAGTGATTACAACCCCAACTGCAGTTTGTGTAGTCAGCCTCTAAGTTCCCAGGACACTGTGAGATTGGTGTGCTATGGTGAGTCACTAAAAATAATATACCATTCACATACTTATTTTTTGATTGTCATTTTCACACATTTGGGCACGGGTAAGTAATGTTAATGACAGTTTAGCTTGATAAATTTCTCAACAAAAGTGATATTTATCAACATAGCTGGATCTGTTCATTTAGAACTAAAATTCAGCAGGGCTATAATGTAGGATATGCAAATAGGCAAGGAAATGTAAACAAAGTATTTACAAACAAATACCCTATGAAGCCAGAGTGGCATATGTGGGTTTTTTGTTGTGTTTTGTTTGTTTGTTTGGTCGGTCTTTTCCTCTTCATTAAATCTTGCCATATCCCATCCCAGATCTGTTCCACTGGTCCTGTCTGAATGATCTGGCATCACGTCTGCCCCTGTACACGGCCCCCGCAGGGTATCAGTGCCCGACATGCCAGGGGCCTGTCTTCCCTCCCCCCAACCTGGCCAGCCCCGTGGCCGACATGCTGAGATCACAGCTTTCCTCCGTCAACTGGGCCAGAGCAGGACTGGGGCTCCCACTGGTGAGGAAGAGGAAGATCAGGCTTGTTACTTCAATGCAGTATTGTCAAGATTATGTGTGACTGACTGGGATAATAGGATAGACCACAAGGTAAATGTTTTTGGGAGAAAATGATTAAGCAGAATGAGGATCATATGGTAAAGGTAAGTTAATTACAAGCTTGAGTTTACATTAGCTATGTAGTTACTTCTCTCTCTTTATTTGTTATGTCAAGGTTGAAGACAAACTTGAGGTTGCGGAGAACACCACCCATGATGTAACTGATTATACAGACTGGACTTTTAACAGTGAGTCCTCCAATAAACCAAAAAGGTCTTTCCGTTCGACTTAGCGAAGCCGCTGTATCGTACTGACATGCTTGGCTCATATCGGTTTCATTTCCTGTTCCTCCGATGCATCTGCCCCGCCCCAGCCTCCAGCGCGGAGTCATCCGTCCCGGCCCTCGCATATGCCTCGGATCCAGCCGTCACTCCAGCAGCTCCTCATCAGGACCTGGGTCTCAGCCACGGCCTACAAAACAACGGTGGCCTGGGGGTCCAGGAGCACTCCGTCATAAACATGGTCGCAGCCACCACACCAGACACCATCACCATCAGCAAAGGTATTACATGATTTTGCATCACTCTACATTCAAGATAGGAAAGGATACTGTCGAGCAACTGGAGGTCTTGCTTCTGAACTGCTGGGCGCAATACTGCAGTAAGATTAACTCTGCATTCGGTAACAAGTAGTGAAGTCTAGGCTGTGCATTGGTACGTGGTACATGTAGTTTCTTAGCATGGTTATCCTTGGTGTCCGATATGACCTCCACCGGTCGCACCACTTTCTGGCTGTGGTTTGAAGTCCACCTGGATGTAGTTGCGTGCTTCATTTGTCATAAACCGTACGTGGTCTTCCAGCTTCGTCACCTCGGAAGGTATATGACACCCGAGAGTCAGGCCGTGCTTCAGTGACCCAGATAGACTTCGACGACGACAAGTATCGCAGGCGGCCGGCCCTCAGCTGGTTTGCACAGATCCTGAAGTGAGTGTCCTGCACCAAGTTGGAGCTTCATTTTAATTACGTGCCTTTTAATTTCTTGTTATGTGTATAGTATGAAAATCGCTACAGTAGCAGTGCTGAAACTATATATGTAATATTTAATCTATAAATGTAATATATGCCATGATCTACCAGCCAAATCTGAAAGATTAAAAAAAAAAGAAAAGCCCAAGTATATAAAATCATGTTTCAAAATTCATGGACTTGTTTTGAGAGTAAGCCATGTTTTTGCTCTTCCTGACAGGAACCGCTTGGGCACTAAAAGAAAACCTCTCACACTGAAGCAGAAGGTCCTTATGCTGCTCCTAGTGGGAGTCATTGGCTTCTTCACCCTCATCATCATCATGTCTAAACTTGGCCGGGCCTCAGCGGATGAAGACCCCAACCTGGACCCCATGTTGAACCCCAACATCAGGGTGGGCAACATTTGAAGGAGCCTGCCTGCTCCTCTGGACCAGCATGGTGCTTCCAGCTTGATTACAGTAAAATGGATTCAGGAAGTGCAGCTTTATTGGACTGACCTGGAGTTCAGAATGCAGGGACCAGTGAGCATACGCCTCTCCTGGGCAATTGATGCCGATCGAGTCTGCATGGGTGTGAGGGCACCCAGAGGAAGCACCTCCCCTCTCCATTTCCATAGTCTGACTGCCAGCGGGAGTAAAACTCTGGTACCTGGGAGATGACTGCCGCCGTCCTCTAACATCAACTGCAATTCCCACCATAAAAACACGATATGAGTGGGTGAACGTTTTATTAGACCGTTTTCCATTCTTGATGATGCTTTCCTGTGTCCTTAAATGCAGTGATCAGTTGTCTATTTATCTTTGGTGGGGGGGGGTGACACTTTTTCAAACAGCAATACAGCAAATTTAACATACTGCTTCAAAACAAAAGATATTGTAATTTAGCTATTTGCAGTTGAATATTCCATTCACTATGTCTGTCTGTTACCAAATTTGACTTCTGCAATTCCCAGTAGTTGCACGGTTAGTGAGAGAAATGTGTGCGCATGTAGTTTTGAGCTGTACATGGATAGAATGACATGGAATCCATACAACGAGTAAACAATCTGGTTAAACACAGAAACTCAGAAATTCATCTACACGTATATTCCAAATTAATCATGTATTTTCAGATTAGAATATTATAAAAACGGCACAGGAAACGCTGCTCGAACTAACACAAAACAGTTGGTATGTGTTTTTTTTGCTCTTTGAGATTTATTTGATTTGGGTTTTTAAATTCTGATTGAAAACTATTGATAAAACCTTTGACTGGTACACTACACTCCTGTTTGCACTTTGCTCCCTCAGTCTAGTTTCCATGTTTCTAGTTCTGCTATTCTTTACTTAAGGTTCTAGATTTATAATGGCAACTACTGTACAATACAAATATGAGCATTATAAAAAGTTACTGGACTTCCAGTGCCAGAGGTGATGTGTGTTTGACCAGTATTCAACTCTGAAAGATAATCGTTCTGAACTAACAGGATTTCACTCTTCATGTCAATCTATTAAATTATGAACTTTATAAAAGAATTAGTGTGTTTCATCACTACTTAAACTGTACCGAATTTGTTAGAGAGGAGTATGTTATTTGAAAGATGGATTATCTCAAGTAAAATCACTACTCAGGAATTACACAGCCCATTTTTTTGGAGGATTCTATGAATTCTTTGAATTCTATGAATAAATGTGTTCCTGGGTATTTAAAGGAAAGCAAAGCTTATAATAATCTTTATTTATAATAATAATCTTTATTCGTATAGCACTTTCCTAAGTGCTTTAGAGAGAATAGAATGAAAGAAAGAGAAGAAATTATAAATAACAAAATGGAAGAATAAAAAAATGGTGCAACTTGACATCTGTCACCTTGGGAAGGTCTTTGCCAGGAAATAGAACAAAACATTTACTGTTATTTAATATCATGAAAGTATTAAAATAATTTCATGATATTAAATTGGAATTGGAAAAAAATACGTATAACAGAACATTAAATCATTAATTAAAATATAAAAATTAAATATGAAAAGATTAAAGAAAAACCAAGTGCACATTTTAAGCATGGCACAGGTACAATGACACTTGACTTTACATCCTGCAGCTTTACTAAAACACTGTTAGGATGTTGGTTGTCTCTCAATCCCAAAGAGGATATTAATCTACTCATGATCCCAAACAGCTACAGCAACACGGTGGTCTCTCCATCTCTGAGAGGTTAACAGTGTTTTCTCAATCCCTGAGCGGATATCAGCAACAATACTCTCAAGGCTATGTTCTCAAAATCCCCGAGAGGAGGCAGAGCATTGCAATTAAAAGGCTTTGTGAGACAGAAAAGCCTCTTCCTGAACGTGTTGCCAAGGGCCTTGAAGTCATCCGAGAGAGAGTTCCAGAGAGTTTGGGGCCATAGCAGCTGAAAAGCAGTCTCAGAACTCTGTAGATCTCTCCCGGGTGACTCCCCCAAGTTTTTATCAGCTGATCTGAGGGTTCCTGAGAGTGCATGTCTTATTATCATCATAGTATGGAAGGGAAAGAACACGTAAGCACTTGAAGGTAAGTTGTAGGTAAGCAGTAATATTTTTAAGTCAATTCTGAAAGACAAAGGTAGCCATTACAACTCTTTCATGATGGGTGTAATATGGGTTCTTATTCTTACACATGCTGGTACTCCAGCCGCTGCATTCTGAAACCTTTGTAGACTTGCAAGCAGTGCATTACAGGAGTTTTTCGCTGTCAGTTGCTGTGAGGATATTTCTGACCTCAACTATGTTGTTAACACGAAACAACGCTGTTCCGGAGACAACATGGTGATAACTTGTTGTGATAATTTGTTCTGGTGCTTAACATGGTGCTTAAAGCTTATATCATAGTCAAATGTGACACCTGGATTTAGCTAATAGGGACTCCAGATGAGTAATTGCACTGGAGTGCTCATGGCCATTTCCAATGATGATAAATTCCGTTTTATGATCACTGAGTTGGAGGTCATTCTGATCCAGAACTTGGTGTCTTTTAAACATTTTTTTAAAAAGTAAAGGCATTAAATGCAGATCGAATTACCATCTATATTTTGCCATATAGGAATCCCTCCGTAAAGCCAGTCCCAGCTAAACTACACTCACTGAAGTGTAAAAATGAACTCTGGTAGCAGTTAACTTTTTTATTGCAGCTGCTAATGAAGTAAAACGTGACACACGCCTTTTATCCAAACACAGCCTTCTTAAAGCTACAAAAATGCTGGTGAAGGATATGAAAAAATATCTTGAAAATTCCTCTATCAAGGTATTTAAAGAATTTTGTAATGAATAGTGAGTCAAGGCATGACACAAACACGTAGGTGCGTTTCCAAAATTGTAATTGTAATGAGGGTTATCCATAACAATCTTCTAAAACTAGTATGTTTTCCTTCTACCACAGCATGATCTCATAGCACAACCGGGAGATGCAGGTGCCCAAGTTCAGTGCTGTGAAGTGACAGACAGGGAAGAGCTTTAAATAGGATTTATCATATTTAAGGCACAGATTAAAGCAGTCTAACAAATGGTTCATGAATATTACCTGTGGGAAATGTTATACATACACTGCTAGACACAGTAATTTTATTATCTATTTATGGAGGATTTAAGAAAGAAAGTGCTGCTAAATTCAGTAATGTTGAACATATTTCAAGTGGAACACAGAAATAGTTGTATAATTGAACAAATACAGTCACGCATATAACAAATGTAGAAAAAAGTTGAATCGCACTCAAAATTATTAATCAGCTTTAGTGTGTGAAAGGTGGAATTTGGCGAGGACTCACCGACAGACGTCAGTGCAATGGTGGATGTTTTGTGGTCTTCTTCTAGCAGTGCATACACTGAGCCCAGCAAAGCCCAGTAGAAGCTCACCGTCTGTAACACCTAACCATGGAGATAACGGCTCATGTTTATAAATGGTTCTAAAGCTAAAAGGATGAGAATATAAGAGAAAGAGTATCCTAATAACCAGTAAAAAGCCAGTTACTGGGAGGGGCTCTCAGGTATGTAAATCACTGTTCACAAACATCATCTTCTATGGTTATTCATGCATTTCTTGGCACATGTTCCTTTTTGACAGATGTAGAAAGTCATAAAAAATGAATGGCAATATTTAGCAACATTTTGCATAACAATATATTGTAGTTCTGAAATTGAAATTGAAAAAGTATTGGGATGTAATTCTGTCTACATCCAGTGAGTCTACTTTACAAAATAAATCAGTTTACTAGACCAGCACACTGCTATGTACTTTTACTGTTAACGATGTTAACCACATTTGCATACTGCCTAATCAATCATTAGTTCGAAAAATACTAAAAGCTTCATCAGAACCTATTTTAACAGATTATGTCAAAATGTTAGCTAAAGGTGTGCTTCTCTGTGCTTTGATGTAGGTCAAACAGGAAGTACAGAGGCCCTGAGACAGACAGGTAAAGAACAGGACCCTGAAGAGTCCACTGGTACTAAAGAACTGGTTACATATAACTTAATTTGCCAGTTAGGAAACAGATATTCTGAGATTACCTATGAGTTTATCAGCAGAAAGCATGACACAGGCTGTTAGAAAACTGGCTATAATTTTGCATTTCTGGTTAAAAATGATGCATTCTGTCTATAATTGTGTTACTTGAAAACCTATTAGCTGTCATAGTCCCAAAACAAAATGAGTTACTATAGTAAAACACTGTCAAGCCCAAGATAAAGTCATACCAATATGAAATGTATGTGGGTTCTCCAGGAGGGGAATTCATAAAAGACGAAGACCACCATAGCTTCAGTGATGAGGAGGCCTAGCTCAAGCACACACACCAGGAGAGAGAGAACGGTGTAGCCGACTCTCTTTGGCATAGAAATTAACTGCAGCCACACCATAAATAACGACATTTCTACCTGTTCGCGTGTGTGTGTGAGTGAGAAAAAGAGAGAGAGAGAGAGAGAGAGAGAGAGAGCGACAAAGAGACAGACAGACAGGCAGAAAATCATCGTGTTTGTCAGTTCAGCTGTTCAGTTGGCCAGTTGGTTTGTATTTGAATTATGCTTTTTACAACAGAATCACAAAGCATTCAAAAGGCTCGAGAGCCTACAGAGCTGTTCTTATCAATGTAAGTGTCGTGTGGAGTGACCTTTATGGTTGGATTGAAGTGCACTGCGCATGCGTGGGACAGAGGTTAGTTTTCCCCTTCAAAGAGTGTATGGGCTTGTTGTCAGTAGTCAATAAAGAATGCTGTTCTGTTCGTAACATGACTGACGTCTTGGAGTAATTAATCGCGGCACCGAACGCCACATGGTGTCAGAAGAAAAAAAAAACCAAAGAAAAAAGGCGAAGTTGGACGTGTGTTTGAGGAGACTGAAGTGTGCATCGCCATGGCAAAGTTCGCACCGCCGGAGCAGTTCGACTTTTCCAAGCCCGAAGCATGGCCGGACTGGAAACAGAGATTCACCAGATATCGGATAGCTTCGCTGCTTACGGAGGATCAAGAGACAGTGCAGGTAAATGCCCTGATTTATTCGATGGGAGCGGAGGCTGAGCACATATTCAAATCATTCACGTTCGGTAATGCAGAAGATGCCAATAAATACGAGGTAGTCATGACCAAATTCGACGAACATTTTATCCCAAAACGTAATGTTATTTTACGAGCGCGCGAAGTTTCACTCAAGGGTTCAACTTCCCGGTGAAAGTGTCGAAGCGTTCGTCAGGCAGCTTTATGAACTGGCTGAAAACTGCGATTTTGGGGTTTTAAAAGATGAACAGATGCGAGACCGCATTGTAATTGAAATTCGCGACAAGCAGGTGTCACAAAAACTACAAATGAAAAGTGACCTAACACTGCGGACTGCCATTGAAATGGCCAGACACTGTGAGTTAATAAAAACACAGAACACCGAGGGAGGAAGAAGAGGCGCGGAGCAGGTGGACAACATAAAATCATTCAGGAAAACAGAACAAAAGAGAACTGGCAGTGTCTCAAAAGTAAACGAAAAGACGAGAAAAGGAACATGTACGAGATGTGCACGAAATCATGCTGACAGGGAGACATGTCCGGCAAAAGGGAAAAAATGCCTAAAGTGCAGCAAAATTGGACACTTTGCAGCAGTATGTTATTCAAAGGCAGGTGTGCATGAGATAACAGAAGCTGATGAGGAAGACACTGTGTTCCTAGGATCAGTTGAGCTTAAACAAAGCAAAGACGCATTGTTAGCAGAGGACGAGCCGCCCTGGCGCACAACTTTAACATTAACACACCAGTGTCATTTAAAATTGACTCTGGTGCTGACACCTCAGTAATGTCCGAGGCCACTTATGAAACATTACGGAACAAACCTAAACTCAGACAAGTGAAAAATACTCTACAGAGTCCTGGTGGTGTGGTGGCCACAAAAGGAGAGTTTTTAGCAAAAATTAAGGCCCATGTCAATGGCCGACTAAGAAACTGCTGTTTTCGGGTAGTAGTGGTAAAGACTGATGGAGAAAACCTCCATAGCCGAACAGTGGCAACTAAACTAGGCTTAATTAAGCGGATTGGGGAGATCAGTACAGTTAGTGGCCTAGGCTTACTAAAAGGAGAACCAGTGAAAATCACACTGAAAGATGGGGCACAGCCGTACAGCATAGCTACACCACGAAGGGTTCCCATTCCCCTACTCCCCAAAGTTAAAGAGGAGCTAAAGAGAATGGAAGTGATGGGCGTAATAGAGAAAGTGACGGAACCAACCGAATGGTGCGCACCCATGGTACCAGTAATAAAAAAAAAAATGGTAAAATAAGGATATGTGTTGATTTAAAAAGACTGAATGAGAACGTAAAAAGAGAGAAGTTCATCTTGCCTACCTTGGATGATATACTGCCCAAATTAGCTGGGAGTACAGTGTTCTCCAGCTTAGATGCCGAGAGTGGATTTTGGCAAATCCCTCTTGACGAAAATAGTGCACGTCTGACCACTTTTATTACACCCTTAGGTAGGTACTGTTTTAAGAGGCTACCCTTTGGAATTACCTCAGCACCTGAAATTTTTCAAAGAAAGATGTCAGAGCTGCTGCATGGGCATGACGGGACAGTCGTGTTCATGGATGACATTCTAGTAGCGGGAAAAACACAGGAAATTCACGATCAGAGACTTAAACGGGTCATGGAGACCATAAAAGCTGCAGGCTTAAGGCTTAACAGGGACAAATGTCGGCTTAGCCAGCCAGAACTGAACTTCCTAGGACAGATAGTGACCAAAGAAGGTATAGCCCCTAACCCAGAGAGGGTTAAAGCCATAACAGTTTTGGAACCACCTCAGAATGTGAGCGAGTTGAGACGTCTGCTCGGAATGGTGAACTACATTGGGCGTTATTTACCAAACCTCTCTACCGTGCTGCAACCACTAAATGAACTGCTCAAGTCACAGAGTGATTGGTGCTGGGGA
>JAOXYF010000003.1:9159032-9169737 GCA_028565775.1 Sternarchorhynchus goeldii | reverse complement strand
ACACACACGCACACACACACACACACACACACACACGTACACACACGTACACACACGTACACACACACACGTACACACACACACGTACACACACACACACACGTACACACACACACGTACACACGATTTACCGAGCTTATAGTGACTGGAATGTACAGGTTCTGAGCCCCCTTGTGTTTCTGGAATGTGTGGACGTCATACCAGACCTGGAAATACAGGACAGAAGCACCATTCCAGTATTACAGCATAGTGCGATATAACAGATCATAGAGCTAAATGTACTCTATAATAGACTCACAGTAGTAGGAAGACAAAACTGACTCAACACTGTTTGACGTTTTATTTTTATTTTATATAAAGCACATATACAAGTGTGTGTGTGTGTGTGTGTGTGTGTGTGTGTGTGTGTACACTTGTTGAGCTCTGTCCCACCTCTCCTTCCCCGGGCAAGTAGGCTGTGACCCCCTTTGCTCCTTCATCAGTAACAGGGTGGACCAGCAGATCTTCACCTGTTCAGAAGGAAGATACCTATTAATATAAAATCATATATGTTTCAGTTCAGGTCTAACAGAGTTCCTTTTCACTCACCAATTAAGTATTCATCTTCAATGGCAAAAGTGCTCTGATCTTCAGGATATTCCACCCACAAAGCCCTGAGTAAGGTCAAGTGTGGGAACGAGGGAGATTTTGTAGGTAAAATATAAATTTAATTTGTTTAATTTATTCATTAGTATTGTATACTTTACTATGTCCTTGTTTCAACCTAGAATTAAAGTTACATTTTAAGAGTCACCTTAGTGTCATCTCTGAGAAGAAATAATACTCAGAACGATAACAGAACGATACGATTTACCCCATTCAGCAGTGGAGAGGCCCACCTCATGACTGGTCTCCCAGTGCGGTGTGCCTGGAAGAACACCTGGTACCAGTAGGGCAGAAGGGTGTAGCGCTGACGAATTGCCTCGCGGATCAGGGCCATGTTGTCCGGGCCAAAGAGCCAGGGCTCGCGCCGTGGGGTGTCCATGTGGGCGTGGGCCCGGAAGAACGGCTGATAGGCTCCAGCCTGGTACCAGCGCACTAGCAGCTCGGAACTTGGGTGCTTAAAGAAACCTCCAACGTCAGCTAAACAAGGAGGCAGCGGTGGGAGAACAGGAGGCAGTCAAGACCAGGCACCTCATTTTCAACACTTGCGTTTGGTGGGAGTCGTAGGGAATCGCGGCTTTACCTCCGCAGAAGGAGATTCCTACTAATCCCAGACTCAGACACATGGGAATGGACATCTTCAGGTGGCCCCATTCGGCAGCGTTGTCGCCAGTCCATACCGCCCCTGGGAACGGAGCAGGTCGTGAGGGCGAGGGCAAAGAACGCTCGCGCGAAACGACTCAAGCTATCGTGGTTAGAGCCGCCCGGTTGGGGGCCCCCGAGACGCACCATAGCGCTGAGAGCCTGCGAAAAAGGCTCTGGTGAGAACGAAGGGTCTCTCCACACCTCCCGAGCGCTGGATCAGACCTTCAGCAGTCGCCTTTTGCTGGAGGATGGAGAACAGAGACAGAGTGAAGGTCTGAAACCTGAACCTCCTCCTATAGGTGTCCCACCTCCTATACATTTCCATTTATGGCATATATACATTTACATTTTATCCAAAGCAACTTACAATTGTGACTAGATAGATCTTAAATTAACTGGGGGTTAAGGCCCTTCCTCAAGGCTTAAAGCAACGACATTTGTGTGTGTGTTTATCACACACACACACACACACACACACACACACACACACACACACACACACACACACACACACAATAACCTAACAGCCTTCCATGTCTCTCCTCAATCCACCCTCCATCTCCAGGGTTCACTTCAGGCCGGGTTTGAACCAGTGATTTGAGGCTGGAGCATCCCGCTTGCTCACCACATAGAAGCCATAGATGTTATGCAGGTCGCGGTGCTCCCAGGTGCCGTGATGCGCGTCTTTGTGCATGGTCACCTCCGGCCCGCTGAACACCGATGGCTCGTTCATGTCATTCCACGTGTACAGGTTCTCCATGGAACCCTGGGACACAAGAACAAGGGACAGGGCAGTTTCGCCCGAGGAAAATACTTTCATTCTTGCATTCAGCTAACTCTGCAAAAGTTTGATATACTTTGACAAATTCAGGAGCTGCGTTTTCAGGTTTTCTCTTATGATGGTTCATGGACTTATGTTGGGTTAGGGTTAGCTTGTCAGAAGGCAGGTTCTCAGCGGAGAAGAAGAGCTCCTACCTCGTACTGGTCATAGGAGAACTTGCTTGCCCACCAGGCTCTCATCTCAGGGTTGGTGAAGTCAGGGTAGCCAGAGTTTCCTTTCAGAGAAGAGGACAAGCAGGTTTAACGCTTTTGCCAGAGTGGGAAACCAAGAGTTTGTGTCGTTATGTGTGATCGATCGACTTAGCCAACCTGGCCAGCACCAGCCTTCAAAGTCGGCACCGTCTTTGTTCTTGACGTAAAAGTTTTTGGAGCGGAGTTCATTGTGGATTTTGAAGCCACTGTCGACTTTGATATGAGGATCGACGATGGTGACCATCTGAGGAGAATTCGGTACTTTAAAATACTGGTAATTTACAACACAAACACAAAATGTTATTTCTGAGATACGTCAGAACTCAGAAACAAAAGTGAACAAACACAGGTCTGAAACGTAGTTGAATTGTACTACGGCGCACTGAGAGCCAGTCACCATCCACTTCCACGATCATACCTTGCGTTTCTTGTCCATGAGCCCCTGTAGCATCTCTTTGGGCCGGGGGAAGTTCTGGGGGTCCCAGGTGAAGTAGCGCTTGCCGTCGGCGTGCTCGATGTCCAGCCAGATGAAGTCGTAGGGAATGTCGTGCTCATCGAAGCCCTGATCCACGGCTTTAACGTCCTCCTGGTCGTTGTAGTTCCAGCGGCACTGGTGGTAGCTGAGTGCGGTGAGTGGGGGGAAGGCCTGCGTGCCTAATGCGGCGGAAGGAGAAGAGGCAATACAAATGAAAACCACGGATTACCGCTCAATTACGTGTGTGCGTGTGAACGTCACACGTCTGTTCTTTTAGTAAGGTGCACGATGTTTGGGTGGGTGGGTGTGTGTGTGTGTGTGTGTGTGTGTGCGTTCACAGGCGTGAGCACCTGTCAGCGAGGAATACTGCGCGAAGACGTCATCAGGCCTGGGACCGAGCATGATGAAAACATCGATGATGCCACTCTCCGAAATCCAGCGCACATCTGTCTGTGGGGCATCGCTCAGGTCCTGGACAAACTCCAGCATCTTTCCAAACACTGTCTGTAAACACCCCCCCCCCCCCCCAACAAAGAGAGAGAAAAGTATAAAACACAATTAGTTATAGTACTATACCATATTAAACTATGACCAACACCTTAAAAGCACTGGACCAGTACCAAAACCAAAACAGTCCCAAATGAGGATGAAGAGGAGGAGGAAGGCCCACGGGCAGCAGCACCTCACCTTGTCCGCCGTGTTGGAACTGATGTCCACCCAGGTCTCGGCCGCGTTGAGCCAAAAGACACCCATGGTACGCTGGGCATTGTGGGATACGAGGACGGGCACTGCGCCATACAGGGCCATGGGGTTGTGCAGCTCGTATTGGAACACGTCCAGGTTATAGAGGCGGTACGGGTCTCCGCCACTGAGAACAAAGGAAACATCCACCACTCGCTGGTTAAAATGTGAGCTACTTTTTGACTGTAGTGGGTCCGGTTAGTTTATTTTTAACTGGGGGGGAAAAACAATTAAAAATTACTCTGTGTTCTTGAGTTTAAGAGTGTCCGCGTGTTCTGGAATGCCATACACATGTTCCACACCAGGTAAAGAGAAATCTAAGCTAATGGAAGTTGGTCCTGGAAAGGAAATAGAAAGAATAGCAGCTGATTTAAAACTGTACAAAAAGGAACTGTGTACAGTAATTAATACAGTGTGTCTGCTTCATAAATAACAATTGTGATAAATTTGGGAAACGTGTGTGTACCGTTGGGCTTTGAGTCACTGTGGGTTTTAAATGTCTCTTCCCACATGCCAGGTTTATCTTCTTCTACTTTTACCTCCTGTCCATTCAGAGATACATAGATAAACATAGACATACAATATTGGGTAGTTACACATTTTATGTAATATTTTTATACACAGACACAATACAAATCAATAAATGTGGGTGGTTATTCATCTCTCAAATAAGGTGCTTATATGCATCTTATCTATGAAACTGTATTAGATTAACATAAACCTATGCAACATAGAAGTGTAATAACTGTCCAAAGCCCATGAGTTAACATAGATCTAATATCCCTGTGTGTGTCACACCTTATCGTTTACCTGATCTGCATTGTCTGTCCTTACAGCTTCCTCTGTGTCGGAGTCATGTTTACTGAAACACACATCACCTCCTGACGTGAGTTCTTGGCTTTAGTACATGAAATGCTTGTTTTCAGTCATGCCGAAACGCACTCGCTGCTGCGGCGGAAACGCGGCGCCATGCCACGCACACGCAGGCGCTGCCTGTCGTCTTTACCGCACATAGCAGCACGTGCATTTCACGCGCATCTCCGTTCAACTACGGATCGCTCATTTCGCATGCAGCACTTGTGTTTTTATTGGAAGTTAATTCCACAGATACGGCAGGTAACTGGTAAGAGAACAAGTATCGTAACAGGCTGATTAGCCCTGTCATTTACGTTTTTACGCTCACATCAGCAACTTGTCGTTTGCAATGGAGTGAAATCTCCAGTTCAACATAAAAAAACTGACCGCTGAGGCTTAGCTCTGCCGAGTCGGAATTTTCCAGAATAAAAGCACGAGCTCATTACTGCCGACACGGTCGGCCAGGTGAAAGATGGACTGCATTAGACAATCACGCACGCCAAATGTCACAGTATGTGCGGCGTTTGTTTGTTTGTTTGTTTGGGACATGCAAAATCATTACATCACATATGCAAGCAAATTCTAAATGTCCCATTTGGCTATATAATTCTTTTGCTTTAAAATATGCCACAATAAAAGCTTTACATTTCACCAGTGATACAAATGAAAGTGTACAGCGTTTATCACAGTGACAATAATGATCCATCTATGCTGTTGGAGGTACAGTAATTCTTAGCAAATGTTTGGCTGTTTTTTGTTGTTGGAGCATTTCCTCCATCTTGCCAAGAGGCAGTCACTTTTGGAAATCAACTGTTACCCCAAGCAAACCTGCTTGAGAACAGCCACCTAGTGACGAGAATGTCAATAAGCCAAAACGACAACCTGTTCCCTGCGATACGTTTTAACATGACCATTTCCTCCACTTTAACATTTAGCTTTAGCTTCATTTAAAACCACTACAGATACAGATCAAGACGAATTTAAATGCACATGAATAAAGATAAAAATGAATCAAATCAGACTGGATAATTTGACAACCAGACACACACACACACACACACAAACACATGAGCAAAAAGCAGACCAAAGGGACGTTACCTAGAGAAAACGCTCTTGATCGAGTCCCACATGCTACCAACTGTGCTAGTTATTTTATGGGAGATGCTGGTGAGGTGGGGGCAGAGGAGGAGAGTAAAAAGAGGGAGGAACAGAAAGAACAAGGGGGGGGGAACCAAAAAAAAGAGAAGAAAGAATAAAAATGATGAGCGTTTCTGTTATGCAAACATTTTGGCAAACACTGACTTATCAAGGATGATAATGGAGAGATAACGTGTAGGGAAGTAAAACGTGTTTTGAGGAAATTCCTTTCCATTGGATCCCCAAAGAGGTCCACTGATCTGCAACCACAGCACATTGATCTCACGCAAAAATATTCGCTGGGTTTAGATGCTCTGAGCTTAAGCTGGATGCACTGGCAAAGAGCGCAAGGTTCTGGAGGGAACATCCTCACGTGTGCAATGGCCACACTCCACGTGACAACGTGGCCATCACGAACAGCAGCACTCAATCGACGTCACGTGTTTTCCTAACTCAACTTCCACGCTAACTCAACTTCTCCCAAATCCACCGCAGTGCTTAGTCCTCTTAGGGACCAGTACTCTTGGGTTCTGTTTCTTATTTATATCCACTAAACATAGAAAGATTAGTCAGTTACCTTGGAGAAAAAGTGAGAGAATGAGGTGGAGACTACTGGTTGGAGGTTTATACGTAAACTGCATATTGTTGTGGACTGAGGAAAATATGCGATACCGTCCACAGAATAAAAGTCCATGGACTTGCTTTCTTTGTTTGATCTTTATTTCTCAATTCTCTAGTTTGGTTTCATGTTTGGTTCTGCCAGGTCTCAGGTGGTCTTCTGTAGAGATGTTGAACTGACATGACACCACTTATCAAGTCACTGCAACCTACGAGCACACACTCATTCTGACACGTCTGCAGAAATGACGCTCGACACTACACACCGCTGCTACAACAATGTTTAGTCATTGCTGTTTGTATGAAAAAACATTTTGATATTTCTGGTTCTCCTATGACAGGTGTTTCAGAGGATACAGGGAATCCAAGAGACTCACGTGTCCTTGCGCAGACGCAGGTGCTCGAAGGCCAGCAGGCCGCGGGAGTTGAGGGAGAGCAGCACCTGGGGGCCCTCCAGGATGTCAAGGCGGAAGGGCCGGGCGCTGACGACGAGCCGCTGCTCGTCCACCCCCAGCGATACCACCACACCGTTCTCATCCCGGGACACAACCTCCATGCTGCCAACACACAAAGAAGAGTTTCAAACGGTTTGTGCCTGCACTGTGGATTAGCCTTAATGAAGGTGCTCTACCAGCAGCGCAAGAATAATGAGACTTTGCTTGACAAACCACGCTGGGAATAATGCCAAGATCTTTTGAGGGCACGAATATGGAAGTGAAGGTTCCATGAATGAAGAGCTCCATTGTTTCTCTTTAAGGTGGCACTGGCACTTTAATTCATCCACCTGGGAGTTTGTGGGCAAGGACTCACGGTTCGGTGGTGGGGTCTGAGATGAGGACGTCAGGAACCTCATAACGAGGTCTGAGAGGTTTCAGCTCATTTATTTTAATACGCGTCATGTTGCCCTGCAGCCTGTAGAGCTCCAGCAGCAGACGAACCTGCACAGACAAACACCAAACACACAGTCGTACGCCATTATGTTGCTCCTGCTAGAGGCAGGAATAAAGAGTGTAATATGAAGCTGCCATGTATCCCTCTGACCTTGTTATTGTCATTGATGAGCTGCAGGGTGATCCTGGAGTCGCTGAGCTCCAAGGTATCTAGCAGTGCTCTGTACGGAGACTGGCCTGGCTTCAGCTCCCTTTGACGCCTGCACCCACACACACAGAAGCAGGATAAATGAAGGACATCTGTAACACGTTAGAATGTGAGAATATTAAACTAGCACCTTACACAACAGAGAGACCTATTTTAAAGCCACCTGGATATAATTAGAAGTACACAATGTATGACAAAGTATTTTTTGTCCACGGCTTGAATTGCTTGTCATTCTTTACTTACTTGCAGAAGGAACTCTGGTCGCATGTTTTGAAGTTGCTGCGATCCACAGCCTCAGCACCGAGACAAAGAAACAGCAGCAACACGAGCACAGGCACCATTCTAGAATACAATACGAGTCTTAAAAGTAACACCGCTACAAATATCAGTCATATAAGTCATTCTCGTTATATGATTTGACAAACAGTTTATTCGTGTTTTAATAAAACCTTGTAACAAACATTGTAACACAATGGAACTCAATCATATGTAGCGACAAAGAAACGATGGCCAAGAACAAGAAACACGCGTAGTCACTAATACACGTCACTACTGCATTACAGGCTTTGTTGTACGACGCGTCTTTCGAGCAGGTGTTTGCTACATGTGGATGATGATGATCTGAGGACAAATGTCCTAGGAGCTAGTGAACTTAATCCTCTCATGATAAGACTAAGAATCAAATAACATAAAAATTAAAAAAGTGAGTAGACAGGTTAGTTAGAAAAACAACGAAGGCAGACCTGAACGACTATTACCGCGGCAGATAGCTAACCTAATTAAGATAGCTAGCTAATCAGCTAGCTAAAGCCATGTCTCTTAAGCCTCTACTAAATGTGTCTTCACTCAGTCTTCAGCAGTATAATTAGGATAACATTAATCGGATGCTAAGAAAAAAGACTGTAACAAACAGAACTTGCATTTTAAGAAAATGGTTCATTTTAAATTTGAATAGCTCGAAAGATATTGTAAATATAATCCTATTATCTCTACCTGTCAATGGAAGGCGCCATATTATTTGCCAGCTATGAACTTTGCCCCCTGAGTTTGTCATGTGAGATAGAGCTAAAATAACCAGATGTCTTATATAGTTAATTCGGGATAATATACCTTTAAACTGGTTTTAGTAAAACACAGATAAAATGTTTATGTCAAATGTTTATATATCGTTAAAATTAATTTTCCAGTATTTAAAATAAATTGCTTAAACTTCATCTAGTATATTATATCTAACTTCAAAATGACGTACATCGAGTGTTGCCAGAAGTCTTTGCGTGATTGGTTATTTTTTTGCCGACGCTGATGACGAAAATGCTAACTATAAATACTCATAGTCGCACGTTGGTCTGTTCTTTTTCGTGGTCGGTAGGATTTCGTGCATGTTTGCTGCTCCTTTTAACATGTAAGTTCGTGTAATTTTGTCTTTAGCTGTTTGTTTGGTTCGTGTAATCCTGTTTGTCTGATATTTATTTCCCTCTTTGTATTTCTAAGTAAATCAAGGAATATAAGTCAGCGTAATGTTGAACTATTTTCGAAGTTTTAGTCACATCTGCCGCGCCATTTTCTACTAGCTTAAGGCGGGCTTGAGTTTGAAGTCAAAATGCTTTGTGGGAAATATTTGTGGGAAAACCTCCTTTCTTGGTATGCACGTTGTTTCTCAATACTCGTGCGTATATGTATGGAGGAATAGAAGCGCCAGTGCTATGTCTTCGGTACCAGCATGTTGCCATCAGCTGGTCCTATCCTCAATCGCTGGTACACGCACCTAACACAACCTAGCTAGCTGTCTTAAAATGGCGCTGATGCAAGTGTTAAAAAATACCGTCATGGCTATTCAGGATTAATGCCCTTTTGTTTTCTTTTAGGGGTTTAAGATTGAAGGATGTACATGTCGTCTGTAAGTATTGTCCTTTACTTCTGCTGTGTATCCAAGTTTGAGGCATAGACTTAGTATGAGCTCCACTCTCCTCATATTGGCACTCGTGGGATTTTGTGCCCATGTGTGTAATCTCGGGAGGGACAGTATCCTGTCATCATGGAGCTGGCAGGAATTGGTTCCTCATGCCAACTACCATGTTGAGACACGTGTCACATGAAGTGGATTAGCTAGACCTCAAAATACCTTAAGTGTTTAAATGAAGTTGTTTGATTTTAAATGGCTGTCTAGACATGAGTCAGTGTGGCTTTGTTAAATTTCATTAGTTCTGTTGATTCATACCATTTAAATGAGTAGGGGTCTGTATGTTAAACTGGAATGCACGTAACGCTGGTTGTAATGCAAGACTGTTTATTACAGGTGTGGCGCTTTTCTCCATGAGCTACAAAACATGGATTTGACGCATTCTCCCAGAAATCTAGTGTAGCTTTAATGAGGATCAGCAGTTTTTGGTTCCACTGCTTTATTGGACTGTGTGCAGAGGAAATGCAACTATGTGGCACTGGTTATGAATCACTTCTGTAGGTTGAAGTGAACCTTTATGCCACTTGGTAAGTTGAGTACCATTTTCTACAGAAGTTGGTATGTCCTTGCAAGCCCCATATGATCAAGGTCAAATGCACACTGTCCCTGAGAACCAGGTAATAACATTTTGATGTACTTCTGTTTAAAAGGGTATATCAGATACATGAGATTTTATTGTGCATTGATGCATGCAAAACTTATGGGTGGTTGGAGGTCTGGTCTATCTCCACCTTGGACTTGAAGATAAATGGGTTTTCATGTACTTTTTAATAAAGAACTATAAGCATGTTTCCTGCCTCCATGTGGCTCCTTATTGAATGTACACTAGGGTTAAAGTAAAATGGTCTAGTTCTAAACAATATCTGCATTTTCAATCATTCTGTTGCTGAAACATCTTTAAAATGTGCTGTATTGGTTGTTTGAGAGCTATGCTGGTAATGCCTTTATTAGAATGAGCCATTAGGTCTTACTATCTTAATGATGGTTTGCCAAATATTTGGCTAATCTTGGTGCTTTAAAATGCCTAACGCATCAATTACACTTGGCCAGTAAGTGTTTAAACTTGTGGTTGGAGTTCATGCAAAGCTCTCGCCCACATGGTGAAGATTTAAGATCGTTTTTGGGGTTCTGATGCCAGTGATTCTACACCTTGTTTTACTCTTGCCTGTCACCATCTATAATTTGATCCACTCTAGCTTGGTGAGAAGTTTACTATTGGTGAAGAGCTCAAGGCATTACGCCAGGAGTTTGGTTTGGTATGCACTGATGGATCTCAAGATTAGTGTCATACTGTAGCTGAATAAAAGGGGGGGGGGGAAATACAAGGCATTGTTGGTCTATAATTGCTAATCAGCTAATTGAAACCACAATACTGTTTATGATTTGACTTTTCACAAGACTTCACAGGCTAATTGGGTGTCTTCACGCTTGAGTTAGAAGTGTGGTTCATGGTGTGCTGCAACATGTTTTCACAGTACATGGGGGGGGGGGGGGGGGGTTTA
>JAOXYF010000003.1:9144656-9158932 GCA_028565775.1 Sternarchorhynchus goeldii | reverse complement strand
ACCAGACTCTGCCATCCATGTCTTTATGGACCTTGCTTTGTGCACTGGTGCACAGTCATTTGGATGGGTGAGCAAATCCTTTTGGCAATATAATGCTGTCTTTTTGTTATGTGAGTTGGTGTTACTGCTGGGTTGAGTGTTGGCTGCCACCCAGAATTATACAGCCAAGAGCATTTGTATGGTCAGTGATGCAGTCTTCATGGTCATATTATACAGACCATTAGGTTACAGACTCTGTATACTTACAAGGTGCTTCTATTTGATAAATGTTTTTAGGAAACTGGGTGGCAAATGTATGTGGTAGTGCACATTATCTATCTTATGGTTTTTCCACTTGTCACACAGTGTAACCTGCATGTTTCAGGTGCAGGTTGCATTTGTACTTAGATGCCTAATGACCGACTAACATATTAATTAATTATTGCAGGGGAAGAATTTAGATTGCATCATAAATGTAAAAGCAGACTGTCACTGAGGTCACTCACTAACAGTGAGAGTATTATACTTGCCACATCGCCTCTGCTTTTCAATCCTTTATTTCTAATTAAGCTGTAATAATGAAATGCGTTTTGAGAATTAAATTAATTAGGAAAATCTCTGCTCCAGGCCAAAATGGTATTATTGCTATTAACTCTTTTTCAATGTCAAACTCATGACCTTTTCAATAAAGTGAGGCAATCTAGGATATATATATATATATATATATATATGTGTGTGTGTGTGTGTGTGTGTGTGTGTGTGTGTGTGTATGCATGTATACATAGCACACTTTATCAATTAAAATGCATCTCAAAACGTTTTTAGGAAAATTAGTATTTAAAATAAAAGTGGGTTAATAAGGGATCATGTCATAAAAATGATAAAAGGCATACAACAATTGATAAAACATTATATTATTACTCTAAAATAAAATAACGATGATATAATCGTATTAGTATCGTATTAGTTACTACTACTACTACTACTACTAATAATAATAATAATAATAACAATAATATGCATGCAAACATTTAAGTTGCATACTCATCATTTTACAAATGTTCTTGTATTTATACTGAAATAGTTAAGCACTACATTTCATAAGTATTATTATCATTAACTTGATTTTAATTTCCGAATGTACCAGCTCCTCCTTCGTGCTTCGGCTCCACCTCCACCTGCAGACGGTAAGCAAAGCAAAGATGGCTGAGTTTCGGTAGGATTCAATGGCCGGGTGACCAATGTCAACAATCATAAATTCTTAAGGCCTGGACAATTCACCATTAATTAATGCGTTTTCGTGTTTCGTTACAGGTATTATAGCCTACTGTAGTTGGTAACGCACTAGCCTGCATTTCAGTAGTTGATGTAAATGTCCGCTGTTACACCGATATGACCAAGCATTAACGTCGATAACATACCCGCCCAGCCGTTCCTGGTTGAGAGGTTTGAATCTTTCCCTTCGGAGACATGTGTTTCAGGTAAAGTGACATTCTTTCATTTGTTTTGCCGTACGTTAGTGCTGCCCTAATGTTGAAATACACGTTTTGTGTTTTTTAATATAGCGGTTCGTTTTGTTGCTGCAATAGTTCATGACAGTCAGATGACACGTCGGCTGTTGCCTAGGTCAACATTTCGATTACTTCGATTGGATTGTTTTCACGAAGAGTAGCTTTCTGATGCGAAGGCGAACATTGTTTTGTTTTGTTTTTATTTGTGTGTTTTAGCTATTTCAGTTGTCCTTGCTAATAGTCTACTGTTTATGGCGTAGCTATTCGTTTCATATTCTGTAACACGATTGTAAGTATTGTGTAGTCTAGTTTACGACGTTAGTGGACAATCTCTGCTTTTGTTTTGCTAAACTGGTAGCCATTGGGTTTATCATTTGTATTAGACTCCCACATTTGACTCCATTACATTAAGCTGCACCTCCCCGGTGCTCGCTGTTATATGTGTCATGAAATGAACATATCAATGTCACTGCAGGCTCGCCGATGTCATTACCATCTCTGCGTTACTTAGCCTTGTTATCAACACACACACACACACACTCTTGAACATTTTTATTATGAATTTACCCCAGTCTACTTTTTGCCATTTGAATTCGTGACATGTTTTTTTTAATAGTACATATCTGTACTATTTTGTATGAAATTCTTGACTAAATCCCCACGTAGAAATTTAGCGGAAAATATGCTCACACATTTTCATGGAGAATGTTTCAGAGTGAAAGCTTTGCCAAGGAACAGTTTGCATGATGGTCATCTTTGCATATGTACTCATAGCTCGTGCAGATCTCAAACAGTGTGCCAACTTTATTTGTAGCCCTGAGTGTGTGATGAAAGTGGCAAGGACATTAGCTGAAGAACATTTGTGCATATAACCACAAGGCATATGCTGACATACCTAAAATATGTAGAATAGCAGAGTGTCACAGCTGAGTTCATCTTACTATACTTGCCAAATTTCTCAGTTTTTAATTTGAACATAGACAGACTATCTGTGCTTTTGGCTTGTGATTAACATTGTGAAACCCTGTGAGATCATATGAGCTCACCAGCAAGTCCAATCCAATCCTTATACATCAAGGTCCTCATACATCAAGGTGTATTTTTCAGAACTGCTTTCTGATGGAAGACTTTGCTTTTTTTTACATAGTTGTCTCTATTGGTTACAGCAAGGAGACCCTAAAAATGCACCTAGCAACATTGTCTGGTTTTTAAGGGTTTAGGGAAGTGTCTGTTTTATGTAGTATACAAACACATCGCTATTATGTTTTTTATGTCTTTTTTTCTATATGAAAAGCTTCTTGTATGATTCTGAGTCTCTCAAATGTCTGTCATTCCACAGGTAATTGTGACATTCTGAGTTCCTCAGGTGTCAACCTTTGGCCCCTGCTTCCTTCTCTGCTGCTATGTCGTGCTCCCCAGCGGTGCGAAAGGCCAGCCCTGGCCTGCCTCCACTGGACAACCTCTCTGTGTCCTCGCTTCTCTCCGAGGACCTGGAGGGAGGGGCCGAGGGAGGGGAGGGCGAGCTGGCCGATCTGGAAGTGAACCCGTATGACGGGCTGCCTTTCTCCTCACGTTACTACTCCCTGTTGGAGGAGAGACGGGGTCTGCCTGTGTGCAGCCTCAAGTACAGCCTGCTGGAGCACCTGGAAACCCACAGTATGGTGGTGCTGAGTGGAGAGGGAGGCACTGGCAAGAGCACCCAAGTAAGGAGCTTTAACACACCAAAACACTCACATCCTACCATAAAACACATCTAGACCAAATGAATAACTAATTGTAATGTATGCAGTAAGGGTTTGTGTCCATGCTAGTTGGGCATTTATTTAGACTGTTAGCAGAGAAACACAGTCCTTCACACTCAGGTGTACTGACCATTTGTGTTTGGCTGTGTGTGCATGGTGTGGGTGTGTGTGTGGTGGTGTATGTAGGTGCCCCAGTGGTGTGTGGAGTACGCACTTTCCATGCAGTTTGCACAGGGTCTTGTTTGCTGCTCACAGCCGTACGCAGCGGCCGCCTGCAGCCTGGCCATCCGCGTGGCCGACGAGATGGACCTGAGTCTGGGGCTCGAGGTGGGCTACAGAGTTCCCCACGACGACGGCTGCACTCCAGACACTCTGCTGCGGTAAGTGCGGCTTTTGCGGTTCCCGCGCCGCTTAAAACGATCTCGAACCCCTTCCACGGCTAAGCCCGGCTCGCCGTCTGCCTCTTTCCAGCTTTGTGAGCGACTCTCTGCTCCTGGAGGAGATGATGTCAGAGCCTCTGCTGCGTCAGTACGGAGTGCTGGTGGTGGACGAGGCGCAGGAGCGCACCGTGGCCACCGACGTGCTCCTCGGCCTTCTGCGTGACGTGTGCCGGCAGCGGGGAGACCTGCGCGTGGTGGTTCTTGCCGCCCCACAGGCGGCCGCTGTCATCGCTGCCTTCCTGGGCGAGGAAGTGCCACACGTCACTGTCCCGCCTCCGCCGCACGAACCCACGATCCAGACGGTGTACCGGGAGCCGCCCGCTGGACGGGACCTGCCCGCTGCCGCGTGTCAGCTGGTGCTGGATCTCCACCGGAGGGGAGAGGAAGGAGACGTGCTGGTCTTCCTCCCCAGTGCCCACGTACGTAGCCTTTGATGGTTTAAACCCACTGCTTCGTGATTGGCTGGGTTTCCCAAAAGCATCGCAACACAAAGGTCATCTTTAAATGGTAGAGCGAGTATTACATTGAACGCTCTGTCTTTCTTGTGACAATCACACTACACTACAGTGCTTTTGGGAAATGAGGCCCTGAGCGGTAGGTGAATACCCCTTGAATGCTAGTGACGAACAGTCTATTGCGTTAACCCATGCTCTTGTGTGCAAGAGTAAAATAAGTCCCTTCATCTTTCCCTTCCCTTGGGCTTATCTTGGTTTTCTGCTGTATCTCAGTTTCGGTAGCTTGAATTACATTTTATGCTCTTAGGTATAAAGGTATCTTTGATGAGGTAAATAAATGCTTTGGAAATTTAATAATTACCCCAGAACTGTATTCATAATACCTGCAAAAATGGAAATTTAGAAGATAAAAAGTGTTTCATGAGGGTTTCATTTTTCAGCAGTACCTTGGCGTGCTAGCAGTGTTGGCTAACAGGCTAATAACAGGTTGACAGATTGGTGGAATCCTTAGTATACGAAACCCTTCGCTGTTAGCGATTACTGCTCTCCTCTTCCGCTTATTTCTGCGTTGGTTGTGCTCTTGTCGCCCATGTTGGTACAACTGTGAAACTCTATCTGCTGTGTGGCTCAGGGTGGGGGGAGTATTGGGTGTCTGGTGTGTGACACCACTGCCATTGCTAGGTCTCGCTGAAGAGGATGACCTCACAGAGTTGGTTGGATCTCAGCAGGACTCTTCACCACTGTACAACATTCACATATGAACAAAGAATGTAGAGGTATATACAGTACGGTGCAAAAGTCTTAGGCAACCATTAGGTTTGTATTGGTTGTATTAGGTTGTTGTATTGATCATTAAAATCATTGATCATAAAGAGAAATCATTAAAAAAAACAACTGCTATAGACTACAGTGGCAAGTAGTGTTAACTCCCGTTACAATAGTAGGAACTTGTTTTTTTTGTTCAAGTCTCTTAAAGACTGTTGTAATATACCAAAAGATTACTTCAGTACACCTCAGGATAGTCTCTGCAAAAGACTTCTAGATGTACTTATTGCCGCAATAGGGGAGGAGCACAGTGTGTGTGTGTGCCTTTTCAATCTTAATAAAGAGACAGAAATAACTGTGTGTGTGTGTAATGGTGGCCTATGACTTTTGCACAGTACTATATATGACCCTTTTCTATCAGGTTAACACTAAATAACATTTTATCTGACAGACATAAACTCGTACAGAATCTTACAAACATCCTTCTAATGCATTTGACTTTTTTGAAGTGATTGTCTGTGTCCCACAACATTCACATGGATCCACTCCTTCTTTGTCAATATTAGTACAGCCTCACCCGTTTCCTCTTTAAATCTAACAAGGTCTCCTAGTGCAGTAATGGAAGAGGCAGCTGCCACAAATAGATGAACTGCGTTTTCGACAGCACCATTCAGTAGTGAATATGAATCATTTTGGAGGCAGGAAAGTCATGGAAAGTGATGAGGGAGCTACATCTCATTTTTGGCCTGAAGATTTTGAAAGTTCTCACATAATATAAAGTAGCTAGGGTGGACCCAGCCAAGCATTACACTATTAAATTAGCTGCCCCATGCAGCTATGTAAATAAAGTCTGTATGTTTATAAAGTACATCTTGGGCTGCATGTCAGAGTTACACAGCCATCTTCAGTTTTCACATTGTGAGGCCAGTATTTTCCTCTGCGTCCTCGTTTTCATGCCCCTCAGGCAACCTTTGTGTCTCTTTCAGGAAATCGAAGAGTGTGCGGCCTTGTTGGAGAAGGAGGCCATTGCCCTGAGCTCCCAGTTGGGGGCGCTACGCATCCTGCCGCTCCATGCCGGCCTTGGCGGGGACGCGCAGCACGTGTACGACACGGGTGTGGCTGAGGGCCAGGCCGAGCCGGGAGAAGAGGAGCGGGCTGGTCCGGATGGTGCCCAGGAGCCTAGCCAGAGCCGCAGGGTCATCCTCTCGGACGCTCTGGGGGAGGCCTCCTTCTCCCTGCCTGGCATCCGCTACGTCATCGACACAGGCGTCCAGCTCAAAACCGTGAGTTGATCGGTAGGGCCAAGCATTGTTCACAAAGTCTTTAACAAAGTCTTACAAAAAAAAGTTTTTAATGTAGAACTATTTTAAATACATTTTTGAATGCCAAGCAAAGCCTACTAGAGACACATTTTCTAAATAACAGGTTAGTTAACATGTTACTAAACAATAAGTTCATTAATATGTTACTTTGGAAATGGCAAGAAAAAATTATATGGCGATATATTAAATGTCTACGTTCAAAAACAACCAAGTTCCCCAACTCCTCGTTCTTCTGTGGAACTGCAGGTGTACAGCCCTCCAATCCGAGCAGATTCTCAGCTTCAGCGACCAATCAGCAAACACCAGGCAGACACGCGATCTCGAAGAGTGAACAGCAGTTTGCCAGGTGTGCCCTTCACGTTAGTACTACAAAGTTTGCCGATGATCGCCTTCCTCATTACTTTTTACTCATTTACCCATTACTCATTACTTTTTAACTTGATTCAACTTGGAGCACAGAAGAAAAAAAAAAGTGGAGATCTCCATGAACGGTTTGAGTGAAGTTCACTCTCCGTTGCAGGGGTGTGTTTTCGTCTGTACCCCCAGTCCCTGTACGAGGAGGGGATGCCTGAAGCTCGCTGTCCCGGAGTCACTGAGGCCAACCTCAGCCATTTGGTCCTTCTGCTCAAGAGGCTGGACATAGCCGACATGGGCCAGTGCAAGTTCCTGGATCGGCCAGGTGGGAACAGTGAGCTCTCATCTACCGACTTATGTGCTAAATTACAAGAATAGTCCTTTTTTTAAATTACTGGCTAAAATAACTTTCTGTAAATTTCCCCTAAAAGTAATTATTTTAAAGTAATCAATTAAACAAACATGAGGACAATCATGAACATTTCAGCATCAGGTTTCAAAAGGTATTATAGATCAGTCAGAATGTTGGTTTCCTCAGGCTGAAGTCCTAACAGGACCAATGGTCAGGTTCCTCACTCCCTTCACTGTCTCTTCAGCTCCAGAGGCGCTGATGCAGGCTCTGGAGGACCTGGACTACCTGGCCGCTCTGGATGATGACGGCAATCTGTCTGAAGTGGGCATCATCATGTCTGAGCTTCCCCTGGAGCCGCCGCTGGCCAAAGCCCTTATTGCGTCCTGCGAGTTTGACTGTGTGAGCGAGCTGCTCACCATAGCCGCCATGCTTACCGGTAAACAGGACGTCCACAACGTATAAATCAAATATCCTACCATTTATCATTTCATGACTAAATGATTTTGTCAGACAGATGGAAGCACATGCACAGCTGTACAATTAGTAGCTTTAAATTGGACAGATTACTTGGATGTTTTCCAGGACCTGTTGTTTTGCACGTATCTAAAGGAATTGATTGATTGCTGTGTTTTCACAGCTTCTCCATGCTTTGTGACACCTCCACCACACAAAGAGGAGGCAGCTGAAACTCACAGACGGTTGTTTATGCACCCTGAGGGAGACCATCTCACCCTCATCAACATTTTCAATGCCTACCTACAGAGTGAGTTTAGCCTAAACTTAGGGGTGGGAAGTATGGCAAAAAATGTCATATTATGATACTTGAATAAATCATAATATATGATTGCAATTTATCTTTTGTAAAAATAAAAAAAAAAAAACATTCCTAGCAAGTATAAAGAATATAAGTATTATCACAATGCACTAGGAAAATAGTATTGACATTTTGAGGTGTATGACAATTTTTTTTTTTCTTTTAAGGCAGTGTTAGAAAAAGAATTGGGGGGGGGGGGTTAAACAATTGGTTTAAATTTAAATGAACATTGTTACACTAATTGGTGTTTAGTTATTGTCCTGTTTTGACTTTAGAAGTACTGATGATACTAGTGATGTTCAGATAAAAGCAATTAACCATGATATTAATAGTGAAATTACACTGTGAACTACCCACAGAAACTCCGACCAACAGCACAACACAACAGTGATCAATGTGCGCAAATGTTCCACCATTTGAAATTTACACTGAACACAGTGTATCGGGGAAAAAGCCTGTCTTTGTTTGCATCATTTTTCACTGTAGACAACGAAGACGAAGCATGGTGCATGAAGAACTTCCTGAATGCTTCTGCGCTTCAGTTGGCCGTGGTGATCAGGGCCGAGCTACTGGAAGTAATGCAGAGAATCGAGTTGCCGGTTTCACCACCCGCTTTTGGCTGCCAGGACAACATCACAAATATAAAGCGGGCTCTCATCTCGGGTTTCTTCCTTAAGGTAGCCTATTTGAGCATCTGAACAGTTCCGAAACTTGGTAATCATCCATGCCGAAACCTTCCTGATTGTTGCTGGTCTTCTTTTAGGTGGCCCATGACGTAGACGGCTTGGGGAACTACTTACTGCTGACGCACCGTCACGTTGCCCACCTGCATCCCTTCTCCTCGTACATGTGTCGCCGGCCTCTGCCCAGCCCTCCCGCCTGGGTCCTGTATCATGACTTCACCATCTCCCATGACAACTGCATCTGCACCGCCTCGGAGGTTCACCCGCACATGTGAGTCCGTGCGCCGGATGGCACCGCGGCACACCGTTCTGGAGCTTTTGAAATCTGACCACAAAATTGGAAATTGCTGTCTTAGCCCAGAGGTTTTCCATCCAGTCCTCACGGACCCTCCCATAGTGCAGGTTTTTTTTTTTTATTATTATTTATTTATTTATTTATTTTATCTGACCCAATTCCCACCACGCCTCAGTCAGGTTTCTTCTCACTAAATATTCAAAAGACACCATAACCCCTACATGTGTTTCAAGAAGAAACCCAAGGTTCTTGTACACAGACAACCCATAACACAGCAAGTATGTGCAGTGCTGGGAGGTCCCAAAGGACTGGATTGAAAACCACTGGTTTAATCACTTGATTAGTTCAAATGGCCCAATATGTGAAAATACTGAACAATACTGGAAAGAAATACTGATTTAGAATCTTTTGCAAATGGCCCCATATAGGCTCGTGGAATTTGCTCCTCAGTACTACTTGGGAAACCTTCCACCCAGTGAAGGGAAAGACTTGTTAATGGAGATCAGACAGTCTCTCGCCTCACCTCATGAACAGGAAAATGGAGAAGCTGCGGAGAAGAGGCACATGGAGCGTCCAGGAGAGCAGCGCGGCCAGTACAGTACTGAGATGTGCGTGCTGCAGTAACTCACTCCAGCCTGGTGCACTGTGGTGTTTTTATGACGCCACTACACCTCTTCGTTCATATTGCACAAGTGAAACCGTTTCTAGATTTCTGTGCAGTACTGCACACCAACCCAGCTGTCAACCAGAAGAAGTGGCTGAGGGCCACAGCGTAATACAGTTACTGTATCTAGCAATTTTAGTCATACGTATGTATGAGATGTAAGGTAGCTGTTTAGCAGCCTTAATGGTTTCAGCCTGGATTCACTTTTGCTGTGAAAATGAAAAAAAAAATTGTGCATGGGTAATAATTTGACATGAAGGAAATCTTTTTATAAAGGAACAACAGTGCACAGTATGATGCGCATCAATGAAACAACTGTAAATGCATCAAGCAATAATATACGGAAGAACTGGCTGTAGTCCTTAAAAAAGGAAAAATGAATCAAAGAATTCTAATGGATAAACTTCTGTATAGATACTGTGGTTCTAGCACTGCATTTAATCAGGCAGACAACAACAACAGATCTGATGTTCTGATCCAGAAGGTGTATGTTCCCTCTCCATTGCTTGTTGTTTGACTGGTGGTGAATAGATGAAACCAGAGTGCTTCTCTTGTGTTCTCCTTGTTGACACATAAACCAGTTGTGATAAGATGATAATCAGGGTAACCTGAACCTCAAGGTAAGTCTTTTTGCTAGAGATTGGTCACTGTGGATTCTCAGGGTTCTGTTTACACAAGCCCTCATATTGCAAGACGCTTTGTTGGCTATAGGGATTTTTTTTTTTTTTACTGTGAACTTTATGATCAGCTGTCATCTTTCCCTCTTGTTAATATTGAAATGTGTGTAAATTGTGGGTTTGTAAATATTTGATTTTAAAAGATTTGTTTTTCACCACTAAGGTACAAATGTTTGAGCAATCACATACTTAAAATTTAGGTCTGCAGATCATCAGAGCATTTCTTGTTCTAGATCTCATTGGCTTGTCTATAAAGGGCAATACCATGTTGCATTACTTGTTTAATTGCCTCAAAATCAGTAGCCTGGCTTTACAATTTTAACTTTACAGGTTAGCCATAACCCCACTCAGCATTTCAGAACAGTGGCACTGTAGTCCTGGACACCCCAAGTTGTCTTTTCCTCTGATGTCACATTGCTTTTGAGAGAAATCTCTATCACTTTATACCCCAAACTGCTTAAAACCAGGTTTTATTTTTAGATATTTAATAAAAGATTCAAATGTTCTTCTGTGGCTAAAGAATTTCAAGTCAGTATAACTGCTGTTGGTTTTTGTAGTGCTTCCTGCATTTGGTCAAACTGGTAACTGCTGCCCAACTTTAACTTCCTGTCTCAAGCCACCAGCTTGTACTGGTCAGAGAAACAATACCAAAACCAGCTTACATGTGCTTTTAGATTACTTTATTACATCATTGCATACATCCATCAATGTTCATCTCTGAAGAAAAAAGGTTTCATGTTGATTGTTTGCCTAAGGCCTTACAGCACTTGGGAGTTAAGTGTTTGCACGTGCCATTCTTTGTTATTTAGAATAGCTGTTCTGATTGACATTTTCATAATGCATCTTCTAAAAGCAGTTAAGCACCAGGTCCTAAAGCAGGACCTGAGCGAGATCAGCCCAGGAAAAGAGGAAGTGGAGGAGGAGATGAGCAAAGGGTTCAAAAGGATTAGTGATTTAATCAAGTGAGGCTGATTTGTGTGTCTTACACAAGTGCCTGGAATCTCTCCTGAAGTATTTAGACTACAGTTATTAGGTGTGGTGCCTCTTTCTACTCCAAAACAGCAGGTGGCGGTGCACAATGTTCAGTAACTTTAGCATTATTCTGCAGCTTTCGAAAAAGAAAGATTTCGCTTGGTGAGCACTCTGGATCCTACACATCACTCTGTGGATCTTCAGAAACTACACACAGTAGTACTGCATCCAAGTGATAGCAAGTGCAGTTTTTCTGACTGCATTAATGTAATTCAGGTCATATGACATGACACTCAAGCTTTGTGGGAGAAGCATAAATCAGTTCTAATGGTGTGGGATGACTGATAAGGAAGAAGAAACAAGGAAGGAGGGGCTGATTTCGAGGCTTTGTCCTCATTTCTTCTCGGACTTGGCCTCCAGGGGCTGTCCAATATCTTTACCACGGAGTTTCAGTCCTTAAAAAAAAAAAAAAAGAGAAAGCCATTCACTAATTAACTGAGGGCTTAATGCCTCCTATAGCTTAAAAGTTTACATCCAAAAATTACAGAAGTGCATCACCATCTGTGTTTTGAGTTTTAAAAAAGTGCATCGCAATTATGTGTTTAACAGTCAGTGCATGCTGCATGTTACACTGCGATTCTACAAGCAGTTCATCACACTGATCTAGATGCCTTACCGATGGCTCTCTCTATCTTGCCCATAATCTGGTTGTTGGGTATTGCTTTTCCACCTTCATAGTCAGCGATGACCTGAGGCTTCTCATTAATTTTCTAACAGACAGACACAATGATCTCATTATTTCTCTGAAGGAGTGTGGTCACATCTGTGAAACTGAAGTTGCTGTTAAATCAGATGTAAAGGGTTTGCTAAGAACTCACTTTAAGGTGACATGGATTTTAATACATGCGACAATAGAGATCAAATTATGTATTTTAACAAGAGATGAAAACTCATTTTCCCCTGTCCCAACTTAAATGAAGCTCACTTACGGTAGCAAGGTCTTTCTGAGTCAGTCCTTTGTGTTGTCGGCCTTGCTGGATCGCCTTGCCCACCTCCAACGGCACTCTCTCATGGTGCAGCTCCTCCGTCTCCCTGTCCAGTTTGGCTGTGTTCTTAGTCACCAAATGCTGCTTATTCTGTCCTGCTGCCCCTAAGTAAAAACAAACAAACAAAAAAAAAAACACCACAGGCATCATACTCCCAGTCTGATAAGGATATGTGACATGAGGTGCAAAAACCCCTATAGCGAAGAACATTTTCAGGCTAAATGAATCTTCTTTATACCCACTGAAAGTTATCTACACAGGGCACGTTTGACTGATGATAAAGACCAGCCACAAATTTATGGAAGGGACACATGAACGCTTGATATTCAAGACAAATATAATCTGCTTAGACGATCCTATATTTTACCTAAGAAGTGGATGAACAGTAGGTGGCATGTCTTACATTACCCATTTCCTAGCTCATATAACTTAGAGCCATGTTTTCTTCTTTGGTGATCAATAGAGCATCCATCAAAATCCGTAGCAGGTGAGCTTCTGGTAGATAGGAACATCCATGCTTTTGTTTCCTTTCTCATTTCATAATCAAACATGTATACAGTAAAGGCGAATTTCACACATTTACAAACACGACCGCGCAATAAACATACGCCCTCAAAGTTAGGTCTTTTGCAATATGACCTCATTAAAATAAACAGCTTAAATATAACAATGACAGAAAATGGGTATCTTTCAAACTTGACTAATCAAAGGAATAATAAGCTAAAAAGTTTTTTTTATTATCATTACGTTTACAACTACTGCTTTTTGATGACTTTCAAAGTAGCTGGACGACACGCCATACCCTGTACTACGAACTTGCTACTCATTTGAAAGTTTAGTTGCATCAAAGGTTGTATCCAAATAAAACGTGTCCATGCCCTCACATTAACACTGAAATATAATTAAGGTTTAAAAGATGTAAAGTTATAAATCACATTCAATTTCTCCATGTCTATGTATCCACTATATGCACACCAATTTATTGACAACAAACTTACATTTCTTGGAGGTTTCAACCTCTTCTCCACGTCTCTGGGCAGAGATGATAGCCTGGATTTAAAAGTTGAATTTAGCTAGGAACGTTAGTGGAGTAACATATCAAAGTTTATTTCAAAATTGTATTGAGAGGCCAGATATTTCTATCTGCTATTAACAGCTTTGTAGTTTATGTTTGATGTATGTTTAAGTTGGGATCACGTCGCGTCTTCTATGCTGTAACGACATAAACAACTCCAATCAAATACACAAATTATCGCTATACACACCTAACTATACACATTCAAACACGTAGCTACCCAGCTAATTCCCGTAATATAACCTAAAGTTCAGTGTCAGCCCTATAAACGTAACTAGCTACTTTAGCTAAACACAAAAACACACAATGGACACTTCAATTACCTAACAACTATCTAGCAAACAACGAAATTCGTAATATTTACATCTCAAAAACATTTAATATCGCGTTTTGGCTAAATAGTAGCTAAGACCCTACCTATATTTATACTACCTAGCTAGCTATATTATACTATACTAGATAGATATATAGTTAAAAGTCTTGTCTGCAAACAGACCTATGTTAGCTAACGCGATCTAGTTTGTTAGCCAGTCATGCTTTGTTTTGAACATGGTTAGCAAACGCATCGGGAAGAACAACGTGCATAGTTCTTTCCCCGAAAATAAGCAAGCTCAGCTAAGCTAGCTGCCTGTCTGCATTCACTAACACAAACCTGTTTTGATTTAGCCTGTGCTGAAGAAGGACCCTTCTTTCTCAAGACAGTCACGGTATCCCAGTCGCTTTCCGCCATAGCTTCCAAGTGTTGCTGGTGAGCTAGCTGTCAAAATACTATTTACAGTAGTGAAACGGTGAGCTGCTTCCCTGGGCTCCTAGCTCTCAATATATTTTAAATATATATCCGCAGTGCCGCTTAGTGTCTATTTTACGTTATTGCAGCTCGGACAGCAAAGTAGATCCCGTTTTCCTTAAGCAGGGATGTCGATGTTTGGTCCTGGATACCCCTGGATAAATTGGGTTACAAGCCCAATTTAGCACATTTGGCTCTAATTGTAAGACATTTCTCAATCTCAATAACTTGATTAAATGGATATGGTATAAGAGATAAGATAAGATAATCCTTCATTAGTCCCACAATGGGGAAATTTCCAGTTTACAGCAGCATAAAAAAAGAGGATACAGAAACACAATTG
>JAOXYF010000003.1:9121087-9144556 GCA_028565775.1 Sternarchorhynchus goeldii | reverse complement strand
GCACCCTTGCCATCTCACTTCATGCTTAATAAAACATCAACGAACCCACTAGCTTGCAAGCTCTTCACAAGGGGTCCTCACCCCTTCACCAGTGTTTGACTGAATTAAGCCCACGACCCTTTAGGAAGCCTAAAGAGTGATGTATGCTGTTCCAGACCCACCCTCCATCAAGCTCACTTTAAACCTAAACCCACATTGGAGACTCTGGTGACTATGACCGTACCCAGCACCACTGACACCATAAATGAGTGTCTAGTGCCAGTTATTCCTATGGACTTTACACCAACAACACACATTGAATTAATCTCTCTATACTTTCCCATTGTGATTCCCTTATATAGCCAATCACTGATAATAAGCCAATAACCCTAAACCATAAAATCCATACCTGTATCCCTGGCAACTGATGTTGATGTCCCATGCTGGCTTTCCCTGACCCTCTGGAACCATAAATGCATATTCAGTGTCACTAGTTTCATATGGATTTTGCCCGCTACACCATCAAGTACTCTCCAACACAGCAGATCCATACTTGGCCTCCCCAGTGCCTAAAGCCAAACACCACTGATACTGTTCATCCATACTCAGTGCGTCTGGTTCCATATGGATGTACCATTCTATCCATAGCAATAACCTCACAATCTACTCACCTGCCCAGTCCTGTCCATACCCAAGGTGCCAAAAAAACACCTCAGCCAGTCCATCTTTATTTCCCCATTCCTTCACAGCTTCACAGCACGACCTCGAAAACAAAATTCCACGAGCAAAGATGTAGCAGACTTAGGTAAAAATCCAATCTCCAAACTCTTCTGGACTAATATACTCGTCACCCACATTAACTGCGGGTATTTAATAGAGTTGTTAACTCTATAAAACAAACATTACATTTACTTTCTGAGTGTATCTGAGTGCCACACCATATCTGAGCTCAGTGCACTTAACCCAATACATGGCAGAACCCGTTATTTAAATCCTCATATTCTCAGTTTTGGGCTTTAGTTTTACCTTTATAGCCTTTTTGGTTTGAACCGCTGGTTCTACTCATCTCCAGTTCTAAGCCACTAACTCGTCCTGACCCCTGACCACACAGGTATGGCTTCGAAGGTGTCATCCTGTCAATCTATGGGATGAACCGCTCAGAGCTGGAGTGCCCCGGGATCGTGTGCAAGTTCCAGAAGCCCGAAGAGGTGCTGCAACTGCTGGATGTGGAGGACGCCAAGCTCTACGTGGACTTCATGGTCCTGGGTGTCTTCTTCCTGATCCTCCGGCTCGCTACCTACCTAGTGCTGCGGTACAAAGTCAAGTCGGAGCGCTAGGGACACGAGGGTCAGCCAGCCTGCTCGTTCCTACCTCCACACTTGCTTTCATTTGCACACCGATGCACATGTTCACGTAATTGCCTACACAGAGGCGAACCCGTGCAGTGTTCTCCATCCCTTGAAATCAATGCAAACCGATTTTGAGTTGTTTAGCAACATCCTCTTTCCTCTTAGGTTGAAGAACATGAGTTGTGTTTGTGCATAATACACTTTGACTATATACCCCCCCCCCCATGTAAGAGACATCAGGGGGGCGATTGGCTGCCAACAGAGCACTTTGAGGCTGTTCCTGTTCAACTGAACCCTTTGCTTCTGTCATCAGACTCTTCCCATGCAGTGTTGTTTTATAGATGCATTATACAATGATGTCCAAGTTCCTACTGTAACGAAGAAGCATGATGGATCAGAGTGAAACTCACAGGATCTGGAGGTACAAAATGACCTGTCTCACCACTCAGTCTCTCACACTCCGTGTACTGCAGTCTAAAGTGTCCTAATGTGTACAGCCTTTCACACTATGTGGGTCACTTCAGTATTCCAGTGACTGCTCCTCGTTCTTCTCTGAATGCTTTTTTCTCGACTCCAGATGGCCCTGTTTTTTTTTTTTTATTCTCTCATTTTACCCAATCAGGCACAGCTGCCCCGTGCTGTAACTATACCGTTCTGCTCCTGTTATTGCAGACTGGGAGAAATGTCCAACCAGCATATCTGCAGTCTCCCGTTTGTCTGTTCTCCAGTGTAAGTCTTTCCATCGGCCCCAGAACACGGGGTGGTATCTGTCTGTACACCACATGTGTTTCTCACCTTGACTCAATCTGACGACATTTAACACATGACTAGAGTCTTCTGGGCAAAGGAGCCACAGTCCATTATCCTCCCATAGCCTACGTGTGATATATGGAACTAAAGTGCGATTGATGGGAACTGCCTGTACTCATCTCATCCAGTCAGGGACAAGCCAGGAAGTAGGATCCTGGACAAACTCTTCAGCTGTTCACAGCTTCGTTGGCCCTGTGGGAAAAATCCCCTCCAATGGGTTTTGTCTGAGACCCTTTTAAGCATGAAGAACACTGAGGAACCTTGATTTTTTTTTTTTTTTTTTAACTTTCCTCGTTTTTCTGGGCAGATCGCCAGCACTATATGATACAATTTTTAGTATGCAACACATGACTGGCCTTCGTACGACTGCAGGAATATGACTAAGAGTTACAGAATACAGTGCTGCAAAATGTACGCAACCTTTTCTTGAATTCAGAAATGGGCAAAGTCAGTCAATCAGCCAAAACGTGGCGAATATCTGCTGAACTCTTCTTTGTGGAAGCAGAGAAGGAGCTAACCAAACTCCTCTTGTGGGGAGCAAGTACATATGGGTCCACTGGCGGTCAGGACTCTCTGTGTCACTTGAGACTGTTCAGGTCTCCTCCCTCGTAGGTGGAGTTCATGCAATCCAGTCATGTGTCGTTCTCTTCTGTCAGCTCCGCTGTCGGGGCAAACCCAGGCTGTCAGAACCGTCGCGTCTGTTACCAGTTGCCCCGAAAATGCTGGACGGACAGTTCGTGCCTCCTTAACGGTATGGATTGTTGCAAACTCCTCAACGGACATCCACTGCCTATTGTGAGCACGTACACTTCAGTCTAATTGTTTTCACATTAGTCAGCCTCCGAAATGCTGCAGTGAAATGGTGACGTCTTACTTGATGATGGACTCGATGCTACTATGAAAACGTCTTTTTTAAATTCCTGTTTCGTGATATGTCTGCTCATATGCTGAATTATTATAACCCAAGTATATACCCAACAAAAATAGATGTGCAATGCTGTAAGCGCAAATAACCTTTTTTTTTAGATTGGTTTGTATTCTGTTTTAATTTTATATGAATTTAACGTGCAATGCGTGTGATGTGTAAATGTAACTCGCATGGGGAATATGGACTCAAAAAAGATGTGTAGGGATTCATGTTACTCTTGAATTATTTTCAGAGTATATACTTCGTCAAGCTTTATTTTGTTCCCAAATTAGTTTTCTCCGTTTTGTTTTAGCTTTATCTTACTCATGCAACCCCCCCCCCAAAAAAAAAAATTATAAAGAAATTGGTTATCCTGAAACAAGTGACAATAATCACAATAGGAGACAAAGCAGTTTTCTAGAACAAACACATATTACTGTAAAGTCATGATTGCTCTTATTCTAGAACAATCTGCCTGCTGCTGCCTCGCACATAGCTTTAAGGGTCGTTTCGGGGGGGGGGGGGGGCACGGTGCAATAAAAGAGAAAAGCTCCTGATTGGATCCTGGTGGATTCAGGGGGGGGCCTGCCGAACCAGGAATGGGCTTGCACTTCCTCGTCTGGCTTTGGCCGAGGGTGAGCAAGGGATAGCGAATTCCAGGCCGACTCTGTGAACGTGTCACAAAAGCACCATTTGAATCAATGGGAATAATGCTATAGAATTGGGACTCTTTGAAATGACTCTAACTGCATAATATTTTCACACTGTCTGTGAAAACACGTCATACAGTAGTCATTGCAGTAGGGGTTCCAGTCAACTATTGACGTTTTTCCATTCCCTATTATTTAGTATTAATGGGCAGAGAGACGGAAATGGTCCATAATCGAAATGTAGTCTTGCCCGTAGGTTTTAAGAGATTAAGGAATACAGATACGTTTAGAATCTCTAGAGTAGAGAGCTGGGTAATACCTGTTTCTAATAGCAATAGTCTTGTTCTGTGCCTAGCCCGTGTTATCCTCCACTAATCATGGTCTTTCCAGTGGTTGTCAGCCATTTCTGTATCGGTAACATCGTATTTCAAGTAGCGCAATGTCTTACTGTGCGTAATTAGCCTATGCGCGATAACATGTTCCGAACAAAAAGCCAGACTGTGTGCTTATTTCTGCCACTGAACTTTCCCTGACCGATACATTATTAATGATCCACTTCATTTCTGTTTGTTTGTTTACACCAAAGCCAGTTCACTTCACTTTCAAATCCAGCGTGCATGCCTTAAAAAATAGACAAAAAATGTTCAAAACATATCTCTTAAATTAGAAACAGATATGCTGCTGACCGCTGAAATAACCAAATGTGAAAAGTTCGATCTTCTGGAGGGTGAGAGCAAGTCTGGTTTGCAGTGACCTGCACTGCTGCACTGTGTAAACAGTGTACACCCAAAACAGGGATCCTCGAGTTTCTTTCCCAGCTGTTTGTCTTTGTTTTATGTGATAATGTTTCTCTCATCACAAATGCAAGATATATGTACTGGACTCTGTTCAAATGATTATAATAAATGCATTTATATATTATACCTACACCTATTTTCTGTCTAAACGTGTTTTATGGACACACATGCATAGCGGATGTAGTGAGCCCATAAACAAATCTTACATACAAAACAGCAAAAACTATTTTAATATTGCACCTTTTGTAAAGTTGTAGAACTCCAATACATATACAGGTCTTGTTTTTGTTCAGTCTGAACAGAGACCTCTTGTGGACATTTGTCGCAACTACAACAATAGGCTGATATGCTCTTGAACCCCGTACATTTACATTATTAAGCATTTGACATTTTTATATTTTTTATTGGGTACTTCTCCAGAGTGACTTACAGTTTCTTCAAGCATCTAATAGAGGTAGAGGTGAATACAACATTAGAAGTCTTGCTCAAGGACTCTTAATGGTATAGAAGCCCTCACTCTTGACATAGCAAATGTCCCCCACAGGAGAGGTAGTGCTGTTACCCACTACACTATACCAACCATGTCAGCTTGGGCTGATATGTTCTCTTTATCATGCTTACAGGAGTCATGACATGTTTAATGCTCCCCTGCACAGCAGCTCGTATTGTAGTAAAGTGAACACCGAGATTCTAAGGAACAGCTTTACTTTTGGTCGCTATGACACTTTTTTGTTGTTGTTTGATGTGTTTTTCTTGCCTAATCAGCAGGGCAAGTCATGTGTGCCAGATAGTCTAATGTAAAAGCCTGAACTTTAATGCCTCAAAAAAGCAAAGTTCTCCTCCACCCAAGTTCAGGTTCCAGTCCTGTGCTTCTGAAAGCTTGTTTCCTGGGCTTTGGCCTTCAGCAACCATAGGAGTGAATGACTGATGCAATAGAATTCTTCCTCTTATCTCTCTCTCTCTCTAGCTCCCTCCCTCTAAATCTCTCTCCCTCTTTCACACACACATTAGCCCTCACATTTGTACTAAAGTAGGACAATACATAAGGTAAGAAAAGGTTTCCAATCTATGCTAAGCTACTATATCATATGATCACATATTACGGTATATAATTATATCTCAGTCCTCTTTTAATTAGCTCCCTTATTTATGCAGAAATCCTGGAGATTAACATAAAGGGTATAAACATAGAACCTTGAGGCACTGTATTGTGTGAGTGTGTATGCAAACATGGAGGGGCCTCATAAATGCACCTTTTTCATTAAACGCACACACACAGATTAAGCATTAAAAGGACCTCTGTGTGTAAGACTAGAAAGAGGAGGTGCTTTAGCACAGTTCACGCAGAGGAATTCTGCATCTGTCTGCATTCATCTCCAACACTTCTGCTCTAATACTTCGACACACTCTCCAGCCACCATGAGACAACGGCAGTCCACAGGTAACCTCTTTTTTCTACCTTTCCTCACAGCTGTGAAGGTCCTCTATGGAGCGTCTCCCGCCTGTAGTATGAGGTGAGAAAAGGCGGGAGACGCTCCATAGAGGACCGTCCCCCACCTTTTCTCACTTTCTCATACTACAGGACTTGATCTTATTAGCGCTGGTTCAGTTTTCTGATTTCTCACAGGTCCTGCTGAAACGCCATGCATGTTCTCTCTCAGTACCACAGAGTGAGCTGTATATAGACTGTGTATATGTACATTCTCTCTCAGTACCACAGAGTGAGCTGTATATAGACTGTGTTTATGTTGTAAAAGACTGACGCAAACAGTTATGCTGGCAAGATCAAAACTACAATATACACTGTGTCACTGTGAACGTTTGACAGGGAAAATGAGAATGATGGAGTGGAGAACTCCACCCGCTCATGCACTGTTGCCCAGGCATCTGTTCACCTGCCCTAAATGCCCCCAGTGTTCCCTGACTGTCAGGACAGGGAGCATGTTCTAATAAACTTCATTCAAAATGAGTCCATCTTGACCACGCTAAGCTTTGTGGGAAGGGAAGAGAAGCTGCTATTCAGCTTTAACTGATAACACTGCCCCTTTTGAGGTTTGATGTTCTTGCCAAATGTTCATGCCAAATGGTTCTCTTCAGGACCTTCAAATTCTGCCCAGCTGTCAGATTTAGAGAGCAAGAAAGATTAGATAGATGATTAGTTGGATAGTTAGATAGATGATTAGTTAGATAGTTAGATAAATGATAGCTTGGCAGATTAAAGGAGTTTCTTCTTTGTCATTTCAACTGAATGCTTTCTAAACAGAACAAAACCAATAGCAATTTTGATGGCCGAACACTTTTGCAAGTGTACCCAGGTCAAACCTTCAAATCGCTAAGGATTTCATATTCTGTACGTCATATCTCTTGTGTCATGAGGGCCGAACACGAGGTGCATCCTGAGAATTATACTTTTGCTTTATGGAGAACCAAGGCTATTCCCATTTTGAGGTAAACACATTCTCCACCAGCTCTTCTTGCTCCCTGGTTTCACAGAATTATAAGGAGTTCTCTTTTGGAAACATTGTGTTATGAACAGAGCCTTTGTTTTGGACACATGCAAACATTTTATCTGTGGATACACTGAGTGACCTGTTCATGTTGGTTCTTACTTGGGTTCTAAATGTTAGTTTGAGTGCTAAATGTTATATATGTGTGCAACTATGTCATTTCTGTGTTCCTGTTATTATACATTTTACAATGAACTGAAAACAGCCATTTTCTATTGTGACACTAGTTAAAGTTGGGACTCATATATTTTGTCTTAATGTACTAGTGTACTAATGTACTATAGCAAGTCCTGTCAAAGCACAGGGTAGCTGTTGTAGCACAAAATTGTCTTAATGTCCACAAACATACCCACAATTCTGTGGAAGCCTCTGGAAGGTGTAGTAATTAACCTACGTTGTTAGGGATTTTGTAATGCACAGGTAAAAGTCCTCCACCTATCATTCTTGGATAGCACAGTCATTTATGGTCAGACAAGACAAGGTCTAAGGACAACATATGCTAATATTTAATATAACATTTTCAGGAGATTGAGGTTTTAGACCATCGGGCAACCACATCAACACTGGTTCTGGTTGACCAGTCAGTGAGAAAGTTAAATGTCAAGTTAGGTCTGTGGAGTTTCCATGAAGGTTGGCTCAGACTGACTTTTGTTCAGCGTGCTCAAGCAAAACACACAGGTGTATGGCCATCAAAAGTACATATCTGATCCCTGATCAGATGTAAAAAGTTGTTTTTAATAATATAAAAGTAAAAGAATGTTGTTGCTGGAGCCCTGAATGCTTTTCACTACGTCACTCTTCTTAATGATTTGTTTTTATTGTTTCATGCTAGGAAACACTATGGAACTCAATGTGTAAGTGGCAAACAAGTTTGATTTTATAACTCTGTAATAATTAGTATTTTCTGTCCTGTCCTACCCCACCCTACCCCATGTGCACACTAACTTACCCTTCATACTAACTTACCCTTCAGCTATGAACTTCAAGACTTTGTACCCTCTGCTCCTGTCAGAACTTACGTGCACAGGCGCCTCTAACAAAATGTCTGGCGTCCAACGTCCAATCAACCGCCTGCTGGTTCTGACGATAGCTGACTGGTTTATGGATTTACAGTGTTATGCTGCACCTCATTGGATCTCTAGCAGCAATGTAAGAGCTTATCATGTGGATGGTCTATTCCTTTAATGTGCTCTAAGTAGGTTGGTCTTCAATCCGAAGGAAGGGGTAGATAATCCAGCCATGGTCGTTACTGAAGATTCAGGTATGGAATGCTTAGTTTAACCTTATTTGGCACATCTATTTTACATTTTTGTTATGTTCTATGAAAAATACATATTAACTGTGCTCCTGAGTTAAGATGTTAAAATCCTGCATTTGATTGTAAGCTGAAGAGAGGAGACAAGACAGAGCAGAACAATTAATTATACTATGTTAACAGTGCATCACATAGTCTCTAAGAGTAACCTTCCTGTGCAGTAAGTGTGACCAGACCCTCACCCCGGCTGTGTGTACTGAAGAGAGAGGAGGGGGAGTATTTTGGCTTCCACCTGCGTTTGGAGAGGGGGTGTCTGGGTCATGTGATCCGGCAAGTGGAATTATTGGGCGTGGCCGGGCGGAGCGGGCTGAGGGATGGAGATCGCCTCCTGGAGGTCAATGAGGTGTTCGTGGATGACATGGAGCACATGGAGGTGAGAGGTGCACTTCCACTCCAGGGCCCAAGATTACTGGAACTCCTATGTGAATCACTATGTGATTCAAATCTTTGCGTGTATGTTCTATGTCAAAGGCATGATATCATCAATAGTTTGGCGTCCAAATTGTACCATTCCTCATCTGCCAAGTCTATTGTCTCTCTTTATCCTTCTCACAGATCGCCCGCAGGATCCTGGTCAGCGGGCCCCAGTTGTGTCTCCTGGTTCTGGGCAGTGAGGAATATGAGCAAGCCGTGGCTCAGGGCTGGAACCTACGAGAGGTGGCCAGAGCCCAGCGGGGAGACACCTGGAGGCCCCCACGCCTCTGCCACATCACACGAGACTCTGGGGCTGGCTTGGGCTTCAGCATCCTGCCCATGGAGGGTGGGAAACAGCCAGTTTCATAACCAAACACACACACACACACACACATTGCATCAGCCCACGCACCAACTTCCATTTTTACATCACTAAGTGCTTTTCTGTTGTTTGTCCCTCACCTGTTATACATATGAGTAGCACCGTGTGAAGATCTGTTGTGATGTACTGGTTTGTAACATGTGTGCCCCCCGTAGGTGAGAAAGGGAAGTTCACTATAAATCCAGTAATTGGTGGACCTGCAGAGAAGGCAGGAGTGAGAATGGGAGATCGGCTTGCTTGGATCAATGGTGGCATAGCTAGCGAACTCCCTCACTCTGCTATCAGCAAGCTGGTGGGCACATATAACATTTACAGTGCATATAACCTTTACTGTGAAACAACAGCCTTTCAAATAACAATAATGTTAAATACTGCAAAAGCGCCAAAGTGGTTAATTTACATAAATCTAAAGCCTAAAGCAAGGTGATGTTTCAGAAAATCCTCATGGATTTATCATTTCATATATCATATTTAGAGAGAACATTATGAGAGGGAACATCCTGAGACCATCCTAAGAAGGAACGTCATGTACGAACTGATTAGTGCGTCTTATCATATCATGCCGCGGCGCCGATTACCTCCAACTTTCTCAGGTGAAGAAGTGCAGCGATCACATGACCGTGCTGGTGATCGACAGCGAGAGCGAGAGGAGTTACGCGCGCAGGGGGATGCCGGTCGTGCCCGCCGTAGCCGACGCCCGGGGCATGGCGCACAAGCCTCGAAGACTGCGGCTGGCACAGGGCCACTCGGGTTATGGCTTCCTGCTCAGGCAGGAGAGGAGACCAGCAGGACAGCTAGGTGTGAATGCAGGTGCACAGGCCTGCGCGGTCACTCACAGCAGCGGGTTTTAAAGGCTTTGCTGCCATGTAATGGCTAACATTCAGAATATTGTATACCATAGGTGTGTGCGTGTGTGTGTGTGTGTGTAGTTCACATGCTGCGGGAGGTGGATGCAGGCAGTCCTGCGGAGGCAGCAGGTGTTAAGGATGGAGATCTCCTGCTAGAGGTTAATGGGGAGTCCACTGATAACGTGAGTCACGAGGATGTCGTTAGCAAAATCAGACAGAGCGGAAAAAGCGTTTCCCTCACGACTATGTCTGCCCAAGGCCAAGACTTGTACAATCAGGTGGGTGTGGTGGATGGATTAATCATGGACTCAGGAATCAGTATTTTTCAATGCAGACAAATTAGTTATTCACCTGTAAAACCTGGTACCAGTTGATGATAATTCATTTGAAAGCATAGTTTAATGTGAGATGTAACCATACACTCTGTCTCAACATACACTTGCATGCTTATAGGAATACTTCAGCCATGAGTGACAGCATTGCTAACAGCTAAGAGATGCTAGTAGGGACTGTTAGCATTGTGCACTGAAGGTCATTTTAACAAGCTTAGCAAAATTAGCATGGTTGGACAAAATATTCATCTAAGTCTCTAACTAATGGTCATCTTTTTTGTTCTTTAACATTTGTTTTAGCTGGGTCTGTCTCCTCTGCTCTTTTGTGAGGACTTTGACTTAAACGAACAACGAGACAGCCCTGCTCTGCAGGAGAGGACTCCAGGAGCTCAGAAGCTGCCAGTGCCCTCTGCTGGAAGCCAGGAGGTACGGCAGGAAGAGCCCAAACTTAGAGTCTGTGTGCTACAGAGAGGCGCTGCAGGCTTCGGATTCCATTTGGACTGCAGCCAACAGAAACCTGGCACCTTCATAAACCAGGTACAGAGCAGACTCCTGGTTTAAGGACGCTCTTTGACTAAGCAGTTCATAGGAACCTCAGGTTATTTTTGGAAAGTTATTAACTGATAATTACATGGATAACAGAACGCCCTTACACTGTGTTTACAAAAGCGATGAGTTGCCTTTATATTATATTATATAATATTATATTATATTTGTAGGTAGTACCAGGAGGTCCTGCAGAGAGTTCTGGTCTTCTGCAGGGTGATGTGGTAATGGAGGTAAATGGACAGAATGTAGAAGAGGAATGTATAGAAGATGTGATTTTACTCATGAAGAAAGGAGGAAGCTCTCTTTCCTTGTTGGTTTGCAACAGACCAGGTGATGAACAGGTCCATCACAGCAGAAACAGTAGTTAAGGCCTCTGAGGTATGATATACATGCATTACACACACACACACACACACACACACACACAAACAAATGTGAGTCTGTCGTCTATAGAGCAGATGCATTAATCCCTAAAAAATATGCAGGACACCTTCTGAAGATTTGTGAGAAGCTTCTGGGTCCATGGGACCAGCTTGCCTTAGAAACACCTCATCTCGTATCTGAAGGACAGACTGTGAGCAGGCAGGGCTTTTGAGTTGGACAGCGGTGTGTACTGAAAGCAGTCCTTTTGAGGAAGGAAGTCTGGGATGCTTGTGACCTGTTCTCTAGGTGGACTGAACTTGAGTGCAAGTAACTCACAAGTGGAAACTGTAATTATCTCTGCATCATTGTAGAATTTCAGAATAAAAAAACCCATCATAACAAATGAAAATATAACAAACAAACAAATAACATGATTATACATGTTACAAGCTGTATTATTGTGAATAATGTTATATCTGATTAGATATAAATGTTATATCTGATTAGATATTAATGACAATCTATAATCTGATGGATTACAGATTAACCTAAATATATTTAACTACCATAACACACATATATCTTTATTTTTTCAACATCTTGGGCACAGAATCATACTCTTTAAATGATGCTTCAGTATCAGTGTTGAGTCTAAAACATTCTCAATGTTACAAATGTAATTATCATCTTGGATAACCTATTATGAGTATAAATTATGTTGCTATTTTTATGAATGTGCAATAAACAAATAAACTACCTAAACAAACCTGCTTTAAAATTGTTTCTCTGAGCAGGCACTTGACTTCTAGTTAAATGATAAAGTGTTACAGTTGCATCACAACTCTCAACTGCCAAAACTCATTTATTGAATTAATCACTCTTTTCACAAAACCATAAACAATTTTCACCTACTTTGATAAAATTTTCATATCTGAAACCTTTTTGCAAAACTCGAAACACATTCTCACTGACAAAAACACATTCTGCATGGTAGTGCACTTTGAAAAAACACAGACTGCAAAGGTTAAACACAACAAAAACACTCTTGTCATTGTTAAAACACTACAGGTGAAAATTGTGCACACATCCAATCAGTGATTGGGGTGGAACTTGGTAGATAAACAGGATAAAAGTCCATTCAAATGCAATTGACATTTCTGAGCTGCATTGTGACTGTAGCAATAGAGGACAACAATAGAAGAGGAAGAGGAGCGTTAGAGGAAGAGGAGTGTGTGTTAGTGGATGGCCAAGAACAAGAACAGTTGTATCATATGAAATTAGAGCAACAATTACAGATCATGTTTTGGTCCATGGAATGAGGGAACCAGGACAACCAGAGTTATGTAGATTTTCCGTGGCTTCCACAGTCAGGACATTCAGAGGAGAAAACCTGAAAGGTACAGCACAGTGCAGTAATAGTATACAGTGTTATAGCTGCATTGCTGTAGCAAGCAGTACAGTAAGCAAGCCTTTAAAACTGAACAATGACCTCTTTTGTAGAATTGAAAGACGGCCATGTGAAGGTGAAAGGTCACGTGTGTTCCCAGAACAACAGGAGACTCTTATTGTTCACACGGTTCTTTAGAATAATACAGTTCGTCTGAGTGAAACACCACAACAGGTTATTGAAGACAATATCTATTCTGAAGAGATCAACAGTGTGAGCCATAGCCCAGATGTGTCCTGCAGCACAACCACGTAGGGATGAGACAAACACAGAGTACCATTTGAGCGCAACTTAGAAAGAGTGAAAAAAAGAAACAATATTAATGTGTGCCAGTAAGTGTGGATTTACAGTACAGTTATACTACATACTAGCATATATACCATATTGTATGTAAAGCAGCACATGTATACAACAACATGTGGTGTGCCATGATAGGCAGGCATGGCTATAATTGCACGTTGCCCAATTATGTTGTGACCTCTTTGTGAGGTTGGCCAGCCTCATCCAAATATATACATTCTCGGGGCCTCTCCACGTTTTCCAATTCAAGCATTCTCTATACACACAATGAAAACAGACCCAAATGAGTTTTGTGAGCGGGCGTCAACAGAAAAGAGATTCTGCGTTGTGAATGTAGCTTATTATTTTGAGTTCTGCGTTTATTTTTTATTTTTATTTTTTTGACAAAAGGAGAAAATTCAGGAAACATGTTATAGCAGAAATTGTAAAATGTTCTTGTAGTTAAGATCCCATATTTACCTATGTGTAGGTATCGCTCATATAGCTATTAGGTCAGAAGAATTAGATTCCATTTAAAATATTGCATAGACCCAGATGCAACAACTCGAATAAGTCGATTATTCGTAATGCAAATACAACGTAAAGCCTTCAGCAATGACTGCTTAAAGATGCAGCTTAAAGCCGTATTTTTCTTCAGTGACAGGCGCTTGACGTTCACTGGTCTACATTACCATAATAGTAGGCCAATTATGCGCCACTGATTGCCTCTATAGAGTTCGTTTTCAAGTGAATTATATTCTTAACGTTTTTCTTTCTTTTCTGAAATAAATAGCTTTTGTGTGTAGACAGTGTATCTAGTTACATCTAGCTCCAAAAGACTATACTTGTCTTTTGTAGGCGTTCTCTGAATTTACGTCAGGCATGTATTTAGCCTTGACTTCGTAGAGGTCCTTCGCTGTAGGTGACATTCATCTGTAGGGGCATACACTGTACAGAGAGGAGTCGAAAATTGCCCTTTTAACAAGAAGAAATGGCACAGGCGGTACAGAAACTGGTTGCTAAAGTACCAGGTTTAGTTGGCGGTAAGACATTTTGTATGTTGTATAATCTAAACACAAACTAATATTACTAATTAATGGGTTAGCTAGCTAACTAGCTACTTCTAGTTGTGCTTTCAGATAAGCGGTGGCCACATCCTACAGTCTGTTAGAAAGTCAAGCGGTAGTTAGGAAGGAAGCTAGCTCTCTAGCCATCTAAGATTCCTTTGTACATCAGTGCGTATGTCTTTGAGTTCATTGTATAGCCAAAAGCTGTCCATTACGGTGCTATAATCCTTAGTTAACTATGCCTTTATACAAGCATGTTAACACAGCTAGCTAGCGTGTCGTTACGGTTACACATTTAGCTAGTAAGCTAACTGCCGGACTAGGATGTAGCTAGCTAGCTAGCTAGCTAGTAGTCGGCTCGTTATTCTTCATTTCGCAAGTGACAATGTAAATGCAGCTATACCAGCTAGCTATCTAGCTACGTTAGGCATAAATATATACACAGCAATATAAGCATTAACTACCAAACAAAAGACTTATCATGGGAAATTTGCTGGTTTTGCAGGCGCTATAACCTACTCAAGGCCCAGGTTAGCAACATTCTGGTATTACGCCCGTGTTGAGTTGGTGCCACCTACCCCAGCCGAGATCCCCCAAGCAATCGCCAGAGCCAAGGAGCTCATGAAAACCTTTCAGTCCGGACGTCTCGGTCAGACCACTATCAGAGTGAGTACGTTTGATCAAAAGTCATGATGACCCTGTAGCTACTACTCTTTATGCATACGTTTTAAATCATCCTCGAGTCTATACTCATTTTACAACACGGACACTATTGTTTATATTATGCACGGTCCATACTCTACCCTATTTAAAATTATACTCCTTTTACATTTTAATCTTTATTTTAATACAATGTGTTCATTTTTTTATCAGTATTATGGTTGAGTATTTAAAGCATTATAAAGCATTTTACTGCTGAATGCACCATGTGTATGTGACAGACAAACCTTGATTTGATTTCAAGTCAGACAGAACCTTGTACTATAAGCGAAGGCAAAGTGTGTTAAGAATGCATCAGCACTTCATTTCAGGGTACATGTTAAGTAAGTCAGTTAATGATGCATCGTGGTACTAGGCTGTTTTGCTTTACAAAGTTAATATTTGTGAAGTTAAACTTGTATAAATGTTTTTTCCAGGATGCTATGAGGAATGGTCTAGTTGCAACAGAAGTTCTGATGTGGTTCTACATTGGCGAGATCATTGGAAAGAGGGGCATTGTGGGTTATGATGTGTAAATGTGAACATGTAAATGTCCTTGTTGCTTCTTTCCATTGTTGTTTTCCCATTTGAACTTCTTGGAATCCAGGAACTAAATAAATGTCTATTGTTAAACAAAATGCCTGTTTACCTTATTGCCAAATGTTTTATTTTTAAACTTTGTTAAAATGAATGTGCAGTGTTGGCTTTAAGTAATTATAAATTACAAAAGGCTAGCAAATTACAAAGAATAACCTATAAGCTTTGGAAGTTTTATAATGCAAGTGCATTTTGGGGTTACTGAGCCAATTTTGTGTTCATGTTAATATAGTACTGATTAAGTAAAAAAAGTTGCCCAATGATTTAATAAAAGATTAAACCAGCTTCATAGGATAACCCTGGTTAGACAGAACTGCTTAGAAATTTTGCTTTTAGGTACTGAAATGATTTAAAATAGCCATTAGCAAATTATCATGGAGGATGTGGGTTATATAACTGGAATATATATATATATAAAAAAACGAGCAACAAAATCAAACAATCCCCTGCCTGCTCACAGTCTGTCCTTCAGATATGAGATGGGGCATTTCTAAGGCAAGCTGGTCCCATGGATCTAGAAGCTTTTCACAAATCTTCAGAAGCTGCCCTGCATATTTTTGTTTAGGGATTAATCCATCTGTGCTGTGTGGATGATGGACTCACATGTACCTTTACCTGACATTTTAATGGTCATGTTATAATGGACATTTCTTCACGCTCTTGACTTTCTGACAAGGTCTGGGCAATTTTTTCCAAATATCTGCGGAAACTCTGCCGTATTCCTTCGGGGTCTTCTTCCAGGTTGGAGTGAATGAGGGTCAACTTGTTTAACGGAGGAGCTAAACAAAGAACGATTAACAGAACAAAACATGTATTCCCTGTGCTCATGCTCGGTAACATCATTTGTCATCCTCCTGACTGGTAACTTATATGCCAATGGAATAAGTTTGCAAAGCCTTTGCTTTTCGATCTTACCCAGTTGTGGATGTGATGTATCTGCTCCATCCCCAGGCTTGTGGTGCGCTATGAGCAGGCACTGGCCTACCTGTAGGCCTTGTGATGAAATGAATGTGGAGTACCAGGTTTCTAGTTCCTTAAGATGGCTTGGAGTGTCAGGGTTGAATACAATGACTACTCCACTGGAGTCCTTCATCACAGCTGGCCAGCACGCTTCAAACCTATTGCAATGACCAAAGCAGTCAATGAAAAAAACAGCAGTTGCGTGATTTGAGATTGTATTAACTGCAAGCCCAAATCATTCATATCTGGAAAAAATATTTGTAAAAAATACAGACCTCTTTCTAACCAATATCATTTTAAAAAGGCTACTGAAAAAACATAACCATAACCTGAAAACAAAGTGAAAGATTTCAAGGTTTTTGTCTCATAATCTCATTTCCTTGAAATTATAGTCACTTATGAGTGAGGTCCCCATTAATGGAAAAATGAGAATCTATTCAATTATAATCCCTACTTAGTATGTATTGAAATAGAGCACATTAGAGTTCTCTTTCTCAATCATTTAAAAAAGCATACAAAAGTACAATTTTACTTTAATTTGTTTTCCCAGTAATTCTTTTTTCATTACAGTATTTATGAACCATACATCGAAATGCAACGGTATAATGTAAAAAAAAAAAAAAACACATATACAGAATACACATTTGCACAGTCGTGCAAACAAATGAAAGAAGGTCAGTATGATGGTCTATGTGCACGTGGCAAAGAGAGCATGTGAATAAATATAAAGGTAGAAGCAACTCACTTAAAATCTCCCGCACAATCCCACAGTTCCACCTCAAAAGCAGTGTCTTTGGTGCCACTTCCCAGATTTTGTGATTCAAACTCCAGTATTCTAACGAAATGTGTAAAACTTTTGTCAAAAAATCATTCCACGACAAGAACAAAACTATACTACATTCGATTACATTTACACTGAACTGGATTTTTAAGTGAATTAATGAACTTAATTAAGTTTTCACCATTCATACCTCACACCTTGTGTCGGGCTGTAATCTGACCCAATTGTCTCTACTGTGTCAGAGAGAAAATTTGCCAATACCGTCTTCCCACACTGTCAACATTAAAATACTGTTTTAAAGCCAGTTCTAACAAAAGCAAACTGGATCGTTCTACTAAACACAAGTAAGATTAGTAAGAACTATGACCGTGCTCACCTCACGAGGTCCAATTAAAAGTATTTTCGCTTTTAACATATTGAGAAGTTAGCAAACCATATGGCGGTTATAAATTAGGTGTAAATTATTACAGAGAGGTCTTAGCAACGATATAGCTAGGTTAAAGAGCTATCTAACCTCCCTACCTAACTAGGTTACTGTCTGTGTTGATCTCTCTTTCTGGTATCTTACTGGTGCAGGGATGCCCGTTCATTAAAACGAAACTCCTGTATATCTTATAGATCTTCGTTTTATACTTAAAATGACACGATGGTATTAGAAATAGGAAAGGTTTATCTATCTAACGCTAGCTAGCTAAACATCTCGTTGTCAAGGCGCTGTAGCTGAAAACGAATCTCATGTTTCGTAACTACAGATTCGCGAATATGGACTAAATGCCGAATTAGTCTGAACGTGAGTGATGCACTATCTGAAATGAATATAAAATGTACTGATGAACATGTAATTAAATATTGGGTAAAATGTTTACTCTATCTATCTATCTATCTATCTATCTATCTATCTATCTATCTATCTATCTATCTATCTATCTAACTCTCTCTCTCTCTCTCTCTCTCTCTCTCTCTATCTATCTATCTATCTATCTATATATATATATATATATACACACACACATATCTGTCTTACTGTGTACTTACTTAATTACACAAAGAACACAGTTTTTTGTGATCCAGAGGTTCCCCATGCTGTTTGACCATGATCCCCAATTTTATCTTAGCTCCAACAATCTCGTGAATGAAACTTAAACAAAAGCTTCTCAAAGTTCTCAGGGCCTTCAGAACAGATGATTAAAGCCAGACTGCAACTGTAACTTTAACTCTGCTGGATGGCAGATAAGAGCAGATTTCCATCAGGATCAGGATGGACCCTTAATACAGTTGCTCCAATCCCATCCCTAAGAACTTTGTGTGATGTTTGTTTTTGGACTCTTTTGCACCCAACTGAGTTTATTATGAATGCCTTCATGACCTAAATCAGATTTGTTAGATTCTAGAGAAGACAGAGCATGGATTTGCTGACTCTGGCACATCAGCTTTGTCCATGTTGTCTTTTAACTCTTCTCTTTACCTCTTCTTGAGAGGTTTGTCTACAGTGGTGCTGTTTTTTTCCCACTGTAAAGGAAGGGGTTGGGATCATGTTTCCTTCCTAATGGCTCTGGATGCAAGAACAGTCATTGGAAAAGAGCCACACTGAGGCAGTTTGTTTTCTTTCCAAATGGTTCTGTGGATCTTGTGATTTTCATTCACAAATAGAAATAAAAACACTACCAATATAATATGCATCTGACAGAAATTGTGAATTGAACTTGATTTAAAGTAGAAAATTAGTCTTGACTTTTTTTCCTTTTGCTAGTACTCTGTACTGACAACACTGATGCTACTAGATATGCTTTATAAACATGTTTGTCAGTAAAACAGTACCATTTATACACAGCACACATTTTATAATACAAACTTTAATTTGAATATCAAGGTCATTGTTCACAAATAGTGTACTTTGTTTATCAGAAAGAGAACTGTGGCATATCACGTTTGGATAAATACAAGGTTTAGTGTTTAAAACAATATTAATAGAAAAAAAGATCAGCATAACATAGCATGTTTGAATAACATTTTGGGGTGGGATTAGGCCTAAATAAATTGTAGCAATTTACAAATCAAACAACAAAATCAAACATTTACTGAGTTTTTCCACATAATGACATGATACTTGAAAGCAACATAAGAGATAAAACATGACGTAAAAAAATCTAACAATAAAAAGAAACACTTCTGAAAATATCCACTCCTTCATTCTGGGCTCCATGCGAAAACACAGATCCTTCATTTCAGTTGGCAGATCTTAACAGATGTTCCGACGCCAAACCCGGGGTAGAGGGGCTCAGTGAAGGTGGTCTCGAAGCGATGCAGGCATGTTATGGTCTCGGCGATGGTGTAGAAGGCCAGCACCCCTGCGCTGTGGTCCAGGTACACTCCTATCCTTGGAGAGTAAGGTGCACTGATGGGTTTGTCCACCCTGTTGTGCCAGGCGGAGTAACCTGTGTCAGAGCACAGGAGGCTCCAGGATTTATCATTGTAACCCAGCAGGCACAGGGACCCTTTGCCTTTGCGGCTAATGCCCCGATAGGCCACGCCCACAGAGAACTCCCCACTCCACTCAATCTCCCAGTAGAAGCGGCCGCCGGACAAAGCCTCGCGGCACAGCACCTGCGCAAAGTTGTCGAAGCGCTCCGGGTTGTCGGAATACGGCTGGAGGCTACGGGTCCGTGATACCTTCTTGTTGTTCTCAGACAGGTAGAGCTCTTTGTAGGCTGTGTTGGGATCCAGTCGGAGCTGGCAGAAGTCTGCAAACAGGACAAAGGAATCTGGTTACTGGTATCTCGCCAAATGTCAATATCTATACCATTCAGGTCTATTGTAAATGTATTGGACTGCTGGCAGAGGATGTCAAGAAATCAGTGTGGAAGTAGTGTGGGATACAAAGACAGGATGTTATCTGAGAACAAATGCAGTCCTTCATCTTAGAGAAAGCATTCACGGAAATGATTGGACAGGCCTCTTACATTTCAGAAACTCAGACCGGCTCCTGGGATGTTGAGGTGGGGCACTGTCTACTGTATGGATCTCTTTGACTACAAAAGCAGAAAGAATTGGGACACAGTGTCTTTACAAATGTTATTAATACGACTTGCTTTGTTTTCTTTTACAGAGGCCATGTGTTCAAATATCTGAATAACGAAACACAATTTGAAACGATCCTCATCATGCCGGCGCCTCACCTCGGCTGCTCCTCTCTCGGACCGTCCGATTCTCCACCGTGTAAACAGGCACTTCATTCACTGAAACACATCACAAAAGCACAATCCAGCACAGTTAAGACATGTTTGAATCGCAGATCTGCGCCTGGCCCAGATTTTTTTTTGCTATCTGTGTGTGCGCACCACTGGAGATCATATACACATATACATTAAGAGAGCAAGGTGACACTGCAAAACCCCATTAGGTGGCATGTTCCACGGGAACACCTTGCTTCACCCAATCAGAGACACACCCTTTGTGTATTATACACTAATCGTGCTACTATGTGTTCTTTAGCCCGATTCTTTGATCACCTGACCGCTCCACTGCATTTTGTAAAGCATGCTTATGTGGACTGCACACTTTTCCATGGTAAAAATAATTCCATGCTAACATTGATGTTTGTCAGTAGGATTTTAACGCTCAACAGTGGGCTGATGTCTTTTTTAACTGCCTTTTGGTCATGTGAGACGTGTGTTCGTACCTGACTTTGAGACCTTCAAAAGCTCTTCTCGACCCAGCTCCTCGAGCCTCTCTTTGATTTCAGCTACTGCCTTCCTGGCTGCGCTGAACGAGAAGTCAGGATTGAGAGACACTTTGGGGATGAAGCCGTCATCGGTTGGAGTGCAAAGATAGTTGAAATTCTGTTTGGAAAGGACAAAAACAAGTCAAAGAAGAGCACACTATTAAACTCTTCTTCTCAAAGTATAAAACTGTGTGATAAACGCTGAAATGTTAATATAGATTTTCAGCATAGTCTTCTGGGATTGAGGGCCAAGCAGTGGGGTGGAGTAAGTGGAGGTTGAACCAATGAGCTGTATGTACCTGTAAGAAGTGAATGTGGTCTTCAGTACTATAGAGCTGTTTCAGACCCGTCTCCTTCTTCTTTAACTCCTCGATCTCCTGCTCCAGACGCTCCATCAGGCCCTCAGCCTGGCTGAATGCTGCCTTCTCGTTGATGTTGATCAGCTTCGTGACCTCTGATCTCATCCTCTCGATAGACGTGATCATCTCATCAAACATCTTCTTGCTCTCAGCCATGGCCCTTTGAGCCGAACTCTAAAAGCAAATGTGCAGTTTGATTAAAAAAAAACAAAAAACAAAACAGTAGTTCAGTTAGTATCTGTTCTGGGTAACTGTACAGCATGTATAAACTATACAGTATCACTCATAATGTGACACTTTTTATTTCCTGCCTATTCATTTGGATACGTTTGCATGACCTTTGAAGTCATAACATATTAGGCCAGCAGTTTCAGGCATTACGTGTAAACAGCTCATTTCTATTTTATCAAACAAAAAGGACAATTATGGCTAAGACTCAAGGTTTATTTGTGCTGCCTGAGTTGAAGCAGTTACAGAGTTACTAAAAGAGATAAGAGTCCCCAGGTCACTGTTGCTCTCGGGCTGGATAATGATATGCCCTTGGGCGTTGTAGCCCGGTGTGATATGTTACAGTTTGCTTTTCATCGATACAAGCAGGGGCCATTCTATACCAATACATGGAGATTGTGACCTACTTTCAGGGAGTCCACAGCTGTCTTCAGTTCCTCCAGTTCTTTGGTCCTCTGTTGGCATTTTTGTTTGATCTCTGCTTGGGAGACTCCAAGAAGTTTCTGTCAGAGAAAGACACACCCCAAAAAACACTTGAACTCCTTGAACAGTGGTTGGATTACACAAAGCATTTACATGGTAAATGTTGTAATTGACCTTTCTGTTGTATTTCACTGTATTTATTTTTTGGTGTAAACTTTTCCATGTAGAGTAAACATTACTTCATTAGAAATCGTTATTATTTGGAGATTTAATGTGGTTTTCTATATCCTCAAAGACAGGATAAAGGAAGGAGCACGTGGGAATGCCAGTCATGCCAGGAATGTGAAACTAGCAGAGCCTGCCCTGTGGAGAGGCATTTCAAGGTGCACATGCTCCTCGGCCCCTCACAGAATGGAGAGTGCAGTGTTTCGGAGAGCCCACTGAACCATTCTTCAAGATAAGCTTGAAGGAATGTGGAGAATCTGGGAAGGGATGAATAAAGGGTGTGTGTGTGTGTGTTTTTGTGTGTGTGTGTGTGTGTGTGTGAGACAGAGAGTGATGAAAAACAGGGGTTCTTAAATCTGGGATAAGGTTGAGAGAAAGGTCTCTCTAGTCACAACTGAATAAACAACCCCTTCGTAGTTGGTACCTGCTGGTTCCTTCTCTGGCAGAGGATCACAAGAAACAGAACTGCTCCAAAGTGTACCAAAACAATGAAGGTCAGCCTTTCATAATGTTATAATGGAAATAAACAGAAATATATCAATCAAGTTTTTGTTCCGTTTTTGAACTAGATTCCCATCGCTTATCCTTCTTTTCATCTCATTTTTCCAAAGCTAGAACTTCCAGCACAGTCTGTGAACCAGCGTTTAATGCCACAAGACAGTCAGGAGACCTGCTGCAGTTTAATAGAGGAGGAATTCCTAAGAGCTAATTGTAGGCCAAACCTTAAACATCCAGACCTTAAACATCCAGACCTTAAACATCCAGATATCTCCCAGTTATACGTGTCTGTTGGCGGTGGATTTAGCAGTTTAGTAGGAGGTCAAAGTACAAAAACTATTTTGTCTCTTTCTGATAGTATGGGTGGAGGTGTGTGTGTGTGTGTAGGGAGGTGGGGGGGAGTTGTGTAAGTTTTTGCTAGATCTCTCTAGACTCACATTCCTTTATCTGTGGGATCTGCCTCTCCCTACACCACAAACACCGACCATCCCTTTTCCATCCATTCCCTCTCCCACCCCGACAACATGAAAGCTGTTCTTTTCTGAGGAAAAAAAAACCAAAACTCAAAAAATCTAAAAACATTTTCAGAGCGAATCCCACTCAGAGTCACTAACCTTTGGCTAGCATGCTCTGGAGACACTCCCTGTGTCACGCTGACCACTAGGGTGTGATAACTTGGTTTGGCTCAGTGGTTTTTATTCCATTAGGTCTGTGTCCATTACATACATCTTATTTTTTTCCTCTCCTCTCCTCCATTTCTTCACACTGTCATAGTGTTCTCATCTAGCTTGTTTTTCCCTGTCATAGTGTTCTCATCTAGCTTGTTTTAGATAAAGCTCAACTGGCTTGAGAGTTTTGTCAGATTTTTAGACAAAAACGTGTCATACAGCAGCATTTGATATAATCCACACTGGAATGTTTCTGCACTGGTTATTGTGATTACTACTACATGACATATGGAAACTTTGCCAGATCTCAATACC
>JAOXYF010000003.1:9101996-9120987 GCA_028565775.1 Sternarchorhynchus goeldii | reverse complement strand
CAAACAGCCAAAGAGAACAAACATTTTAGCTCCATCACTGGAGCTGAGGACAGTGGAGCTGAAACATGTTATATAATATTATTTGGTTTTTTTTTACACCGTTTGTATTTTTGCAAAGAGAACCCCTGCCTGAGGTTTTGTTTGCTACTCGGAGGTAATTTCGCCTGCACTCCCATTCAGAAACAACCGCCACCGCCGCATTGAGAAAACATGGCAACTCAGGTGAGAGAGCAGCGTGTGGCTTTAATTAAGTGTTTTTCATTCTCTTTTTACATGCTAAGGTTTTGTGTTGTAATATTAATGTGGTGTTTGTCCTTTATAGTAGCTTGATAAGTTACTGAGCTAGCAAGCCGATTAAGATATAGCCTTTTTAGCTTGCAATATAGCTAGCTATTTTCTTAGTCGCACATGTCTTTCACACTAGATTTTTTATGTAAAATGTTTCTTTAAATTAGTGTTCTGTGCTTAGTCAGTTGTCCAACCATATGAAACTGACACGCATTTGTGTTTCCCTAAAGAAAAGATAACTCATAATTAGCTAGCTGTGGTATTTCCTTCTGTTCAGTGGCTAACATGGCAGCTAGCGACGTTGCTAGCTAAATGGCTAATTAGCTGACCTAGCTAAACTAAAACAATTGGCCGGAACGTAATCGCGTCAAATAAAACAAAGAATGCATTATTTTTAATTGCTCGGTTCATCTTTGTTATGGTGAGAGCTAGCTGTTTTAATCCATGATTTAAGGGCTATAGATAGTACCTAGTTAGCAAGCTAGCTACTGTTGGATAACTTTATTCACTGCAAATTGTTGTGCCTGAAGTGTCACTATGGCAACATGCACTGTGAGGCACGCGCTTAACTGCTTCTCTATAACAAGTCAGATTAACTTGTGAATAATTAAATCCTTTCACTGTTTTTGTAAAGATGGCATCCACAAAGGTTCCGGAGGTGCGTGACATAACCAGGATAGAAAGAATCGGTGAGTGGTGCAACTAGTTAATCTCATGGAGATATTACATCTTTTGTAGTAAATTTTATCTAATTTATCCATGTAGTCTAATGTGTTGTAACTGCTGATAGAACAATATGTTTTGACAAACATGTCTTGATCTAAAGCAATGATTTTTAAAAAGTGGTTGTGATGTCTGCCTTCTAGGTGCACATTCACACATCCGGGGCCTTGGATTGGATGATGCTTTGGAGCCACGACAGGTAATATTCCCTGTGTGTGTGTGTGTGTGTATGTATGTGTGTGTGTATATATATAAAATAATATTTTAATGTGCCAAGAATTGGAGAAGATTCCAAGGAGTAACTGCTTTGCCTTGTAGTAAAAGTAGTGTAGAAGGGGGGGGGGGAAATCAAGTGTAATAAACAGGGTATCTAGGTAACAGGATATACTTCACACAGCAAAGTGCTTCACCCTGCAATTCTTACTATATTTTGTTTGTTTTTGTTTACGCCGTCACCCAGGTGTCTCAGGGAATGGTGGGGCAGCTGGCATCTCGGCGGGCAGCCGGCCTGATCTTGGAGATGATTAAAGATGGGCACATCGCCGGACGGGCAGTGCTAATCGCCGGACAGCCTGGCACGGGCAAGACTGCCATCGCTATGGGTACGGGAGTCTTATAGAGCTGAAGATGTTTAGTGTGAGATGCTAGGAGACCAGCCTTAGTCACTACAAAATGCATTTAAAAGGCTGTGCTCAATACAGTCTTTTGGTTTGGTTTGGTCTTTTCAGGGACTGAGCTGCATCTGTGGGGTTTTTTTTTTTTTTTTATTTGCTAGAGTGGCACCGAATACTTCCAGACTTGTTTTATTGATTGGAACAATTGAAAGAAAACTTGAATGAGATTTTTTGGATTTAGACATCATTGTTTATATCAAGTTGGACATCTGCTACCCTGCAGAGTTTAGTTCTGTAGTGTACCGTACCTGATCCAGGCTGAATAAGAGCAAGGATCGCTAGATGCCCATGCTGGCAGATTGTAAACAATCCCACCGCAAACACTTGCATCAAAAGTTGAAGTTCAGCAGCTGGAAAAATGCACTACACAGCTTCACCCGGTGGCTTAATGTGTTGGTGTTCCTCCTCCAATGGCCGCCTTCTTAGAAACACCTACCTTGCACCTTGGCCCCTTTTTTAGGTACAGCTGTTTTACAGGAGCATTTTGCAAGCGGCATGTAGAATTGATCTCCATTTCCACAATATTCCTCTATGAAAATGGTCCTTAAACAGAAGCGGTGTACATTATGCCTGCAGTAATTTACTTGGCCACATGTGTAGTATATTTTCAAGTGTTGGAAATGCTAGCCTGATGCCACTGACATTTTGTTCTGGGTGCGCAGGTATCGCTCAGTCCCTGGGCCCAGACACGCCCTTCACTGCCCTGGCGGGGAGTGAGATCTTCTCTCTGGAGATGAGCAAGACCGAGGCCCTGAGCCAGGCCTTCCGCAAAGCCATCGGCGTCCGAATCAAGTGAGTGGGACAAGCCTTGGACACGGGCTCCGCTTTATGTAGCAGCTCTGAGAAGGCAGAACCTTTTCTCCCCTTAATGCTGAAAGACCAGACAGCCTTCTTACATACCCCAGGCTGTGGGGTTCTTATATACCCCAGGCTGTGGGGTTCTTATATACCCCAGGCTGTGGGGTTCTTATATACCCCAGGCTGTGGGGTTCTTATATACCCCAGGCTGTGGGGTTCCCTGCCTGCTGGTCTAGAGCTGTTGCTGATCAAAAAGGGTCAAAAAACGACCTGTGTACTTTAGCATTTTAAGGTTATTATTATTAATATTAATAACAACAATAATAATAATGATAATAGCATTTAAATTATTTTATATTTATGAGAGAATTTTGATATAGTTATTGTCCGTATGAACCGTGTGTGTGTGTGTGTTGTGCGTTGGTGCAGAGAGGAGACTGAGATCATCGAGGGAGAGGTGGTGGAGATTCAGATCGACCGACCAGCCACCGGAACGGTTCGTCTGCCTTTAGGGTTAAAGATGACACACACCCAACTGCATCAGCTCCACCCATCATGCAGCAACGCCTGCACCATCCTCCACTCTCCTTTAATGCTGGATACTGTGACTGTAATCACTGACCAGACATGCTGCCAGTGGGCTTTCTTTAATATACTTTAATATACTTTAGAGTAAGAAAGTTCTTGGTGCAGCCAATAAAGATTTTGCAACGTCTGCTATTGTGACAGTAGCACCAGTTTTATATGAAATAAGTTACATACAGAATATTTCACACCATGAAATCTCGTGATGATGGAGATGGCCTGGGGAGGCATCGACTGAACTCTGGCGCAAACATGCTGTTAGATGTTTATCACCACATATGGGAAATTAACTTTTGATCATGACAGATGTGCCGGATGCATTTGGCACCATGTGGGGCCTGGTTGTAGAAATGAGCTCCGAGCTGTTTTTCTTTAAAGGCCTTCATTATCACAGCCAGCCAGAAGTAATTAAAATGAGGAAAAAGGAAACATCCTTACATAACCGCCCCCTCCTCCCTCCCTCCCTCTTTCTGAATGTTAATTTCTCCTGTCAGTTTTTCACTCCCTTCCTTGCTCCGCCTCCCCCTCTCGCCGTGTTCAGGGCACAAAAGTGGGCAAGCTGACCCTGAAGACCACGGAGATGGAGACAATCTATGACCTGGGCAGCAAAATGATCGAGAGCCTCAGTAAGGAGAAGGTGCAGGCTGGGTGAGTCTATAGGGACCCTAGGGCCACTCCTCCTTCCACGCTGTGTGGGGACGTCTCCTGTTCTTAACGCGCCGTTCATCACATGTGCACGTCATGGACTGTTTGGTTCTCTACAGGGATGTGATCACCATCGATAAGGCCACAGGGAAGATCAGCAAACTTGGCCGGTCTTTCACCAGAGCCCGAGATTACGATGCCATGGGAGCACAGGTACTCAGGACATCACCCCACACAACACACCGTGTGTGTCACAGCGGCTCTAAGATCTTCCTGCTTTTTCTTGAAATGTTTGGTTGCCTAGGCTAAATATTTATATTCTGACTTAATAGGGTTATTTTTAATTCTTGTGTGCTGGTCATCTCGGTAGCCAGAGAATGAATCTGGTGACAGAACTACGGGTTTATTTAATCTTAATTAAATAAACTAGTTAATTGGTTCATAATTTTAGTTAGTGAAGAGATGCCTCCACGTGACCTACGCTTTGCTCCCGGTGCCTTGACCGTTTCCGTTTGCCTCTCAGACGCAGTTCGTGCAGTGTCCAGAGGGGGAGCTGCAGAAGCGCAAAGAGGTCGTCCACACCGTCTCACTCCACGAGATCGATGTGATCAACAGCCGCACGCAGGGCTTCCTGGCCCTGTTCTCAGGTCAGCCTCCTGCCCCTCCTGCTCCAAAAAGCTCAGTCACCCTAAGCAAAACGCAACAGATCTCGGGTCAGCGGTCAAGGGCATGCGGACGGTCTTTACCGTGGTGTTGGCTCTCTGTGCAGGGGACACGGGCGAGATCAAATCGGAGGTGCGTGAGCAGATCAACGCTAAAGTGTCTGAGTGGCGAGAGGAGGGCAAGGCGGAGATCATTCCTGGGGTGAGCACCCTGTTCCACACAGCCTGGGGGGACACGCCCTCTCTGAGCTACAGCCTGAGCTGTTTGTCTCTCAGTATTTCTCATGTGCATTTTGAAAAGTGCAAAAAGTGACCATCCTGCATATGTGTTTTTAAACTCCACCTCCAGGTCCTTTTTATAGATGAAGTCCACATGCTGGACATCGAGTGCTTCTCGTTCTTAAACCGAGCCTTGGAGAGCGACCTTTCCCCTGTACTCATCATGGCCACTAACCGGGGCATCACCAGGTGCGTTCAGGTGTCTGCTAGCTTCACAAGCTCACAGTAGTGCAGGTCTCTGCTAGCTTCACAAGCTCATGGTAGTGCTTTGCTTTGGCCGGCCGTTAATCGTTCCCGTTGAACAGGATCCGAGGCACCAACTACCAGAGTCCTCACGGCATTCCCATAGACATGCTGGACCGGCTACTCATCATCGCCACATCCCCGTACACGGAGAAGGAGACCAGGCAGATCCTGAAGATCCGGTGAGCTGTGTGTGTGTGTGTGTTTGTGTGTGTGTGCGTGCATATGGGTGAGCTGGTGTTTTTTTTGGGGGGGTGGGTGTTGGGTGCTTCAGTTTTGACATTTGAAGGGGCCTTGTCCATCCTAAAGCATCACATTGATTCTGTTTTTCAGGTGTGAGGAAGAGGATGTGGAGCTGAGTGAGGAAGCACACACTGTACTGACACGGATCGGGCAGGAGACGTCGCTCCGCTATGCCATCCAGCTCATCAGCACCGCAGGACTTGTTTGCCGCAAGCGCAGGGTAACGGATGCACACACACACACACACACACATTCTTGAACAGTTCAACTCTTGGTCCATAAAGTTCATCTGGAGAACACTGCATGTGCTCCACAGGGCACCGAGGTGCAGGTGGAGGACATCAAGCGCGTCTACTCACTGTTCCTGGACGAGTCGCGCTCCTCGCAGTACATGAAGGAGTACCAGGACTCCTTCCTATTTAACGAAGCACGTGAGTCAAAGCCCCGCCCTCATCTTGGGGAGCTCAGTTAGTAGTCATGGGTCCTCCCACTACACCCCTGCTGACCTCAGATGTGGTTGGGAGGGTGGGATTACTGATGAACCAGCTGTTGATTCAGTATGTTCAAACTCTACCTGCTTTGTTTCTCCTTTGTAGAAACCACCCAGATGGACACATCTTAAGGAATACAAAGACTTTTTTTCTCTTTTTTTTCATTTTTTAAAGTGTTGCTGTGAAGTTGAGTTGATATGAACTTGGGTTTCTGCCGGCTGTCACCTGCTTTAATGAGTTCTTTATTTTTCCTTGTGTTTACAAGCAGTTTGTCAGTTGATAAAATCCATTTACATTAAAACTGGATTCACTGCATTCATTCATAAAATCCATTTACATTAAAACTGGATTCACTGCATTCATTCATAAAATCCATTTACATTAAAACTGGATTCACTGCAAATCCTTGGTTTTCCTTTTATTTTACGACTGAAGTTGTTTGGGCTTTTAAATGTAAGGAGGTTGTTTTGCATGATATTATTACATTTAAATCTTAAATACTAAAGAGGGAATTAAAATGCGGAGTTTTGTCGTGTTGAATCTTCTCACGTGCTCCTCTCCTTCTCCTCATCTTGGTTGTTTTTTTGTTTGTTTTTTTTTTTAGCCAATTTCAAGTACTAAATTGTTTTCATGTGAGGATCTGGGTATGTAGAGTTTGGTCATCAGCAAATGCAAAATACTGAAAGAGCTTTAAGTACAGTGCAGTACTGTAGTTTCTCACCAGGTTGCAGTGTAGCCTCACTTATCAGATTATTTTTAGAGTCTGTGCTTTAGATTCTGGATGTGTGTGTCTGGTAAATGCCACAACTGTAAGTGTAGTACCCATTGTTCTCACGTGAAAATAAAAATTCATGTATGTTGTCTTTTGTGTTTAGAATACATTATAATGTCTTGATTATTCAAGTACAGTGTTGCATGTTTTTGTGGAAGCTGGCCTGGATCTGGGGTTAAGATTAAGTTTATAGCTTGCAAATAACCCCTGGTGCCTAATATTTTAAATACCTTTAATTTATGTTTACCTCAGAGCTATCTGTATGAATAGCAGCCTTCTTCGCATTCAATACATCACAATTTCTAGCCTTAAATAATTTTAGCCCTGCTGGTCAAAAATCACAAAATATCCCAATTGAGGTAATGGAACTTCACTAGCATAGGAAATATTTGTTAACATATGGGTCGCATATGTAACGTGTGGTATCCATTCGTATTGTGTATGTTGGCAAAAGCACAAACCAGAGCAATTTTAGAGTGGCTTTCCCCCCCCCCCATCCGCTTACAGTGAACGAGTCAGCACTTAGGAAGCAGTTCAGCTTGATCCCACCACAAAGTGGACGTGGTGGAGATGGATGGACAGTAGGCCTTTTCTCAGGGGACAGCGCTGGTAAAAGGGCCTCCCGAAAAAATCGCAGGGCGAGTCGTCACAGTGTCTGAGGTTACAAAGCCGACGTTTCCAAATTGGCTGCCCGGGTGAACGTTTATGGTTAAAAAATAAGCAGTGCCAACAAAGGGCCTGACTGCTTTCAGGAGCAGGGGATAAGGGTGTAGCAGGTAACCAACAGACGCACACAGTCTAGGACTCTGCTACGGGCCCGTCCTGGATGGTGGACTGCGAGTTTACTGAAGTGTGTGTGTGTGTGTGTACATCTGCGTTCCTCCGGTGTCTCAGAGATAAGGTAACTCAAAACTGGCCATTAACGTGCCTGGCTAAATGGCTGAGAATGAATGGGAGTGAACTGGAGAGATCTACTGAATGATCTCGCCAATTATCCTCTGGGATTCTTGAAGACCGGTATCACCTCTTATACGACACTGGAGCATTTGTTAGGACTCCTCCAGGTGTGGTTTATACCCATGCACTGTCCTTTTTGGACCACAGTCTGCCTTGGAAAGAAAACCCGTTCCAGTGTGGCTAATCTTGACCCGGTTTTATTTGCTATACCTTATTAAAGAACAAATTAACGTGGATTAGTAAAGTGTAAATTGCCTTCTCGCATGTTTAAAGCTCATTTTAACCTGACCTTTCATTTGAATTTAAGCCTGAGGATGTTTTACTGAGCAGGAAGCTGTGTATAGTGTTCATACCACCTCTAGCTCTTGTTCTCTCTCTGTCCTTCTCTTTTGATTACCCTTGCCATCCATATCCCACAAACCTGTCCATCTCCCACAGCTCATCTGCGGGCTGCCTTCCCAGCATCCTCGGTTCCTCCGAAGCCCCTACTGCAGAAGCCTCACAGCGGCGAGTGAACAAACGAATTAATTAATGGGGAGGGGCGGGGTTGCGAAAACTCCAACCAATACGAAAAGCTGTCAGGTCAGACGTACAAAGGTCACAGCCTCTCTCACTTGCCTCGGAGTGACGAGAAACACTGAGGAAGATGGTGCTCGTTTGACGACCACGAAAAGAACAACAGAAACATCCAAAGCACTGCGATGCAAGTCCACTGCAGCTCGTGTGCTATCCTTTAGATCCTTATGCAAGCCTGTCTGGGTGGTGACTGGTGTGAGGCTGGTCAGAGACCTAGCAGTCTGTTGGATAGCACAGTCCATCTGTGTACTGCCCGGGACAGTAGTGAACTAAACACACAGACCCTGACTGATCTTGCAGAGTCCTTGAGCCCTACACACACACACACACACACACACACAAATTTATTTGGAAATTCCCTGTCCAATCCTATGCATTTACTGCAGTTTACCCTCGGAATATAATGAGGCAGGTTGACAGTGAGATGGACTGCAGCGTGAGTGTGGATGCATGTATGCGTGTTCCTGCAGCTATTCTGCTGAAGAGCAGAATTTCAAATGCAGATTAGGGCCCTGAAATCCCTGCAGGATGCGTGGTACAGTATCTGGGATGCGGGAAGGATCTGCCTTTCCCTGTTCTTCCTAGTAACAGGCAGCCTCGTGGCACACTGCCAGTGTGTGTTCAGTCTCGCCTGCCTCACCCTGCCTCGTGCCCCGCCTCATGCCCTGCATCTCCAGTTACACTTCCACACCTTGGGCCTGGGCTCCCTTTTCCAGTTTCATAGCTTTGTCTTTCTTATTCCTGCCTCCCAGACCAGTGCCTCTCACTCTTAACCCCCCACCCCAGGTCTGGCTCGCTCTGTTCTGTCCTGTCCCAGGTCTGGCTCGCTCTGTTCTGTCCTGTCCCAGGTCTGGCTCGCTCTGTTCTGTCCTGTCCCAGGTCTGGCTCGCTCTGTTCTGTCCTGTCCCAGGTCTGGATAGGCTTGTGGTTGCATTTAGCTCCACCTCCCCCCACGCCACCGTTTCCTTGGGCACCAGCAAGCATCACATGCGTGGGCGGCATTGATAGCAAAACTCTCTGCATACTTAAATATGACACACACACACACACACACATACACACAGGGACAGCCAGCTGCAATGCCACGATCCCCAGACGGCACTGGCGTCGGAGCTTACACCTCCCTTACACCTCCCTTTCTCTCACTCCTTCTCTCACAACCTATCATACTCACACCGGCAGCACTTCACACCGGGTTCCGGCCGGTGTCCAAGCCCGGCAGACCCTTCTCCTCTCAGCCGGGTGGCCCTCGCTCCCGTCACTCGGGGCGAACGCTGGGGGGCTGATTATTTTCACGCTTGCACAACGCAGGGAGGGAGGGAGGGAGGGAGGGATTACCACTTAGCCATTCCCTTCCCTCAGTCTAATCAGTGCCTTGATCAACCCTCTTCTCCATCTCTGTAACGTGCCACTCGTTATTAACGCCGCAGGCTCAACTCCTTTGGATTAAGACGCAACTGTAGAACAGCACTGTTTTATGGAGGCGTTCTGCTTTACGGAGGGGTTCTGTTTTACGGAGGGGTTCTGTTTTACGGAAGTGTTCTGTTTTACGGAGGCGTTCTGCTTTACGGAGGGGTTCTGTTTTACGGAAGTGTTCTGTTTTACGGAGGTGTTCTGCTTTACGGAAGTGTTCTGTTTTACGGAGGCGTTCTGTTTTATGGAAGTGTTCTGCTTTACGGAGGGGTTCTGTTTTACGGAGGGGTTCTGTTTTACGGAGGGGTTCTGTTTTACGGAAGTGTTCTGCTTTACGGAGGGGTTCTGTTTTACGGAGGGGTTCTGTTTTACGGAAGTGTTCTGTTTTACGGAGGCGTTCTGTTTTATGGAAGTGTTCTGTTTTACGGAGGCGTTCTGTTTTACGGAGGTGTTCGCCTTAGACATGCATCATTCTGGCATTTCGCAGCTTCACATTTTTGACTTTTGCCAGTCCTGCCTCTGTGAGGACAACTAGCACAGCACCTTCTTGCTTTGAGTCTTGTCTCATATCTGGCATGAGACACTCGTATGTGTCATGCCATATTAGTCATGGGTCTTATCTCTTTACGATCTTCTTAAATTCTTAAATTAAGATCTTCTTTTCAGTTAAATCTTGTCATTTTACCCTGTGTGTGTGTGTGTGTGTGTGTGTGTGAGGTTGATGATGCAGAAGCTGGTCATTTGGTCATCTCGAGCCTGGCCAACATGCTGCTTCATCTACAGCAGAGCCAAGTGAGCCAGCAGATAAGATAAGATAAGATCCTCGCAGTACATGAAGGAGTACCAGGTGGTACCAATCCTTTAATAGTCCCACAATGGGGAAATTTCCAGATTCCGTCAAAGATCAAAGATGCATCAAAGATGCCATGCGCAGACAGTGTGCCAGTCTATGCCCCAAGGTCAAAGTTCACAGTTCAGCCAAATGACCCAGTGCATTCAGAAGAGGGCGGGTCATGGATATATAAATAAGCCTCTATCCGGTGACTGAGCTTTCTGGATTGATTGATTTCCAGGGAGTTTTACCAGTGTCCTGATGGTCTTAAACGTCAGTCTTATTTAGATTTCTAGATGCAATATTGAACCTTGCCTAAACTGGACCACTACCTCATTGTTTAGTAACATCATACACAATAACTGCACTGGAAAATTTCATGACAGTTCCTTGTCTACACCTACCCCATCTTTTCTTTTGGTTCATCCAGACATCAACCATAGGAGGCACTTCATATATCTCCTCTCCTCCTTCTCCAGGGTGGAACGCAGCACAGTGGGACACACACACACTACCCTGTTCCTCCCTGAGATGTAATCATTTGACAGTTACCAGGCTGTGGTGGAGGTTTGGACTGTGAGGTTCTGTAGAAGCTGGTTTCCTCCTCCACTTGCCCACGCTGCTGTGTGAGACACCAAATAAATGCCTGTGAACACCGTAGAAGAAGCTTCCATCTGGCACTCGTACTATATGCTACTACAGAGCTTATGTCAACAGCAGCACAGATCTGCTGAAGGAAACGAGGTCTGGTACCCTACAGAAACAAAAAGAGAGAGACACGTAGAGGAAGCGGTGTGTGAGCTCAATCAGGCTGTTATCATGTGAAGTGCCTCTTCTTATCTTTAAGTGCGACCCTTTTGTTCTTCCCACTTGTTTTAGATAAAGAAGGAAAGTGTCTTGTGTGGTAATGTACCCTATGACAAAAAAGTCTGAAGCCGTCATGAATCACGGCTCATTTCTAAACCAGCATTTTTCGTCGTGCACGGATGTCTTTCTCGATTTTGTTCTGGATTAACGTTAGCGCTAAATGAATGCCGTTTGCGTTCCTGGCGAATCTCTCCAGGAACCACCCCATAACCACCTCTCAAAATTCTTTCAACCTTTTCAGTGACACCCTTAAAAAGGTACTAGAAGTTGTGACCCAGGTCAGATAAATATGACTTGTGTATTTTGCACAAAAATACTGAGATTAAGCACACTCTATGTACAGAACACAAGCCGTTTGAAACATTCCAGATATGTAATCGCTGAGGGGTTTTAAGTAAACTCTAAGAGACATGTTTGTGAACTCACCAAATATCTCCACAACCACTTATGAAATATTAAGAGCTGGAAACAGAAAAGAAAACTGAATGAGAGGAATTGAGAGAGTGAGAGAGCAACAGAAAAAGAAAAGAATAATGATACACAACACCAAAAGAGAGCGAGAAGCCAAAGCAGAAGAAACAAAACAAAAAATAACAGAAACCGCTCAACCGTAAAGGCCATCCGAAAAGCGGCAGGCCTCAGTACACATCAGCAGTGTTCAGCTGTGCCAGAAAGAGAGAAGCCGCGAGAGATTCTGGCGTGGCTGTAAGATGAGGCATTTCTCCTCCGGCTGTTATTATAGCAACACGCAACGTCCAAAACGGCTCAGAGAGGCGCGTGGAAAGCAGGAGCGGTTATGGCATTCTGATTGGATCAGGAGATAGCATTCCCTCTGATCTAGGACCAGCCCCTGGAGGGATCTTAACTGGTTCATGGGGCGCAGGAAAGCTGATCTTAGATCAGTGCAAAATGAGACACCTTAAGCAATCGTGTAAATCTCCTAGACCGTATGAAGAGCGAATGGCAGGTGCTGAGGTTAAATAGTGGCTATGTGAATTCTTGAATAAAAAATTTAGTAATTTTAGCTCTCAATAGAATCAAAGCAACGATGACAGAATTTGCTTGGCTACAGATTTGTAGATGAAATGAACGAGCTCGGTGAAGTGTGCTTGAGTGTACGCAGTGTAGAAAAGGCGCTATATGCTCGAAAACATGTCTGGCTTCGTAATGAATGTAAGACTCCTGCAGCAGTGAGCATATACGGAGGAGGCAGAACTCGACGAGTCGTGAACCTAAACTCCCGTCAAAGCAGGAGCTCATTAGAGTGATTACTGGGGCGAACGTAAGGGTATGAGCAGGCACCAACCCTGTGCGGCCCGAGTAGCTGAAACGTGCCGAACCAACACTGGAGACGATATTTGTTTAGGCTTACCAAACTGCAGAGAAATCACAAAAATGCCTCCCTTCACCCCATAAAATCGTGTCGTCTGACACGCAGTCAAATGTGTTTTATCAGGGTAAAACGCGAACTAACCCTAACCCACTTCGCCGTGAGGAGATCTCGCACGCGAGGAATGATGCACCATAATGAGCACCGCTGGCATAAAAATCAGTAATAGGACTGACAGTACCAATTTACTCGTTATAATGAATTATATCCCAATTACTAGTTTGATGAAATCTCATTAGGGCTTAATTACATAGTCTTCTGGGCTAATATAGCCCCCGTATTAGTCCAACATAACTCTTTTTTAACCGCATTAAGATAATTTCATTCAGTTCTATGTAATTATTGTGTACTAGAATCAGCTATTGGTGTTATAATATTACATATATATTTTTAGAAATCGTGTTTGTATTTTAGAAACTTTTAAATAAAAGATACTATACTGTTTTGTAGCCAATATCCTATAGAAAGATAAGGTGGGAATCCGGTTCAATGCACAATTACGTAATGCATAAATGAATAAACAAACGGATCTAAATTTGTCCCCAGGTCACTTGGAGATTCGCGTCAGGCGTGAAATATTGAGAAGGCACGTGGCTCCGTTATTTTTGTCTCGCTGTTTAATGAAACGAAGCCAAACGTATTGGGGTTTTTTGTCTCTAAACGTAGTTATGCTTCTGCTTTTAATACCTGCTGCTATAACGTACATAGCACTTGCCGCACTGCTGTACTGAACTATTTATTTGCCGTTAGAGTGTATCAACTGAAGAGACAGCTGAAACGCTCATGGAACAGCTTTATTCACACGCGTCTGCTGTAGCGTGGCGTTGCTCGCATTTCGCATCGAATTGAAATTCGGAAGCAAGTCGGATAAACCCTCGAAACGATGGGGGTCCAAACCTATGGATAGAGGGCCCGCAGTTGTTTTCTAGTGTTTTCCCGGACAACACAGCTGGTTCATCTTAATAACAATGATTATCAAAAATGATAATTCATGATTTCTTTGGGTGTAGTTTGGGTGTAGTCGACACTCGGGAGAGCTGTAGTTATCCAGGACTATTTGCGTGTTTTAATGGTAGAGAGATGAGTGGCATTTAACATTCTTTCACTGCGCCGTCAAAATGGGCTGTTAGAGCAGGCGGATTCGGATTTTAACAGACACACGATTGTTTTTGTAGTAGTGAGTGTTTGGAGGTGTCATCCAACCACTGCCACTGCTTCCTGGCGCAATCCTTATTTCACTGGATGTGCGTGTGTATGTGTGTGAAGCAGCGGTGGATTTAGTGCTTTTAGTGCCCTAGCTGGGTGAAAGGCGAATGGCACCTCTCCCCCACCCCCTCAACCAGAAATATTTATCCTGGTTTTTCCCTTGGCGTCCATGCTCACATGTACAGCCAGCGAGCTGGGTCTGGCCATCAGGGTTATCTACAGACTTGTCGTTCCTTTTACGTGAATGATCGGAGCGTGGAACGTAGTCCTGGTTTTTGTTTGTTTTTTTTTAAGACCAGGGAATCAGTTAAGTCCTATTACTCCCTCGCTGGAAATGCAGCCCCAGCCTTGAATGAAACCACATATTCGAATCTGATTTGGATTCAAATCGTGCAATAATACAAAAGCGTTTGAATAAGATAAGATTGATAAGATACCTTTATTGTCATTGCACCATGTACAACGAAATTGAGCAGCAATCCTTAATGAGCTGTCCTATAAATTAAAAACCCCTGCATGTAAACGAAAAGACATTTGGGAGCTGAAAGAGCCTCTTATTGGTGAGCTGAGCCGATCGATATGACCGAGTAAAGTTGGAATGCACTCACGGATCTATACAAACATTAGCGCTGGCATATACAGTCTGGAAGTACTCAAAATGGAAAAACAGTAGTTAATTTCAGAACAAATGTCCGGCTTTTTTCGCGTTTCTCTGCTCCACTCCGATAACTTAGTTTTTTTCTGTCTCTATCAACACTCAGAAACATCCTATCCAAACACCCTACGGTTTGTTTTGTTTCTTGGCCCTGTTTACATTAACACAGTGCTGCCATTACGTAAAAACATGGAACAAACCATTGCAACCACGATAAGAGGGTGAAGCGGTAATAAAACTACTAAATAATTGCTGAAGAAACAGATAAGAGACGTTTTTAAAACATGTTAATTTAGGAATAACATAATTAACATAACATAAATTTGTGAGGGCCCTAAACAACGTGGATTGACTAAAGCTACAGGGCCTGACTTTAGCTTTGTATCTGTATTCTTTTACACTTAGAATTTTTTGGTATCATTTAAACTCGTTCTAAAATTGCATATTAAAAACGCCACAATTGCTTACTGTATGTTTAATTTTTTTTTATGTAAGACTATGCTGTAATAGCCATATTGTTTGCATGGGTGGTTTAATTTTCTATCTCCTTAGGACATGTATCTTAATCTCTAGTTGTTTGGATTGTCTATATGGTGGAAATAATTGCCGCGCTTCATTCATGTGCACTTTGCATGCTCTGAGTAAGCTGTGCTCTGTTCATCAGACCTCTACCTGCAGTAATGTCCAAGAAGTGGTTTATCTTGTCCTTCTGTTCGGTTTCTTTGAAGTCACTTACTTGATAGAGATTCACAGGGCAGTGTTGCAGGCTCTTTGACTGTGTAGGCAGAACAACACAGATGTCACGCCTTGTCTTCCAAGACTTAATAGTAAGTGTTAGCTCTCTTAACTGTGTCCATTTACCAGAGCAGGTCTCTTGTCTTGCGTACTTTAAGTGGCTACTGTGTTTTCATTGTTGTGGTTACTGTGACAGCCTCTCTGTTTTGATTCCTTTGGTCTGCGCAATTTGCTGAAGGGTTTTTGGGAAATGGCTTTGTAATGTCTGTGTGTGTCTGTGGGTGTGTGCTGAGAAGGTCATTAATCTTGTGTCCACCAGTTATTAGTTTGAGTTTTCTACCTTTTAAATTCTTCCGTCTCTCACTTATAATTTATACTTTTAAAGACACCTAGATGTAGGTCTTGTACTCTCTCCCTCTCTCTCCCTCTCTCTCCCTCTCTCTCTCTCTCTCTCTCTCTCTCACACACACACACACACACACACACACACACACAATCCTGATCTTAATGATTACTGTCATATGGTTTAGGGCACGTAAATGCTAGTATAACAAGACTTAATATAACTAGATTTATATCACGCAGCAGTCACAGAGAGTGGGGTTTGCCCTCATATCTAACCCTGCTTGTTTAAGGGTGTAGGTACACCTACAATTACCTGCTATGTTATATTTCTTTTCATGCTGTTTGAACAATTTTAGACAGGGGGAAAGACTTGGGGAACTTCCAAATTACTAGAGGGAATGACGATTTCCTGTCTACACCCTAATGGTTCCTGTCTCATCTGTGCTCTGGTATGTTGACTTTGTAAGATTTGTCCATCCGTCTTTTTTGTGGCCACCATATGATTGGTGTTCATTATGTTTGAAACAGTTTATTTGAATGCCGTCTGAAGTGTGAACAGACGCTGGAGTGTTTAGCATCATTAGAGAGTTCCTTCGTTTTCAATCTTGGCTTTATTCACATGCGTATGTATATATCTAGTTCATAATCTTTCATTAAAATGTTGTTACCCGAACATGAATATTCTATTCTATCAAAGTTGGAACACAAACTTTATCTGACTACTTTTTTAGTTTTATCCCCATTTTTGCTTTGAAATATGTTCTGAAATACGTGTATCATTATTTCCCCGACTTCCTCTTCAGTTGAACTTAGTAGGCCTGTATTCTAAAAATAAGATCATTTCATGCGTGGCTTGGACCAGACGGGGCTGTCCTCTAAACCGAGCGCTGAGTTTCCGGTCCATTAGAGAGTAGCTGTGAGGGGAAGGCTTTGTGATCAACAGCCTTGATTTGTGCTTAAATGACATGTTTGAGCTTCAGGCGCTGTCAGCTAGAGAGACAGAGGCTTCAGGGTCCGCGCTCACGCCTGTCAGAGCCAAACAGGTTGGGAGAGATTTCTGCACTCAGCTGTGGTCTCTCTGGCAGATTTTTGTGAACTTGGATTTTGTTCTGCGTTCATGTGCAGTTTGGGGTGACCGTGTTCCACCTTGGGCAAATATTGCTTTTCATATGTGATGTGAATAAATGTGAAAAGGGCCAGTGTGTGCATTTTGTAACTAGCCTGGCTCAGGCTTTTCCATATTTCCTCATACACAGCAACACTGTTGTATTTTTGTGTAATGGTTTAGTGAGCGTAAGTGGTAAGTGTGTGTGTGTGTGTGTGTGTCTTGTCAGCACACTGGTGACCTTCTTCGCAGGTTACCAGTTCAATGTTGCCCCTCTGGGGTACCAGAAACTGTTGCTGGGCAACTGAGGTGCAGGGCACCTTTCTAAACAATGCACGACTTCATTCAGGGCCCTAAATCTGGGCTGACTCTTGCAGTGCCTGAAGGAAATTCAGCCTTTTTGCTGGCTCCCACCCCCTCCCTGTTTGAAAAAAAATGAAGAAGAGAAAGTCTTCTGTTCTAAGGCTATGAAAGTCTCTATTCTACCTCCTCAGGTATTTGGAGTAGGCTGTCCTACATTAGGGCCCATTCATGCATGTACATATCCTTTCTCTCTAGAATCTTGATAGATCGTCCTTCCACAAATACCTGAGAATTAGCTATATATATATATTTAACTCTCTAAGTATGACTTTGTTTATGTCACTTATGCTCAGGTGGTGATGACAGAAAAACAGAATGAATCCACTTCTCTGTTATTTCTTTTTAAAGCTTGTTGGTGGTCACAAAGCAAGACTGGAATGCACCTTATAAAGAGGCACTTAAGATTTCAGGACGTACATGTACACAGAAGATTCCAGGTTTGAGAACGAACGATTGTACACAGCTGCTTAAATACCACAGAAATCTCTAAATGTGGCTTTCTACTTTAACATGATTATCCAAAATAGCACAATGCTACCATGTTCCTTTGATTAAATAAGTTTATTTTGATCATTGACATATAGGTTTACATTTCATACCCTCCAGGTGGAGTATCACAGTAACGTCCTAGATAGCAATAATAATGTTTATTCTTTTTTGTTCTCTTTAATCACGCTTGCTCTTAAAAATAAAACCCCCATTTGAGTTTCTGCTCAACATCAGAAACAGGTTTTCTCTATACAGGACTCTTGTATGACAAGAAAGAACACATTCTCAATACACACCATCAAGGCCCATGTTCCTTCCATTAAAATTATCTCATAAAAACAGATCTCGGTTTAGAGTCGAGAATCTCTGACCTCCAGTTCCTCTGCCAAGCTCACGGAGAGCTTCACCGTTCACTAAACAAGATCCAAGTAATTGAAACAGTTGGCAGCATGTAGAGCGAATGTGAACACCACCAAATCAGTACAGTCCCTGCAGCAAAAAGCCAGTGTACAACTATCAGATTGGGGGAAAAAAACAACAACAAAACAACTGAAAATTACACACCTTAATTTCTTGTGCAAAATACATTTTAAAAGAGTGTAATTTCATTGGTCTAAAAAAAAAATCAAACTTGCTGACAGATTCTGAACTGTGGGGTGCTGTAAATTTGCACCACTGATATTTGGTGTGCATTTGTGAGCATGTGTATGCGTGTCTTTGTGTAATCATTTTGAGATGATACAACTATGATTCTTCACTGATAAGGAAACACAGATTCATTTAATAACCAAAAAGAACTAAAGCATAATTCCCCCTTTGTAAAGTTTTCTTAATAATGGTAACAAATAACCAAAAAATAAATACATTGTATCAAAGCTGCAGTTTACAATATATTAAAATTGCTGCATAATATAATGTCCATCTTTATAGCAATATTATATATAAAACTAATATTTGTCAAAAGAAAGAAGAAAGACATCCTTGAAAGAATGAGAATACAAAAAGCTTAATTTAAATGAATTTGCATGTGCAAAGACATTGGATTAGACAGACTCACATTCAGATAGCTTCTTACCCGGCATGATGAAAGCTCTGAGAATTTAACTGGCAAATAAGGACGGTATCCCACAATCCCACTGATGACTCAGACATTCACAATACAGATGATGTCAAAGCTTTGTTTGTTTGCTTGTTTGTTTTCCAGTCTCTTCCTGGACAAACACCACTTCAATCTACATGTGAGGTGCTTTTTTTTTCAATGTGAAAAAAGGCGGTTCCTCTGCCTGTCTTTGATAGGACGTCCAATCTGTACAACGGCTTCAAAGACAGTTCATTTCCATTTGGTAAAGGAAGGTTTCAAAATGTTGCACACACAAAAAACTAATGTTTAATCAACAAAATTCAAACATGTGAAAATATATAAATTATTGCCTTCATCAAATGTAATTTCTCCAATGATAAGTCAGTTCTATGAAATTGCATATGTTACAAACTAGACTTACAAATTATTTGAGAAACAGCAATAATATATATTTTCACAGTAAAAAACGTAAACATGGCCTACTCTTGTTTTCTTATCCAAGAATATCTCCTTTAAAAGCAAAGTGCTTCTCCTAATTTATACAAAGTAAGTGTTCACTCTACTCTGTAGCATC
>JAOXYF010000003.1:9077622-9101896 GCA_028565775.1 Sternarchorhynchus goeldii | reverse complement strand
TCAAACTCATCTAATTTATACAAAGCAAGTGTTCACTCTACTCTGTAGTATCTCAAACTCATCTAATTTATACAAAGCAAGTGTTCACTCTACTCTGTAGTATCTCAAACTCATCTAATTTATACAAAGTAAGTGTTCACTCTACTCTGTAGTATCTCAAACTCATCTAATTTTCACTGACTCTATGAAAGTTCTATTTCAGCAACAAGATTCTCTTTGATCTTTACAATGATGTTGAAAACTGGAAAAAATTTTAACGGTCCATTTTATATTTTTACCCACACACCTTCCCAATTTTGCCGTTTGGTGTAAAAATTAGAAGTGGTCAACATTTTCCCTTTTCCAACTTGCTTTCTAAACTTTTATAGGATGTAACATAAATCTTCCCTTCATAAAAAACACCAGATTTAGCTTAGACTCAGAATCAAATAAGTTTTCCTTCAAGGGATGGATTTCAGTAGCTAATTAACTCGTGACTGAGCTGGCTCTTATCCCCGTTCAGGCCCTTGCTTTTCCGTTAAGGGATATCTGTGACTGAATGAGCACTGAAGCTTCACATAGAAACACTGCTGTTCTCAGAGACGGGTTTTTGTGAATCTCAGCCTTGGTTTTCCATGGGTGGGCTAGCAGGCTATGTAAAGAATCTCTCAATGAAAAGCACAATCACTAGATTAGGCCACAAACCACCTGGGCTTTGCTCACTGTCAAAGTTATTTCTGTTCACCCTTTTTCTCCTTGTTATATGTAAGGTTTCTATGTCCCATTCATGAGTAATTCTTCATAATTCTTGAAAACAGAATGGCAGAAAGGGGGAGGGGGAGTTTACAAAGTTAAATTAGTTCATATTTACACTCCAGTGTTTCTCTACATTCTCTAGTATGTAGTTTTTACCCAGCAACCCCTCGGAAATAATCATAGGTAAACACCTTCATATTTATAAAAACACAGTTAGATAAGTGTAGCACAAAACTATGATATTTCAGCTGATTATTTTGCCTGATTTAGCATTTTACTGGCGTTGCATTAAATCATTAAAGTAAGTGCTAAGACAAAAAAACCCCAAAAGGAAAGCAACGGAAAGAAAAATAAGCGAAAGGAAAATGACCAGGGACCAAACATCTGCCCATGCCAGAGTTATTAAGGCAGGCAAACCATCCAGCTGCTCTTCTACTAGATGACTCTGAAGTCACTGATTCCTTCATTTCACTATTTACACAATTTTGGCCTGTCAGTGAGCTCCATTTTGCTGTAGGCGTGGTTTAGTGCTGGACCCTTATTGGAATGTGATGCTATGGCACTTGGTGCAGTGTGACAGGACAGAGTGTGTGTCCATGTTCAGTAGTATGGCACTAAGGAGGTTACTGACCCCTCTTCCCTTTCCCAACCCCTGAGCCCTTACAGGCCCTTAAAACCCCCATACTGTACATCTTCATATAAGAGCTGCCCAAAAACTACTGGTTGGCTGGTTTTCCCCACACTGCTCCATCTTATTGGTGGGATATGATGATTCCTGGGACAATCGAAGCATCTCATTGGCTCGAGTTCAGTACAGCCTTCACACCACATGTAAAAACAGAATGGCAGCAGTGATGATGATGGCTGGACGACGATGACGATGTTGGTGATGGTGGCGTGCAGCATGGGTGTCCACTGGGTCCAGCTCGGTTTGTTTTTCACTTTCTTCCTTTTTCTCTCCATCTCAATCAATCCCCCAGCTTGCTCTCGGTCCTCCTGCTACGGCCCTCGTCTCATTTGGTGACCTATGAGAACAGAACGAGAGAGAGGGACTGAGGGAACAGCTTCCCAACAGGATATTCCGGTCCAATTATCACTTAGAAGCCATGGTGCCATCTGTCCACTGTTGCTTGTGGGTCATGCTGGCGGCGTATGCGGCCACAGAGCCCGTCCTGACCCGCCGTTTCCAGCAACACATGGACGCCCTTTTCTTTCTTTCCTTCTATTATTCTTTCATCGAGCTTTTGCCCGTAAGCTCTGCTAAATTTAGAACGAAATGAACGGAGCCTTTCGGTCTCTAGGCTGAACGTGCTACCAAAACTACTGTACTGTTTATCTCTGAAGATTCATTTTGGACGCTACCTGCCCTTCTTAAACTTTCCCTGTCGTGCTTGTAACAATCTCCATTAAAAGCTTCACTGAACCACAGTACACACCAATTTTGGCCAAGAAGAAGATTTCAGTAAATTTATTCACACACATACCTGTTGCAAAACTAGTTCTGTTCGTTTGAACGGATTAAGGGATGTGAATCAATAACATACTTCTGCTTTCGTCTAGTACACATCCATAACCATTTTAACTTTGAACACATGCTCCAAGTGCATATGCAAGAAGAGCACAGTATCTATGTATCAAAGGTTTGACTAATATTTAGCTGTGAAGAAGCTCTGATGGTCATGCCCAATATTACAGTCACAAAGGTCTCTGTATAACACGAGATGTTATATGAACTATCCTTGTCTATGTGTATGTGGAACCTGACTGGCTCATTTAAAACCTGTTCATGAAATTAATGCCCATCTGGATTTCAGAGCAGTTAAGTGTTATAATACTGCCTGAAAAACTGGACCTGCTTCCCAGAGAGCTGGTACTGCTGAAGGGCCTAGTTGCCGTTGGTTGCATAGCTATATATTATTGTCTTAACAAACAGCTCTGGTTCCTGCAGTACCCAACAATTAGAGAAATTAATCCATTTACATGAGTAACCAGGTCACGGCGTATGTTACAAAATGCTACTCTAGTGGCATACGGAATTCGAAAAAACTGTATATGCGAAACACTGCCCCGAGCTTTAATGACAAGACTGAGCCAGTTGTCTTAACCAATCAGTGAAAGTTGACTGCTTTCCTGGGTAGTGTCGACAAGGCAACACAGTCTTAGAGTACCTGGTTCGGCACTAGAAACGTCATTTTAATTGCCGACCTCAATTTAGCCTCTCGGACAGCTTGGCATTAAATCGGCAAAGAACCGTGGTTTCACTAATTAAAAACTGGAGACTGGGGCATAAAGGGAGACACTGTTGAGTATTGCTTACTTCCATTTTGTCTCCAGCCCAGAATTAATGCATATATTAACGTTGTGATATGCTCTATTAACTTCGCTGTGAAGTGGAGGAGGGAAAGCATTTAGCTCCAGTTAAGGGCCACTGGCTTCAGCAAGACCTTGAGACCTGCCTGTATCAGTCTGTGCTGTTTACATCCAAACACAGGAATGAGGAATCTCTCAGAATTCTCTGCCTTCATTACATTCTGCAGTTCGGAGTGGGCTGAACCAGCGGGCATGTGCAGAAACCCAGCAGGACGCCCTGCAGGGCAGACGGCAGCTAGGCAACGAAAGACCGCCGCATCTCGGAGCGATGGCGTTCTGAAGCAGAGCCACTCCACCCCCCTCCACCCCACCTCCCCCGACAGTTGCACTGCCCGGGCACGGGTCTGGTTATTTTTAACGGGGTACACCCAAACATCCATTGTGAGTGTTTACAATGCTGGAAAGTGCAGAGTGGTCGTTTGTTTGTCAGTCATTTCTTTCTTCCCTCGATCTTTTCTTCAGGGGCCAAGCAGTGCTCCGGTGATTACAGGCAAGGTGTGTGTGTGTGTGTGTGTGTAGGGCTGATAAGGAGAGGAGGAAGGGTAGGAACATGCTTGTAAAGGACTGTCAGATAACAGAGACTTGCTGCACCAGGCTGGCTCCTCGGCCACTCCACTCCAGGAATGAAACCGACCTTCTCCCCAGACTCTCATCAGGGGACCATGGAGCCAACTACCTTAAACTTTCTTTTTCCTCTACCTATCACTACTAAGAGTTAAGACTCTCACTAATGTCAGTTGTTTCAGTGCAGAAATCAGAAAGGTTGTCAATAATGTGAGGGAAAAAAGAGAAACTTGTCTGGTCTCTTCTTGGTGTTTTATAATGACAGGACGTCATCGATTCTTTCCCCACAAATAAGCATGAATCACTGGGTCTTCAGTGACCGAATGACACTAAAATTACAGACTGTAGTTGGAAATTACTTTGAGATGATTTAGAAGGGAGATGAGAATAACTCGGTGAAGTGCAGCTTCTTTCGCTCTTACCTTTACTGTGGAGGGTGGCCGAGAGAGCTGATTCGTCCTGGAGAGACAGAAGAAAGAGGGAAAAAATTAGGCAGAAAAGCTATTTGGATGCTATTAAAATTGGGACATGGTTAGTTAATGTTTCAACAGGTTTTATAGCAATTCTGGGCCAGACAGCAGAGGTCAGTTTCGTCTATGCACGACCTCTGCCCTGTGAGGAGCTCTCCCAGAGCTGGGCCACGGGCAGCAACAGATTGATTGTGGCTGGAATTGTGGATCTCTGGCACAAATGCAAAGCTTTTAAGTTACTATGGTTCTGTGTTTGTTTTATTCTCTTTATTCTGTTGTTTTTGTTATGTTTCTTTTCTTTTCACTCTCTCTCTCTCTCCTGGAAACCACACTTGAGCAAGCGCACTTTACAGTCAGCTGCTTGCCCTGAAGGCCTCTGGTGCCCTAACTCACAGTTCAGCTCTGCCTGAATACATGGAGTGAACCTACAGGCATTTATCTCTGTGAGCTTCTTGTGTCTGTGTGTGCGTGTGTGTGTGTGTGTGTGTGTGTGCGTGCGCGCGCGCGCAAGTGTGAGTGCTACTCTGAACAATTTCTTATTCGTGTTCTATAAATGGTTTCCTCTCAGCCAAAAAAAGCTCACGGCCTAGAAATAAGACATCACTTTTTAAGCTCTAGAAATAGCTGTCATTATGCATGCGAATGTTGTTCATTGTGCTTCACTGTGTGCCATAAACACAGGGGCATCTCTCAAAGTGAGGAACAGCCTGCCTTTGTATGTTTAACAACATATTAAGCATTTATGAATGGGGGGATTTTCAGTGCAAAAAAACTCATCTCTTAAAAAAAAGGAAGGAAAAAAGAGGACTTCTATTTTGGGGACTGACTCTCTTCTCCTGCTGCTGGTGTGATTATTATTGTTGTTTTTTTTGTGTGCAAGAGGCGGGGGCGTGTCCGTTCTGACACTGTGACCTCTCCCTGCGCTGAAGGAGCTCGCATGTGTGAGCTCTGAAGGGGGGCGTCTCTGCACGTCCTCAGAGGAGTGAGCAGCGCACTCCTCCCCCTCCTCACCGCCGCCCCACCCACAGCTGAGCGCAGGAGCCCTTATCTCCAAACTAGGGCCGCTGCTGCGTACGATAGAGAGCTCCATGGAACCTGGTACCCCACCACCCCACCCACCCACACACTCCACCCCACCCCCCTCTGCCATGTGTATTTGACTTTGCGTTATCTGTTCCTGTTTGGTTACCACGAAGGTCAGTGTGGTTAATGTGCAGGATGCGGGATGGCGCCGTGGTGCAGGACCATGGGGGACCGTGCGGGACCGTGGTGCAGGACCATGGGGGACCGTGCGGGACCGTGGTGCAGGACCATGGGGGATCTGTAATGCCAGCACACGGCATGACAGAGCACCGAGTTGCTATGGTGGGATTCAAACCCAATGACTACTGACTGACTAAACCATATATCTGTGTACTTAAAGCAAAAGTTCTGAGTCCAAGTGCCAGTAACCACCATCGTGAGAAACTAACGCACCCTCGTCCACAGGGACCGCGCAGATAGCCGCGGATGTTAAGACTGCCACCCTGTCCAAAAACGTCTCCAACCAAAGTGGAAGGAAGTCATTTTTGAACACAGGAAGTCCAGTTGATAAAACGACGCAGAAGAGAACTGCGCCTCAAGGTTCTGAAATTCTGTTGGTCTTTGCCTTTTAAGGCATTTACCATGCTTGGATACTTGGATACGTGTGCAGATGGATATGTGTTTGTGTAACAGACCATTTTAATTTTTGTGCATACAAGCCATATATATATATATATATATAAAAGAAGCATTTTGCTTGCACAGCAGATGAAGGACCTCTGTCCGAAACGTCCTGTTTCTTTGGAAACCTTGTGTACTTTACTACATTTTTAAATATGTCTGTGGAAAACACCAAGGTACTCTGAGACCTCCAGATCAAGGCAAGAATCTTTCTCAGTTATTCACACTGGATGTTTGAGGGTGCAATAGAGTATTTTCCCTTTTTCCTAGTATTGTGCTCTATTTATATCGGTATATCGATTGATCATTACCAATTTGCTTTAGGTAACCCTTTAGTACTGTCCTATAGACGTCCACGTGCTTTTATTTTGAAAAGGGGATTTCCGATTAGTAATGGCAGCTCTATAGTAAGGAATGTGTATGATTTGACGTTTTTTACAGTTATCGAACGCAGCTATATATATATCTATATATATATATATATATATCAGGGAAAGTAACAGAACTAATTGATGTATATATAATAAGTAATTATTTAAGGTTTGATTTATACTTTTATAGTCGCGGATACAGGAAAATAGAGGTTCCTGTATCACTTGCCAGCTCATGTAAGTGGCATTCAAACGCGCCAAAAGAAGTCATGGTTAATCCGTCTGAGAATCGGGAAGCAGAAACGTTATAGCTAGCTAGCAGGCTGGCCTTTCAAGGCGCCCTTATGATGGAGGAAAAGAGTGAGGATATTGTTCGTAAATCCGAAAACAAGGAATTAGGAACTGATCAAGAGGACACAGGCTGCACTAATAATGTGAGCAACTTGTGTTAACTTGTGAAAATAACCCCAGCCAGTTGTATACGCTTCCTACCATAATGTTACGTGAAATGACCACACGTTAATAACGTTAGCTGGCTAGCTAGCAACCTAATTACACTACGGTTGTTTAAATTAAATTATTCTTCTTGATTGGTTTTAATTCTGCCCCTGGTTCATTGATTATAGCCAGTGTTACACTGTTATTCTTCTGCTCATATATGACATCGTAGATAGCTAACACTACATTCGCTAGGTAATTAGTGTCTGACAGCAATGCTATCTTTCCTACTGCTTAGTCTGAAAAGAAACATCACGATTCGGGAGAACCTGATCCGCCGAGCCCGGTACTTCACGGAGATTTCAGTGATCCTGTTTACAAGGAGATTGCGCTTGCGAACGGCTCCATCAACCGTATGAGTAGAAATGAGCTACGCGAGAAATGTGCCGAGTTGAAGCTTGATACAAGGTAACGAATATGTTTTCTGTTGTTTCTGAGATCAAGTTGTTTTCATGCAGTAAATAAAATCCATCTCAAACGCCACTAACTATATACCTTTGAACATTTGAAAGACTGTCTGTTTTTTCAATATATTTCTTAATGTCTTTGGTTAAGAGGCGTGAAAGATGTTTTGAAGAAACGACTCAAAAACTACTACAAGAAGCAGAAGCTGAAGCAGGCAGTAGCTGCTGGTGGTCCTGGTGATACATACTACGACTATATTTGTGTGGTGGACTTTGAGGCTACTTGTGAGGAGAATAATCCCCAAGATTTCCTCCATGAGATCATTGAGTTCCCCATGGTTCTGATTGACACGCACACCTTGGAGACTGTGAGTTGGTGAGGGAAGATGCTCGCAAACCAATGCTATACTCAAAGCGAGCTATAATCTTGGTGTGTTTGTTTACATATGTTTGTGTGCGTGCGTGCGTGTACGTGTGTGTGTGCACTGAACAGCTTTGACTTCAAGAACTGACTGTTCACCTGCTGCTTAATATATCCGACCCCTTGAGAGGTGCCACTGTAATGATATATTTGATGTTATTTACTTCACCTGTCAATTGTTTTACTGTTGTGGCTGGTTGGTGTGTGTGCATGTGTATAAATAACATTTCAGATAACCCTTAATTACAATTAATTTAGAAAAATTAACATAAAAAAGTTCTGTGTAGAATAATTGTGATGACTATAGATGACTATACAATTTTGGTATTTTTAGTGGTCTCCAAGGTTATTTATAAAGTAGTGGTTGTGTTCTTCATGTGATTACAGGTAGATTCATTTCAAGAGTATGTGAAACCTGAGGTGAATCCGCAGCTTTCAGATTTCTGTGTTGAGTTAACAGGAATAACTCAGGTATGTCTCTAACAATGTATTTTAACTTGAAGAATTAACATAGATCAGCTGAGGATCTCTGTGTGCTAGTGCTGGCTGGAATGAAAACCTGTACAGGACACTCTAACTGGACACTCCTTGATTATAGTAAATACTTCATCTTGATATGCAAACCATAAACTCTTTATTATACACTTTTTCCCCAGGAATTGGTAGATGAGGCGGATACTTTCCCCTGCGTTCTTCGGCGAGCAGTTACCTGGTTACAAGAGAAAGAGCTGGGCACAAAGTACAAATATGCTCTACTAACAGATGGGTAAATAGAACATATCACTATGCATTAGTTATTTTTTAATAATAGTAAAAAAAATGTTTGTCATAGATGTTCTTTGCTTATATGCTTAATAACTTGACCTCCACCCTTAGGTCTTGGGACATGAGTAAATTCCTTTACACACAGTGCCGTCTGAGTCGAATTCGATACCCTCAATTTGCCAAGAAGTGGATAAACATTAGAAAGTCCTATGGAAACTATTATAAGGTACTATTTCACCTTTTTTTAGGCTTGTGGCTTTGCCTTCTATAATAGGAGTAACTTTTTAAAGCCACATTTCAGGTGTTGCACAACACAGCTTATGAGTTTGTAACTTGAGATTTCAGTTTGTACATTTGCAAAATCCTATGTTGAACTTTGGAGGACAAGAACATACAGCGCTTGGAAACAGAACTGAGATCCGTCGTGAAGGCAGGATGTATAAATAGAACTGAGGTTCGTCATCTGAGGTGGGGATGTATAGTTGGAGAAAGTCCTCAGTTTTGTGCTTTTCCTGTGCAGGTGGCACGTTCCCAGACCAAACTGAAGAGCATGCTGGAGAACCTCGGGATGCAGTATGAAGGAAGGCTGCACTGTGGCCTGGACGACTCGCGCAACATTGCGCGCATTGCTATTCGCATGCTGAAGGACGGCTGTCAGCTGAGGGTTAACGAGCGCCTGCATGGGGGCGAGCCGCAGAGCGTTCCCAGCTCCGCACCTTTTGAAGGAGCTCCACCTCCTCAGAAGCCCAAAAACAGAGACTAAACTCCAGCTTCGCGAAGATGCATAATTCCTACTGAAAAGCAGGATCAGTTGTGAGCAGCACATTTTATAAACTGGTGGATGGGGGTGTTGGACACTTCTCTGCTTTTGTATTTTGTTTGTTTATGTCATTTTTTTTCATTCTTATTAATTCTAACCATTTCTACTTGTTTTGCAAACTGGTGATGTTTGTACACATCATACTGGGACAAATTCCAGATATTACATGTGCATTTTTGGAAATATAATAAATATATTATTGTCAGATTAGCAGGTGTGCTGTAATCTGTATATTGTTTTTTCCACACATGTGGAGGTAAATGTTGGTGACCAGCAACATTTATAACATAGTATTTGCTTTGTTTAAAATATGTTCTTTGCATTTGCCAATAAACAATTTAAATCCTATTTAAAGGTCTTTTTAATTGAATTTGAAATTTGCAGAAGAAACTTTTTTAAATTTATTTACATACTTAAGCACTTTATAGGTGTAATGTTTTGAATTTTTAGGACTAAATGTATCCATAACACATACATTCTTGTATACGTTGTAATGAATACTAGTTATTTAATGAGTCAAGTTTTCCCAAGTATCTTTAATGTCTTCTAAGGGTAGAGAAACATACTGCAGTAGTCATCAAGCTTTATGAGATGTAAAATAATTTTCCAGTGAACTGCTGTGTAGATTTATACATGTATTTCAATACTCTATCCACATGGCCGTATGTGGCCATATGTTTTCACGCCTATATCAGTCATGCCCAGCAGGTGGAGGCAGACACCCATGTTTGCTATTTAACAGTGAACAATCCTTTCTGGCTCGAAGATGACCGCCCATTGTCAAGTCAACCGAGCAAGCCAGCAGGTTAATAAATAACATTTAAATAATGTTGTTTGATTTCCCGCCCTGAATCAATATACATCATGGCAAGGTTTATTGTTACTATCTAAAGTCGTTTTGATCATCTTAAAATACATTCTTTAAGCGTGCTTTTAAGTAACTAGTGTTTTAAAACGATGAGAGCATTAAACCTTTTACTGTTTCGGAAAACCCATTGAACAATGACATCACGTTACTCCAAGAAGGTGGGCTTAAGACACTGACGCAGTGTCAAGGCGTTGCTACTCCACTTCCCAAACGTTCAGGATTACAGGCGCAGAGAAAAGGCGGAGACACGAGGAGGGAGTGTGGCGAATACCCCGTAGTATTTTATTAAAATCCATTTGCTGTCGTTTAACTGTCTGGAGCTGTGTGGATGCCGTGGTATCAGCGGACGCGCTGGCGGTGCCAGGCAAAGCGTCTCTGTCTCGGACAGGTTTTGCCATACTTTTACTTGAGGTAGGCTATGTTTCTTGTACATTGTAGTCGATGGCGCAGATAAAGAGGATGTGTGAAACCCCGCTGCTCTACTCCAGCTGCTTGGATGTGATTGAAGGATTCGACTCGTTTTTGTGTCAAAGTGGAGTTATCGTTAGTGATATGTTTTTCATGGTTGACTTCATGTGGACTGTAGAACAGAGAACGGCTATCGGTGAAGAAATCGAAAGGGCCACCATGCTGCCAGGATAAATTGCAACGGGGAGGGACATAGCTGCAATACGATGGCCGAGAATGAGAACAATCTAAAGACAGCCAGGTTATGGAGGGACGCTGCTTTACGTTCCAGGAAACTGAGGAGCAATTTGCGTCAGCTCACTCTTAGCACGAAGAACAGTCAGAAAATTACGTTACCCGAAGACATCAAGGAGATTGAAGTGCTCAATCTAGGTAATAATTCTCTCCAGGAGCTTCCCGAGGGACTGGGTTCAACCCTTACGAAGCTTCGCGTCCTTATCCTTCGCAGGAATAAGTTTGCAACTGTGCCCTCTCCAGTATTTGAGCTTAGTCAGTTAGTTGAACTAGATATTAGTCATAACTGTCTGAGTCATTTATCAGAAGATATCGATCTTTTGAAAGGTCTTAAAAAGCTCTGCATTAGCCACAACAAGATTCAGTACCTTCCGTCTCAAATTGGAACACTGCAGTGCTTGGAGGAGCTTGACATAAGCTTCAATGAGCTCCATGATCTGCCCAGAACCTTCTCGCAGCTCAGGAAGCTCAGAACACTCGATGTAGATCACAACAAGTTGCATCGTTTCCCACCAGAGATTCTTGCTCTCACTGACCTAGAGGAGCTTGATTGTTCTGGGAATAAACTAGAGGGCCTCCCAGGTAATGTAATGATGCTCCAGTCCATCAAAATTTTGTGGCTCAGTAGTACTCACATCTCTTCGTTACCAGAGACGTTTTGTGATCTGAAACACCTGGAGAGTTTGATGCTTGATAACAATTTCCTCATGGCTCTGCCCCAGTCATTTGGGAAAATGCAAAAGCTGAAAATGCTTAATCTTTCATCCAACTCCTTTGAAGATTTTCCTCAGGTTATTCTCAAGATCAGTAGTTTGGAGGAACTGTATTTGAGCAGAAATAGATTGTCCTTTCTTCCGGAGGAGGTAGGCCAGTTGTCTAGCCTTGCAAATTTGTGGCTGGACAATAATAGAATAACATTTCTCCCAGACTCAATTGTTGAGCTGGAGAAACTGGAGGAGCTGGTTTTACAGGGTAACCAAATTGCCATACTTCCAGACAATTTTGGAAAGCTTGCTAAAGTATCCATTTGGAAAGTTAAGGACAATCCTCTTATACAGCCTCCGTATGAGGTCTGTATGAAGGGGATTCCATATATAGCTGCGTATCAGAAGGAGCTTGCCCACTCTCAGTCTGCTATTAAACCAAGACTGAAGCTTGTTTTGATGGGGCAAAAAAATGCAGGGAAAACAAAGCTCAGGCAAAGCATTGTTAGCAAACCATTAGATGCTAAAGAACCAAGTGGAGGTAGAGGGATAGATGTGACAAACTGGATAGCAGATGCTCACCGCAGTCTTACTTTCATTGTGTATGATTTATCAGGGAAGCAGAATTATGATCTCATCAAACAGTTTTTCCTTTCACCCGGAGCTCTTTACATCTTGGTGGTGAATTTAAGGTCATACACATGTAAGACGTTTTACTCCAGCGTGGGGTATTTTCTCCACCTGCTGGGTGCCAAGGTGCCTCATGCGGTGGTGTGCATTGTAGGCACCCACACTGACCTGTGTGAGGAGATGGAGCTGGAGGAGAAGTGCTTGGATATTCACAGGCAGATCTCCCTCCAGGAAAGGAGAGACATCAGTTGTTTGCAGACACTGGCCATGGAGGTTGACCAGGCACTGGAACAGGGCTATGACATCAGAGCATGTAGCCCACACGTGCTCTTTTATGGAGTCTCGGACAAGAATCTGAGACGTAAAAAAGCCCAGCTGCAGTACATGCTCAACAACCGGCTGCAGATTTTGTCACCGGTACTTTGTGTCAGCTGTGTGGAGACGCAGAAGAATGTCCAGCGCTTGAAGGAGAAACTCATGTCTGTTGCAGATCACCGTGAGATCTTCCCTAACCTTCACAGAGTGCTGCCAAAGTCTTGGCAGATGCTGGAAGAGCTTCACTTTAAGCCACAGGGCCTGTGCCTCTCGTGGTGGGACTCGGCCCGACTGGGTCTGCAGGCAGGCCTAACGGAGGACCGTTTGCAGAGTGCCCTCTCATATCTACACGAGAGCGGTAAATTGCTGTACTTTGAAGACAGTGTCATGCTAAAGGAATACGTCTTCCACAATCTGCCATGTTTCATTGCCATCTTGAATGTCTTCTTTCAAAAGGACCTTCCCACAATGCTGGAAAAGCTCCATTGTGAAGGAGATGGAGGGGAGGGTGCTACAGCCTCCCAGATGCAGCACCACATGGAAAGCTTCCTGCTGCAGGGCCTTCTGCCGTCCAACGTCATCCGCCTGCTCCTCAGACCTCTTGTGCAGACGCAGCAGGATTTGCACCTTATCATGGAGCTGCTGGAGAAGATGGGGGTTTGCTACTGCGTCAACAAACCCCGCAGCAAGCCGCTAAATGGGGCCACCATGTTGTACAAGTTCCCCAGCCTGGTCAGTGATGAGGATTCTCACGCTGAGCCTTGGCTCAACGACAGCTCACTGATCCCTGGTCAGTTCTTCTCTGTGGAACAGCTGCAGATTGAGTACAACTTTCCTTTCCTCATCCCACCTGGACTCTTTGCACGGTACAGCGTGCAGATCAACAGACACATCGTGCAGCGTTCTGATGGAAGGCATTACATCTTTGCCTACCGGGGTAAAGTGCCTGTGACGGTTAGCTACCGGCCCTCACGGAACAGACAGCAGCCAGAGATCCTTGCCATTTCTAGCCATGCATCTTTGCCAAATATCTGGACAGCTTGGCAAGCCATTACCCCCCTGGTGGAGGAGTTGAATGTTCTTCTTCAGGAATGGCCTGGTCTCCATTACTCTGTACATGTCCTGTGTTCCAAGTGCCTGAAGAGAGGGTCACTCAGCCCACATTCCTTTCCAGGTGAGTGGGATGATTCATGTTCATTTTGTTTTGATATGTATTTAATTATTTACTCGAAGGCAGAGCTTCACAGTGAGTAGTGATGTTTATATTTTTGTTACTATATAACCATATTGTAAAAAAAAAAAATTAATTCTAATGAGGACTTTTATCACTGTTGGATAAGTGAAAAATCATATCAGAGTACTGCACTTTACCAGAGATCTTATCAGGGTAAAATAATATCAGGTTGCAAACATTAATCATATTAATACTAGGACAAATAGAGGCAAAGTTTGTTTAGCTTTGACAGATCCAGATAGCCACCACAGTGCTAACTGTCACCGTGTGAGTCAATGATGGGAGTAATTAATGTAGCACTCACTGCTACATTAAAGGCTGAATCTGAGTGATACAGCACTGGGTGGTGATGGAGGCTGAACAAAAGCGTATGTGATGGATGGGTAGTGGCAGGAGGAGGCTCCCTCAGTGGGCCTGCAGCCCCACCTAGAAACCCAAATTACCCAGCCTGTCTCACTGATCAGAGCATGCATGCAGAAACTTGCGCGGAGGCAGAGTGGGTTACCATGGTAACAGAGTATGCTAGTTCAGGGGAAGCAGAGAACGTGAGAGTAGCACCCTCCAGACTGGTGTAGTTTGTAACACCCAAACATGGTGGGGTGTGGTGGGGAATCACCACAAATCTAAATAAAACCTGCAAGTCATTTTTTTAGCTCATACAGATGAATTGTATGTTGTTGTTTTTTTTTCTTCTTTATGATTTGCCCACAAATGTTCAGCCTACATGCTGTTTGCTTTTATTGCTGCAAATCAAGAAATTCAATATACATCAGTATAGATCGTTCTCTCACTCGTTATTGGTGGGCTCTTTTGTATTTCTCATCACAGAGCCCATGCAGGGTGCATTTCAGTGAGTTTTCTGCCATCTGTGGTCATAACTGTTTCAGTCATTTAGCACCACGCTATTCTATGGTGAACACACTTATTGGCTTGCTTGCAGGAACAAACCCCTCTTGTCTGGATATGGCTGTAGGCCAGGGATTGTTCTGTAGTTGTGTATGTGCACTGCTGATGGTAAAGACTGCTGGTTCCTTTATGCAAAAGTAATAATCTGAGGTGAGGTGCAATCTGGGAAATGTATTCTTTAGTAAATATATCGTCCAGGTACTTGTGCATTAGTGCAAGCTTTTACAAATCCTGTAAGCGCAGTAAGCAGTGGGGAATGTGATTTAGTAATAGGATTAGTGACTCTGTGTGAATTAATCTTGAACGATTCCTGAAGATGTAGACATTAGGCAAATATGACAGGACTTACATTCTTTTCATAGGTTATATACTGATTATAACCTGTAATAGACCCGTTTTCAGTTTCCCGCTTCTTTTTTTCACATTTGGCATTAGAATAACATTTGGATTCTGATTTATTGTGAAGTGTTTTATTTAAAAGAAAGGTCACATTCCAAAATTCACTTGACCTTCAGGTAGATGGAGGGATGAGGTCATTTTAACTGACAACTGAGCTGTTTTGACTATTTATGGACTTAGTGCAGACGTATTTAGAATCTTACAACTAAGGTATGAGGGTTAAGGAATTGGGTTGTGGTAGGGTTGTATGACACACCTTGCCCATATTTGCTAGAGAACAGTCATAAAGATCTGTGTTTATTTCAGCTTGGGTAATGAGGCAGAGCTTTATGTGGCATAACATAGCAGCAATTTTTGGCTTATTTTGAAACCAAAACCATTTGTTCTCTCTGTGGACACCGTTCTTTACAAGCCCAGTGAGGGAACAGGCAGAGCAGTACAGACTTGCACTGCTGTGGATTTCTGAACGCTGTGCTCCTGTTTTGTTCTTTGTACTCCCAACTCCTTCACTTCCTCATCCACCACTGAGAAAGTCTTTGTACTGAGCGAGTTTGTGCTTCCACTTTACATTTAGTGAATTTGTACTACCGTGGTTTAAAAAGCAGATGCCCACAGTAGAGATCCAACAATCATCCACCTATTGCCTCAGCCTAGTACGTTAATTAAACTCCTCGGTTTTATCAGTTTTCATTAGCAAGCTCTTCTGTGCACGAGGGCCAAAAAGGAGTTGGTTCTTCCTACCATATGCAGGCCTTCTTTATTTTTGGACAAGTCAGAACAACAAGTTTAGCAGTGCAGTTTTTCATCACGCCTTATTTGGAAATGATATTTTTGGCCTGCTCACATGTTGATTCTGTCGTGGGGCTCCTCTCCCTCGCAGACTAAACACGGTGCGAGTGATGAGTGCACTGCCTCGTCCTTCTCACGTGAGCCATGCTAATGCCTTGCCGCTGGATTAATAACAGCATTTTAATTCCGTCACCTGTTTCGTAACTCCATTGCCCAGGATTGAACTTCCCTTAATTGCTTCAGCTGCAAATGTTGGTTTATGTGAATTTTAAAAAGTAGCTCCGAATAATGTTGTTGTTTTTTTTGTACAAAGTGGCATTATGTTTCATACTTTCAGTAGAAATGTATTGGCTAGGGTTTTGCAACCTCAGAGAGGCATGAGACCCACCCAAGCTGCCCAGCACGTGGAACGTACCACTTCAGTTTGCTTAGCTTCCTCCAAATGATTTATTTTGGCTTTGATGGATGTGTTGTATTGTCGGTCATTGGCTTGTGCATTAGGCATTCCTCGCAATGAACTTTTCCACCAGCTGTTAAGCTGATATGAAGCCAAACACGGGCAGTAGCACCATGAACGAGGGCCTTGGACTGTCCACTATCCATTTGTTTTAACTGTGCTGCAAATTCTTACTTTGTTCTTTTTTAAAAAAGAAAAACCTGCACTACCCATGTCCTATGTAATTATAAGCCTTGTTGATATTTAAGAATGTCTGATTACCTAATGATATATGTAGTTTTTTTTTTTGTAGTTAATTATTTTCTCATCAGCACTGCTGCTGAAAAAAGCAGTGTAAGCAGTTGGTAAGGTGTGGTTGTTGTATTCTGATCAATCTGCAATGTGTCATAAAAAGACTGTCTTCCCCTGTCTGGGTGACTGTTTGGATACACCCGTCATTCTCCCAGTGAGCCATATCCTCTCGAGTTGCTTCACAGCTGATGAAGTATTCTCACACTAAACCACATTACTTAGCTGTGTTCCTCAGGGCTGGCTAGCTGTGCAGGAGGAGCTGGGGTTTGGCGCACTTTGGTTTCACACATAAATCCGTCACCTCTGACACTTCTAGGCATCACTATTTAAGGCAATAAATCTAAAGGTACATGTTGTTTTTTTTTGTTTGGGGTGTGATTTGCTTTCTCTCAGTTCTGGTGATTCAAGTTGCGCCAGACAACATGCAGGGACCTGGTACAGGACAAGGTGTTATGTCCTCATAACAAGCTGGAGTTCTACAGCACCTTACAAATGTCAAAGTGCAAGATTTATGCGACGGGTTTGTTTATGCCATGTTACAGATGGGTTTTGGAATGTGATGGAATGTGATACGATTATCAGAAACTGAATGTGTTTCAACAGTTTAGCATAACTGTGCGCTAATAAATGCTACTTTCTCTTGATTATTGCACTGCAGTTATACTTTTTAGAACTTTTGGAGTGAGGGAAGAGATTGGGTGTTTTTGACCATTTTTTTTCAGAAACCTTAAATACCCAGTGTTCAGTAGCTCCAAAGTGGTTTATTTGGTTTCCTTGATTATCTCTGATTAACCTACTTGAAACACACTGAATGGTTCACCAAAAGTATTGTTTTGCAGACCTGTTAACTGAAATACTGTTTAAAACATGTTCTGTGGTATTTTATTTGTGCAGTACTTATTTACATTGTAATTAGGTCATAACATTGCAATACCTTTTCCCCAGCTCATCTAGCTTGAGTTTGTTTAGCCCTTAGTAATGTAAGGTAGCCTATTCAGTTAAATTGATTGTTATGTGTATTTTCAAACCATCAACATTTGTTTTGATTAAAGGTTTTATTCACTCAGTATTATAGTAACAAAATATATTTTATTGGTACAGTTGGAAAGAACCTCATCGTAGTCCACTGATATCGGGTCACTACACTGGATACAGGAAAGACTGCTAGTGTGTGTAACAGGAAACCTGTGGGTGTTTCCATTATATTGGATCTCGTGAGATGTCTGGCTTTCCTGGCTAAACCCTCAAGTTTATAAGAGAAAGTGACACTAGATTGCTCTCTCCAAGTTGTAATAATATCTGCATTGTGGTCTCCATCCAATAAGTGTCTCCCTCAGAGCTGACGTGGTTCTATAAAGATTTACCTATAAATATCTACATGAGGCAGAGGATGTTGCGCAATTTATTCATCCTGAATGTTTAAATGTATCAAGTTTTTTTAAGGTTAAAATTCCAAGTTGAGATTCACATGGCCTTCTCTCATGGCCTTCTCTTCTCCCATGCTATGTGATCTCATTTGTTTTGATGTTTTGTATGCTTGCGTCGTTGTGCTAGGAAATGCTGTTAGGAAAGACAAAATAATCCCTGGGAGATTGTCAATCCTGTTATGTCCTAGTGTTCCCTGGAGTCCTGTACACCACAAGCCTTCTGCCTGGTCTCAGTCACATTTCCTCTAATGGCTCGGAGGGTAAAAGCTTAGTCTTGGTGTTACCTTCTCAGGCCTGCCACATGAGGCTTGCTAGAGCTGATGGAGAACCACTGTACATTTTAAAAACATTTTACCATGAATGGGCATTTATAAACCCATTATAAACCCAGAAGTGCCCTCTGTCCCAGCCAAAAGCTGCCATACTGAGTGAATGTACCAATAAAATATGCAGGTACACATGGCACAGGAGTGGTTTCAACATGCCATTGATTGGATTACTAGTTCATGTTAAGTGGCCACTCCGTTTAACGTGGCAGAGCTTCTGTTTATCAAGGCCGTTGAAGTGAAAGTACTGATGAGGGTGCTTATGGAGGTCACATGACCCAGTCTCTGGCTCGGCCTGTGCCATGTAGCATCCATGGGAGTTTCCATGTTTGTCATAGGCCTAATGTTTTAAACCATCATCCCCTCCCTGCCCTCCAGCTCCGATGGAACCTGCTCCACTGTTTAATCTCCGGTGTTGATCTTCACTGACTTCCTGCATGCTTTCATTCCAGAGCATTATTTTAGATTGTCATTCTTTTGACAGTATAGATATGAAAAACAAAACCACAGAGAACTTTGAGCTCCATCGTGCCGGTTCAGTAATACACATAATCGTACACGTTATGTAACTTCTCTTGAAGCTGTTCGTTGTGTTTTTTCTGTTAATGCAGTACTGGCTACTGTAGTACTGATTTTGCAGAAGGACATTCGCAAAATTTCCTGTTATGAGTTGTAAGCGGTCTGGCCAGTCTCAGACATTCCTTTTTTTGTGGGAAGTTTGATGAATGAATGTATTTACGTGATTTATGTGAACAAATTATAGACAAATTTAGTTAAGCAAGAAAAATGTTTACAGATCAGCCTAGAGCAGTGAAAATAATAGTGGCTCTTAGACAGTATATTCTTACAAATCATTAGTTTTGCTCTTAGCCATTATCAGTCATATAGGAATTTTGATAATATGTTAAAATATGTTCTTAATATGTTAAAGCTAATGAATTTTGAGGTGGCATTGGTGAATAAATCTTAATCTAAACCGAAGCATATATTTTTAAAATGAACACTTAACATTAAACATTTCAATAAATTCTAAAGTGTAACTTATTAAATAAGATTGATAAACATATTTTCCTATTCGTTATCTGTTTTGGTACAGTTACTACGTGTTAAGGTACACTGTATGAATGTATGACAACCTGAGTCTGAAAAAAATTATAACAATGCACCCTAAAACCAAACATTTGGCACTTTGCTTTTAAATGCAGGGCAAGACATGTCACAATTGCAGTATTTTCCAATATAATTGCAGTTACAGCATTTCGACTGTATTGCACAGCGCTCCGCAGGGACAAGGTTCTCACACAGTCGTGACCTTTGCAGCCAGATTCAGCTCTTCTTCCTACCTACCCTCCCTTCCCTGCTGCGACATGGCCTTGAACAATGCTCTAGCATTTCCAGACATACTGCCTTCCTTTCCTACACTGACTTTGATCAGAGAGGTCTGCATTGTTCTGCGTATGAGGATCTCTGTGTGTGGACTGTGTTTCACTTGCTGAAATATTCGTATGCCTTTTCTGATGGGCCGTTTTGCATCGGTGAGCCGAGGGTAAATGAAAGGTCACTGAGCGAAGATGTGGTCTTGCCTTGTGTTTTTGTTCGGCTTCAGGATGAGTCCAGCATGCTGGTTTACTCAAGTGTCTGCATCCCTTCTGATTAAGTCAAACGTAGCTAATGTGTAAATATTAGGAATATTAACTTGGATTTAAATATAACATTAAATATCTATGGGAGTTTGCACTGTTAAATTGATGTTTAGATTGATGTTAAAAATGCAGTGATGTGGAACCTTATTGCATTAACAGACCATTGGTTTAGGTATCCTTCAGAGGAACCCTAGCTGGTTTTAGGATGTCAGGATGTAGACCAGCTGACCTTCAGGCCCAGCGAAACAGAGCTACTAGTCTCCAGCTGCCATCTCTACCAATGACCTCCCAGCGAGCCCAAGCAGGGCTCATACCCATAGCTGCTCCCACAGGCAGGCTCACTGGACTGGAAGGGGACTTTTTAACGTTGGAATGGGTCCTTGGCAGGTCTCCAGGGTGATGCGCGCCTAAAGAGTTTCAGCAACCTTTCAGCGAAGTCTCTTCTAAAGCTGCCGTAACATCTTCTCGAGAACGCGGTTTGTCTTCGACGGAGTTCTGCGCAGCAGATGTAGCCTTCTCCGCTCCCTCCCTCACACCAGCCAAGCCAGAAAGGAGCGCAAGATTCAGAGCTGCAGGTGTTTCTGGCATAGTAAAGTGTTCTGGCCTCTCCACAGCAAAGAGCTGCCTGTGCAACTCTCCAGACTCCGGTCTCTGGACTCCACAACAATCCCAACAGGAAATGACCTTGGTTGCTTCTTTTTTAGACCGTTGCCTCAAGCTTGTTTTGTTGCTTGAGACGGATGTTTAAGTTAAACTTGGTCACGCGTTTCTCTGGTCAGGTCTGTTGTTGCTAAACGGCTCCATTCCTCTCATCTGATTTAGCTTTGGTTTCGCTCATGAATTGACTTGTGACTCTTTCATTTGCCCCTCCCCCACTTTGTTAGCTCTGACAGCGCGTTGCATAGTTCAACTGGAAAATGGCTGTTCTGTCACGTTTCCAGTGTCCAGTGACTCAACCTTCGGTCAGTGACTTCATTCAACTCAGTGTGTCCACTCTGTATACGGAGCACAAGGTGAAAGAACATGTTTAACTGTTGCCAAGCACCCATCTTTAATGGATCTCCTCGTCACCATTGAGTTCAGAATGTTTTATCATCCAGGCTGTTCCTCAGGACAATGTATCTTTGAACCTCATTCCATGTTGTCTTTACTAGTACTAGTAATAGTGAGATCACTGGGAGACGAGCAGTGCATTCATTTGCATTATTTCCATAGAAAGATGTTTTTATTCATGATGAATAACAAATGTTTACAGTGGGCTACCCATGTTTAATAAATGCCATCTGTGATTACATGGACATCCAGTACTTAACATTTTGAGGTTATAGACCACAATGCCCTTTTAATAGCCAAAGTGCAGCCTGTAGCAGCATTTACAAGGGTGTGTGTGTGTGTGTGTGTGTGTTTGTATACATGTGTATGTGTGTTTCTATTCAGTAGGGTTTTTTCTGTCCATGAAATGGAAGTTCCATTCGATTAGGAAACTGAATAGTAAATCTCCTCACTGGTTGGGGACTCTGGGTTAGATTCGTCTGTCTGGTAAGCGGGGGGGGGTGGGCAGTGCCTTAAGGTAGATCTTGCTCTGACCTTTGAACTTGCTGTAGCTTGGTTATCCAGCAGCATGGAAACATCTTCTACACACAGGCCTTTGACTGGAGCGTCAGCTCTTCCAGACGTCCAGCTAAGCAACATGAAGCTCCTCCGTGATGCTTGATGAACTTTACTCTCGCATGCATGAGACAGAACGAGGAAGGCGTCTGTGATCCGTGTGCTTGAGTGCTCCTTTTTTTTTTACTGGAAATGTGCATAAGCACAGAGGTTCTGGTTCCCAGCATGCATTTTGCTAGGTAGGCTATTTTTTGTGAGAAATGGCTAACCATATGCCTGCATCGATCAGTTTGATGCTCTGCACAAGTGCGTCTGAGTCAGCATTAGCAGTGCGTTTGCGAGTAAGGAAGGAGGGGTGGGGTGGAGAGAGGGTGAAGCGCTGCTAGTCTCGGTGCAGTACTCTGCCTGAGTGATGATCCTGAGGCAGGACGTCAGTTTGCGGCTCCGACCCCTCTGACCCCAGGCCTCCCGTGACCTTCTGCACCCTGCTCAAACTGCCACCAGGCCGTCTGTCCTGCCACAGGACCCAACTCCTGCAGTACAGCACACACCCCGACCATGTGGAACCCAACCTAATCGTGTTCTTACACCCCCAGGGTTTCCCATCTACATCAGGTGAAACAAACAGGCTTTTATATGCATTCCGCCTCATTAATTGGGCATAAACCTTTATATAAAATTGCCATTTAGTACTTGGTTATAAATGCTCTGCAGGCAGGGATGTCCAGGCATGTCCAGACATGTCCTCTAGCAGGGCTTGAACAGAGCCATTCATCTCACTGCTGTCTTTTTTTGTTTTAAACCTTCAGTCATCAGTCAGTGGGTTCACATCAGGTGACGGACTTGTCCAGTTAAGAGCATTACTTATTTGAGGATTATAATTGATAAATAAAAACCTTATAATTGATTTAGCACGGTATGTTTTAAGATTCCTTTATTTTGGGGCACATGGTTGGATCTGGGGGAGGGAAGATATTTCTGTGCACTATACATTTCACCCTGTTTGTGCTGTCAACAGTCACTTCAATAAAGATAAGTGAGCCACTTCCACAGGCAGCCAGGAAACTCTATGCTGCCACATTTTTCTAGATCAAATGTTCTGGATTATTTGAACAGATCATTTTCTGTTGCTAAGCACCAGATGTCATACTTGCTTTTAAACTGTATACTAAACAATTGAGTTTTATGATTTGTCATGTGTCATGACCTGCTTTACAGGCGCTGAAACACAATTGCACTAACTCCAGATGCCTGTGGGAGATCTCGTACATGAACTAATGATGCACTGATGCACAGTTTGTTCAATTACTTTTGCTCCACTAAAATGGGAAGACTTTGCATTAAAAGAGCTTTAATTTCTTTGGTGTTCACCTTGTAAACGGAGGAAAAGTGACATTTTCATGGCTCAGTTGCTTAGAAAGCAGATGGTGCAGCGAGATCATTCGTGTGCATTTCTCCCAAGTTCATTGCAAAAGTCTTTTACCTTTGAGCTCATTTTAGTAAATGCAGGTTAGAGTCCAGAGATATTTTGTGTAGCTAAGTTAGCGATAACCGGTAGAGCACATTCTGTTCCAGTTGCCCAGTGTTTAGTTCAGAAGAATGTTTGTTTTGGACACTCTTCTGAATCCACATCCTCGGGACACTTGGAGGAGGAGGTGATGAATTCCAGAAGGTCTCCTGACCCAGATTTCAACTAGTGCCAAGGCTTACTGAGCAAGTCACAGCATGTAGCTGACAATGATTAAAAACCGTGGAAATGACCCAGAATGAGAGAGGAAGTTCTAGACAAGAATTTGTGAGAGCATTCATTCATTCATTCATTCATTCATTTTCTGATGGCAATATGTCTGAAATATTCCTTTTGAGTGGGTTTGTACTCTGTAAAGGAATGCATGGTGCTGGAGACATTTTATGTTCATGCTTTTTGTCTGTGTTTGACAGACACCACTAGTGAGCTTGGATTTGCACTATAATTCGTTCAGCAGTACAAAGTACTGAAAAACAAAGTTTATCCTGATTATTCGAAAGGCTTAGAGTAGTTGCAATTCCTGGGGAGGTTTTTTTTTTTTTTTTTTTTTTTTTCCCCTCCATTCACAAATGCTCATGTTTTTCCTCATGTTTTTGAGCGGTGTCCAGTGATCTCTATTATTGTATTCTTGTTATTGTAAAGGTGTGCACACGGTTTGTATTTTTGTTGTGGCTGTAAAGGGTAAAGACCTACTCCTCTTTTTAGGAACATGTCGGCATGCTTTTACAGTGTTTCTATTGACTCACTAGTGCTTGGGCCAAGAGACTAGACGAGATGCCTGTGTGTGTAGTCACTGCAGGCTTTGTTATGGAAACGGCCTCACTGCTCCATCTGAACAGCAGTTTCCTGTCTCGGAGAGCACAGGATATTTCACGAGCAGTGTGTCACTCGTATTTTCAGTCATGTAGGCCAGACAGAGCTGTGTGTGTGTGTGTGTGTGTGTGTGTGTGTGTGTGTGTGTGTGGACCTCCTTTTGCAAAGGCTCTTCACTGTCTGCTCCTTGTCTAGATCACCGTCTTCTGTCTCGGGGTTCCAGAAAACCACTGGGGTTCAGTTCCTTTGACCTGACCTCCGTGGCCTTCAGGCAAGCACCAGGTCTGCGTCTCATTAAGGACTGCACTGAACTCTTCGCTTCTAACACTGTCTGCTACTCATCAATAATTGAGTAAAGCAGTGTCTCTCTTTGGCAGCATGCAAGAGGCCTGGAGTTTCAACACATTTCCTTAAGTACATCCAAAAACCATGGCTAGTTTGTTTTTCTATCCACCCCAGACTTTCTGTGTGTGTGTGTGTGTATGTGTGTGTGTGTGTGTATATGTGTATAT
>JAOXYF010000003.1:9036766-9058364 GCA_028565775.1 Sternarchorhynchus goeldii | reverse complement strand
TTGGAATAAGGCTGTAACGTAACAAAATGTGGAAAAAGTGAAGCGCTGTGAATACTTTCCGGATGCACTGTACATCTGATCTCTAGGAAGTGATGAGGTATCTACCCAGGTGTCCAGTGGAGATGTGGAGTTAACATGAATGGGGGGGATGGATGAACATGGGTAGTCCATGGGCCCACACTTGCATTCCATTTTTAAGACGGGACTTAATGGTAAATATTGTTTAGCTGATTTATAACCAGTCCAGGTGGTTTTGGAAACAGTTCCAGAGCTTTATTTAAACACGCCCTGATAGCTTCTGACCCATCCATTAACCTTAAGCGCTGTTTTAAATGAGCGCATTTAGCACCTTGGTCTCATCTCAACTACGTGTGAAGTGGCTTTGTTCCAGCAGCGGCAAAGCAGCCACAACAGACAGACAGGAGCAGCCTTGAAATGAAAAACTGTCCATTTCAGAGAAGAAAACAGAATCTGTTCGAAGTCGTGGGCTACAGTGCTGCCCTTGTGTGTCGTGTTCAGGTGAGGAAGAGGAGGCGGGGCTCTCACCTCTTTGGTGATGAAGGAGCTCAGCAACGTCACGACAGACCAGAAGAAGATGCCGCAGCTCAGGATGACCTTCCTGTTAAAGCGGTCACCTAGGTAACCAAAGATGGGGGCAGCCACCATGAAACTGCAGATGAAAACTGCGAAACATAAAAAAAGAGAGAATTTCACATTTTAATCCATTTTAATTGGTCTGTTTACATATGACATGATATTCTGAATGGGCATCATAATGTACGAAGGGAAGACAGGCATATTGATGATTATGAGCTGCTTAAATAATAGTTAAAAACAAGCTTTTCCACTATTTATTGGAAGCTGTATCAAATTCCTCCTCCAAGACTCCCTGATTCAGCTTCCCTGCCCACTCTCTACCCACAAGCCCCTGGTGCTTTATTCTCTGTGTCCAAGCAACAGCTATTTCGACATATTAACACGCATTCAAGGGCGTTTGAAGGTCTGGAAAAGAATGGCTCAGGATTGTTTTGGACAATTTTGCCCTCACGAGCTTGAGCGCATGGGTTTGCATAGCATATGTGTCAAATTTGCCACGTAGCGATGTTATGCAGTGTGACGTTTCAGGTCTCCTTCTAAGACAAATTCCATCGGAATGGGTCATTAAAGTTTAGGGAAACTACTGGCTTTTATTTTCGACGCTGCCAGTAAGTTACAGTAAGTCAAAAGTGAAATGAAGTACAAAGAAAATATTTGCAGCAAAAGGTTTATTATGCACTTCCCGATTTGGAAGATGCTGATAATGAAAATAACCAGGGAGCGGCTGAAAGATAGAAAGAGGATGTTGAATTGATGATGCCCTGCGCTAGAACTGTGGGAAGGACTGATTCCTTCGTTATTTGTAATCATTGGTATGCTGGACGTCGGATTTAAGGCTTAGCGCTCTGCTGTGAGATGGGTGTTGCGAGATATGTGTGTATCAGTAATGACCGAGGATGACTGATTATGACCTAAGTAGAATCTGCCTTAGTAATCTCACACGCACACACAATTTGCGTAAGTGGTCTGTACTGTGAAGTGCTGTCGCTGTCAGCTTATAACATTCTGTGTTGAGATTCCTCGTGATACTGAATGTAATTACAGTAGCCAGTCAGCAAAAAGCTGTTATCTGAACTGACAGTCACGAATACCGCGAGCCACCCCCTCGATATTCCTCCCGTTATTGTCGATTCCGAAACTGGCCACACGTCCCAGAAAACTAACGTTGCTGAAATATTATCCAGTTTTCTGCCAGCTATTGATGTCTCCGTTTGGGCCTTTAATAACTCGCACTTTTTTAAGAAGAAGCTTGCCTGCCTCTTCGAACCAGAATAACATTCAACCGAGAAGCCGACAGCGGTCCCGGAGCGAGCCAGCCGCGACGTCAGCGCTGGCCGCACGCGGCAGATCTGTACAAATTACCGCGCCACTTCACTAAACGACTCACGCTCGCGCGTTCACTGTTCCTAATTAGAGTGCCTCAGAGAGCGACTCCATCAGACGTCTGCTTCGCCACTATTCAGCCAACGAAAACTAACAAACAACTTTGCGGTGTCGGTGTGGATTTTTTTTTTTTTTTTAGCGAAGTAAAGGTTTAAATTCCAAGATGCGCATGTCATAAACGGTGGTTATTCCTGTAAATGTCAATCACACAGCTGGCGCAACAGAGCGACGGGTCAGGGGACTTCTGGCAGCTGGTAAGGGTTTTTCAGAGGGCATCTTCTGCCTGGGGTCGTTTTTAAGCTCTGACATCTGTTCTCACCCTATTCAGTGCAGTATCACACCTCACCAATAATATTCCTCTCATGACCATGTATTTCTATTTAGCAATGGGAGTGTTACATAAACCATGACCTAATGCCTGGAGACCTTTAACTAAATAAATCCAAAAGGCAAACAATAAAACATCATTGTGTTGGAATTTCTTTAAATGACAGACGGAATGCAGTGTTTCCGTTTGCCTTTAGCTGCAGAGTGATGAGTTTCTACCACACCCGAACATGCTCAAGTCAGTGTCATTAATAAGCAGGTATTAATAAGGCAATACTCAAACGGTCCTGTTGCTCCATGTGTCTCGCTGAGCCAGAGCAGAATGTCCTGCAACTAACCTGTGACTGAGTCACCGCTGCCAGGGAAGAGCTCCTGAAACTACAGCCCCCGCACTGGGGGCTTAAGCGTAGTCTCACCGTCACCAGCCGCAAACCTCCCCAGACGGTAGTCCACTGCTGTGTGTGTGTGTGTGTGTGTGTGTGTATCTAAGCAATCTACGAAGCTCTGGACAGAAGCTTAAAAGCAGTTTTTGGTGTGTGGAAGGAACTGCTCTTTTTCTCTCTCTGTCTCTTTCTCTCTCCCTCAGTCTCTCTCTCTCTCACACACACAGACACACACACACAATCATGGTACACAGGCACTTGGAATCTGCACTGGGCCACTGATCGATTGTGTAATGCTAAATTAAGCCGGTGAGTGTGTGCGCTGTTCAGGGAGACTGAACTGCTTTTAGTTCATCCCTCTTGCACTGCAGATACAGAGAGAAAGAAAAAGAGAGAGAAAGAGAGAGAGAGAGAGAAAGGTCCAGAAACTGTAGCTCAGACTGCAGTGTCATATACTATATAAAACGGCTAAGATGAATGCAGTGTGAGTGAAGTGAAACTAAGCTCCAGGGACTGTCCCAGCTGTTACCATCAAAATGAGCAGAATGTGAAGATTCACAGTGGGTTTAGTCTTCAGAAGAGCAAAAACACCTCACTGAAGTTTGTCACCTCCAAAACTATGAAGTTGATGCGTATGCACCTGCGTGCATGCACAAAAGAGAGGTAGTGACTGACAGGTGCAGAGAGAGGCGTTAAATGTGTGTTAGCAGCCCCAGCTCCCGTTACATGTTACAGTGCATGACAGAGAACTGAGCTGAGCTCACCTGCAGTGTGTCTGACAATGACACATTCACCACAGCTTTCTGCATGACAGTTACGCACTGCCGTGTGTGTGTGTGTGTGTGTGTGTGTGTGTATAGAGGGAAAAATGAAAAAAGAAGACAAATGGACATGGCATTGTGTGTCGGAGGAAAAAATGTTATATATGCACATATAAATATCCAGGTTTCGCCTTCTCACCCTGGTGAAGTATCTGTAACCTACTGGGCCTGCTGGCTGAGGCATCGCCGGCCATTCCAGATGTGTGGATTTGCATGTGCCTCGAGGGAGCGGCCGGACTCACCTACATTCCCGGGTGACAGAGGAAGCAAGAACTGGGAGGGGCTCCATAGTTAAGCTTCTTAACTCCACAGAAGACAAGCTCCGCCCATTCTGCTAAATGTCAAACATTATATCACCCAGGAAATATGTATCGTGTGAAATGAGTTTTGTTGCCTCTAGTTAAAAAAACAAAAAAGCCACCTTGACTATAAACTGAAAGAAACACAGTGGCCATAATCTTTCACAGCCAGGACTGTTCCAGAACCCCCTCCGCCCACCCCCGTCATCTCCTCTCACCGACTCAAACGGCCCTTCACCTGAACGCCGTTGTCATGACATTCAGCATCACCATTGATCTGCACTACTGATGAAAGTTGATCGTCTGGTTTAACTTGGCACATAACGATGTTGATTAATGCGTGCTGTCCCTGTTAATTATGACTGTGGCTGCCTGGTGGGACCGACGTTCCCGAAACGACCCGGGTGATTTTGGTTACGCTTGAACTGTGCTTCCTCTAGATCTGTTAATCAAAGTCTTTTTATTGATCATGCGCAGAGCATTTCATGGTACATTGAAATGCTTGTAGTGAGGCTCAGCTCTGATTTACGGCACAAACTAAAGAGAAAAGTAAAAAATGAAATGCTATCATTAGAAACTATAAAGACTGTAAATGTTGTACTGCAGCTTAAAGTGCAAGATGCAAGTGTCAGCATACAAAATACATCAAAATGGAACTTGTGTCCATTGTGTTCAATAAGACCGGATGGGGAATTTTAAGGGGATTTTTTAGGCCAGCACACCCTGCGGCAACGGATGAGGGTACAACGTTTCTTATGAACGCCTTCCTCTCTCCACAGGGGCTGTTTCAAATTCTTTTTGCCATATGCTGACAAATGAAAAAGGATTTAGTTTCATTTCTAGAGGCCTGTGCCACCATCAAGCTGCCAGGTAACATTTTCAACATTCCCACTCCAAACGGACTATTACCTCTGAGTCACTAGCCAGTACTATCAAAGGACTGCGTTGTGAAGGGAGGTCTGTTCTGGGAAATGCCAAGACATTCTCATGTCAGTCACTGGTCTTAGTTGGCAGTTTAGAATTGTTTGGTTTTTTCTTCCAAAATATATAAATAACTGACAGTGATGTCTAGCGAAACAGGAGGAACAGAGTTTACTGCTGACATGTTTCCCTTCGTCTGCTTCTTGGGGTGAAAGTCAATATTATTGGTTCAGTTGTTAGTGTACTCTTTAAGAGAACTACGCTAAGTTAAATTGTACTAAGTTATAGAGTATAGGTTAGAATAAAGGTGTTGTCTGTGTGTAAGTGTTTGTATAAGCATGTGTGTGTGTGTGTGAGACAATCACACTCCTGACGCTCTCTGTGTAAACAAGTTATTGTCTGTCTGTGTGTGTTATTTATATAGGATTGCAGCTGAGGCCTACTGCTGTGTTCAGAGGAAGCAGAGCCAGCATGATCATTAACACACACACACACACACACACACACACACACACACACACACACACACAAGTGCACATGTGGAAACCCTCAGGTTTGGGGGTCCTGGGGAAGTCAGTTCCCAACACTCATCTGTTGCCATGTTTTCTCCGCGGCCTTCCGTGCTCTCCCCTTCAGGTTGCCCCTGTGTTCTCTGTAGTGAGTACAAGAGATGCACTCCAGGAAATGGCTCTGAAAGCTGTTGAACAATGGCCTGCAATGATCTCCCTGATTGGCCCATTTTGAGCAAGCACAAGATGAACCCAGTTAAGGCCGCTTTTGGACCAGTGCGTAGGGCTTCCTAGTGTCTCTTATTTCTAAACCAGCTTTTAATGTGTATTATTCCAACACATGATTATTTTCTAATACAGAACTTTGACTTTCAAAGTGTTCATTTTTCACATTTTAAGTAAAAATGTTGTTCTAATACATCTTCAGCCAGGCTGTTTTGAATAGATTTTGCTGTTATTGTTTAGTGACAGGCGATGAAGCCATTGTAATTATTAGAGTGTTATCTGAAATGGATCATAATGATGTACATCAAAGTAACATCAAACGGACATCCCATGACAAACTCAATTACTGTCAGCATTTCATCCAGCCCTCATTCTCTGATATGCCGTCACTCAGCCGTAAATACATAACTATCTTTTAATTGCCCCCTTTCTACCCACTGAATTAGGCTGCTATTTGTTTCAGAGCCAGTGTGCACCTCTGGGAGTATGTCTGCATGTGTGTGTTTGTGTGTGTGTTTGTGTGTGTCATCTGACATTCCACGATATCAAAGCTGTGTCCTTACCACGCCCACCTACTGAGGTCGGGGCAACAAACACAAGTCAGAATGTATCACAAGTTCATATCTCATGTTCCCTTTGATGTGTGATGTCAGGACATGACACCTCCCTCATCATATCACTACTTCTGTCATCACTGACATCCTCATCACCGACACCCTCATCATTACTGCCTCGCATCACTGCCGATTTCATACTGACTGTCATATAGAAACTGACTCATGTAGAAACCAATAGTTTGATTTGATGGCTTGATTTAAAAAAATATTCTAAACCTTTTTGATTTCCAGAGAGCCATTTGACAGCTTCACTGAAATGTGTGATGTTGTCTGATGTTCTGTAAATTATCCCAGATGTGTGTGATGAGGGTTGCGGCCAGATTACTACCTACGCACTAAAGACACAGAGAAAGTATGTGTGTGCGTGTGAATATGTTAATGTATACATACATACATACATACATACATACATATATACCTATATATATATATATATACCTATATANNNGTGTGTGTGTGTGTGTGTGTGTGTGTGTGTGTGTGTGTGTGTATTCACAGCCCTCACCTGCACATTCAAGAACGATCTATTTATCTAGTGCAGTGATAACTGGACTTTGGACAAGAGTGTGTGGGTGGGAATTTTAGTGGGAGAAGCAGTGGCCGCCAAGGAACCTCCACCGCTGATGTAGAAGATAGAAGGAAGAAATATTTCCAAAGAAACAGATAATCTTACTGGCAGAAACGTATTTGACATCATCAGAAAGCCCTTAGTCCACCTTTTCCACTGAACGGTGCAGCTCTGTTTATGGTATGGTATGCTTATGGTATCCATCCGCCGTATGGGCCAGTAACACTCTGTTGCCAAAGTTACAGAGTTCTTCTGCACAGGCAGAGAGAGCTGCCGCAGGTGCGGGATGTTGATGACACACATACACACACATACACACACATACACACACATATACATGCATGCTCTGCTGCTGTTTCATTGGTTCGTAAAAAAAACCCAAAAAACATTTTAAAGCCTCTCATGGCGGAGCTGAGGAGGCAGCAGTGACGGGGATGACGGGGAGGTTTCTCCAGCCTACATAAATCACTTCAGGACAGGCGAGGAGGATCCCGATGCAACCCGGCAAATGTTTGGTCCTCCTGTTTCTTCTTCTTTTGTGGCGTCATCTTCTCACACGAGTCAGTTTTCTTTTCACTTTTCCACGTTTTATGAGATTTTGATTATTTATTCGTACTTTATGGCTGATGTCGAAAAAAGAAGAAAAAAAAAACCCACCACAGAATTGGACAATGGCTGCTTGGCTGCCCACGTGTTTGGACTCGTCCTCAAATTTTTTAAAAGTGTGGGCAAACAAATTATGTGTTTCAATTGAACAAAACTAATTAGAGAAGCACTCCTGAGAGTAAGGATGGCATCTGCAGTACTCTACAGGGCATGGAGAAGAGAGAGAGAGAGAGAGAGAGAGAGAGAGAGAGAGAGAGAGAGAGAAAATGAGGAAAAAACAGGTAGGAAGAGATATAGAGATGGAGAGAGAGGGATGAGTAACACTGTTAAAGATTTTGCACATGCCCTGACATGTTAACTGACAGTCTGCACCTTACCCTATCCAGTGTGTGTGTGTGTGTGTGTGTGTGTGTGTGTGTTAATATACTGCATTGTTGTTTGGATGTTGCTTTCAGAAATGATTGCACCATCGTTCACCTCCAGTCCAGGAGTGTGGGTTTCCACTGTGAGTCCTGCCTGGTTAGTTTATGGTCACAGTAAACACTTAAGCCACTGCCTCTTTATGTCTATGTCCCTGTCTTTATTATAAATGAACTACAAACCAGGGCTTCTGATTCATTTGCGCAAACATTTGAGGAATGAAGTCATTGGCATTGATCCTTCAACATCGTTTTACACTGAAACCTGCATTGGAATGTGTTCCTTTTCTCAGTAAATGGACCGTACTGTATGGTTAATTTAATTGTTATTCATACCTAGATGTCTGGGAACCCAGGTGATTCTTCCTTTAAACCAACCACTACATTATGGGTAACCTCAATCTAAGCGGAGGTGCTGGTACCTGGAACATTGGTGACACCTAAAGACTAGAGTAGCACTTTTCCAGGCTTGAGGTAACCACTGTGGTAAGACAAAACACAACTGACACTTATGGAGACTTTGATCTGCTTCAGATCTGACACACCTGATTTTAATGACACTCCTGGGACCGTCATCCGAGTGAGGGGCGTTTGCCCTTTGGATTCCTTCAGCTCTGGAGAAGGAACCCGAAGGCGGCCATTAAGTCTGAATGACGGGCACTTAACAAACCATAGCAGGACGTCATGACCTTGATCAACAGTGTGAAGGAATTCCCTTCACAAGCAGGAAAGAAATTCAATACAGCCTACCAAAAACATGCAACCGTCTCAACAGGAGAAGTATCTCAAATATGTCAGCTACGGAAAGTTCTCAGGAAAGGACAGATGAGTTAAAGCTTTCAGTCAAAGCGAGCTGGCAGGCCGCCAGACTCATTGGTTCTTCTTTCCGACAAAAACGTCCACAGGATTCCAATTATACTTATATGGGGTGTGAGCGTTCACACTGGAACTCGTTCCACCAGCAGTTGTTCCACGATGGTCATGGGAAACGAGTTCACATTTGAAAGATCTAAATGGACACTCCAGATTGGGTGATGGACGCATTCTTCTTTGCACATGTTTGAACAAAAAGACTGAATGGGAGTTGCAGGTGTGCGGGGGCAAGTACAGAGGACATGAATTTACTGGAAGCTCTCCAGAGTTGTGTGTGTGTGTGTGAACCACCATGTGTGTACACATATTCTACAGAGACCTGAAGAGAGCAGAGGGCATGATGGGATGGCAAGCGGATCTGAAGGAGGAAGAACTGAATCGTCAAAGAAGCAACAGGTGGTGAGGCGTCTCCTGTCGACAAACTTCCTCGACGTTCAGCTTTTCGCTGTGGAGATAATGGCTTCTTTACATCCCTATTGTTTATAAAGCTTCAAAAGGTGGCTATATCACTCTGTAGAGCCATTGTAAATGCTGTCTGAATAGCAAATCCCCTCATTCTGATCTTCATGTTTGACAAGGCACTTTCAAAGCGGACTAATGAAAAGGGTCCAATCCGCTTTTATTTACTACCTTGACATTCATAACTAAAGACCGAAGCTTCTCAGGATTGAATGACCGGAGAACACCTTCTTGTCACTCACATGCACTTTCCTGCCACGCCCGTTCTCTCTTCCCTCAGAATAAGCCAGGGCCGCCATATTGGGAGGCTTTGGCATGTGTGTATTTCTGCACCTCCTTCAGAGCCTTCACAGCTGACGACGAATCCTGCCGCCATTAGCAACAGTTCTAGGACCAGATCCCAACCTACCGAGCCGCCCACAGTGTCATATCACACAAAGGATGCTCGCAAACTGGATGGAAAGAGATGTGTGTGTGTGGAGGGGTTGGGGAGGGGGTCTGTTTAGACAAAAGGCTTTTCTACACAAGGAAATCTGAAACAGATGAAAGTTGAGAATAGCTTCTAACAGATCGTGTCAGTATTAGCAGATCCGTGATTAAGAGGTAGTCTGTGAAGGGTGAATCTCTGATGCCATGGTTCCTAGCACACATTCCTACAGCTTTCATATGAAGGAAGTGAAGGGGAGAGAGAGAGAGAGAGAGAGAGAGAGAGAGAGAGAGAGAGAATGTGTGTGTGTGTGTGTGTGTGTGTGTGTGTATAATGGCTGAAAACGAACACGTGTGAGAAGATCGTGCAGAACTCTGTACATATTTGTAGTACAAGGTAAAGATTCAAGTTGACCTAAGATCCTTATTTAGTGCAGCACTGTAGTCAGATGCACATTTTCTCCATGACAGTGCCACACTTGCTTCATTTATTCTATAATGAGAAAACCTGCGTTATGAGGAGGAACAGCTCATTAGCACCTTCATCATGAAGACAACGATGGGAATTAAGCCGCTGTATAGCTGGAGTCTCCCTCCCTAGAGCAAAACATACTTATCATGATGTAAACACCTTGTTCCCCTCCAATAGAACACGAGAGGGACAAACGTGAACATGGCAGAAAACAGGTTGAATAAAGACAGAATACACTGAGTCAGAAAGCACGAGTCATTCCCCTTGGCATCTGACAGCGGCCGGTCTGCTTTCAGTGCCTTGGGTCACATCGCCATGGCGACAACAGCGACACTTGCAAAATCAGGAACCGCACAAGGGTTCCGCCCTGCAGGCGCCTGCACGTGGAAGGACGCGGGACATCCTGTCTGGTGTAAAGCGTCCTGGAGAGCCGTGGAGACGGGCAGCTGCGAGGACGTCCTCGACGAACGCAGCAAAGGAACTGAACCTCCCAGACAAGACACCCCCCACCACCCCCACCACCTCCAGATTTTCCCACTGAACCGCTCCACTTCTCACACGCCTCGTCTGGAATTCCAACTTCACCGAGCTCAAAACTGTAACCTTTTCACACATGCACGCATACTTTGCTGGAAAATGCGGAAAACATGCTTAGAATTTCATTCGCTGGATCACTGGTCTCTAAGCCACATTTCCAGACTTCAGTAATGTTGGTTTACAATCATAAATGTGTGTGTGTGTGTGTGTGTCTAAGCGTATTATGGCCACATCTATCATTCTGTGGATGTGTTTGGCAGTGCAGTTCTTCCCTGAGTCACATTTGAGACTGGTGGTTCAGAAACATCCAGATGACCCGCTGCCGAGTGTTTCAGGGTAATCCCGCCCGATCGCAGGGCCTGATCGCAGGGTGAACCCATCTGATTGCCGTCACGCCAACCATTTGCCAGGAAGCCCTCGGCTAGACGAAACCCAGGTCCGCTCCGGGTTTTCTGCAGACCGCAGCTTGGTTTGATAAAAGCAAAGCTTACCTCAGCAGGCTCCCAGCTGAGGAGTGTCCGGTGGATGGAGTTTGATGCACAAGCACACGTGTCTGTGTGTGTGTGTTCAAGTAAGATCTAATTTTAGGACATATGTGGACTTTTATAGATGTGCAAACTTGCACTTTGTGCTCAGATCTGCATGGTAGCTGTACTGTAGCTATAAGCAGATATATGTGGCTATTATATATATATATATATATATATATACATATATAAAATAAACAGTACACTATATTATATATATAGAATGACCAAGAAATCTAAGCAATGTAAGCTCTACACTCTTCTCTCTCTTCCAAGGTAAACGATGCATATGACCTTGATGGATGGAACTATATACTTCACGTGGGTGTGTAGCATGTCAGTCGGGGGTGTGGACTGGACTTATGGCTTGTATCGATTTGTTGACGCATTCGTCAGTCAACAAAGAATACCCAATCAACAAAGGATACCCGACCCAAGCTAAATTATTGAAGTTACCAACCCAGGATCAATGCTGTGTGTTTGTGTGTGTGTGTGTGTGTGTGTGTGTGTGTGTGTGTGTGTGAGAGAGAGAGAGAGACAAAAGGAAAAAGAGACTGCAGGATCAAAAATTGCATCAGAGAGACAAATCTTCAGCTGTTTGAATCGAGGAGGATGAGGGTTTGCTGGCAGGTTGGCACAGAGGTGCTTGTGTCTGTTAGGTCCTCATCGATCTCAAACGACGCTCCGATCCAAACACCACCACCTCCCCACCCGCACCTCCCGCTCCTTCCCTTTCTCTCTAAATTCTCTCTGATTTACAAAATGGCAACTAAGACAAAGCTATCTGAAATGGTTTCAGATCCCTAGTGGGACCTGTGTCAATGTTGTGGTCTGTCATTGGTGCAATTAATGACCATGCACGGTCGGAGCCGTGTGATTGGCTTGGCAGGGTGTCTGCGGGAGGGGTCAGCTGAGGATCACAAAGTAGTTGCGAGACGTGCTTTGGGCGGGTGGAGGTGGGAGGAGACACTTTCCCCTTTGGGACCTGGCCTATGAACAGAAACACAGACGGGGGGAGGGGCATCCGTGATGTGAATTCAGACCACATTAGGTGATTCAGGGTCTACGTCACTGTATCTTTGGTCTGAATAAAACGACCCGGGTGTCTATTCATAGGCGGTGTAGATGGAGGCCGTCTCCAGTGAATGTTTTTTCCTCCAGGCTGAACGAGGGAGAAGAGACGTGGTCACACATCATTAGATCCTGGCATCACAGTGGGGGCAGTGAACAGGTGCCACCATTCCTCTGCTTCAGTCTATCTCTCAATCACCCCCTCTCACTCTCTCTTTATCTCTCTCTCTCTCCCTCTGTTTTGCTCTGTGCAGCGAGTTGCTTTTTACAGAGTGTCGGCACAGCTGCCAGGCAGAGACGATACCGTGTCTCACGCCAGGTTCCTAATCACACAACACTCAGAGAGAGAGAGAGAGAGAGAGAGAGAGAGAGAGAGAGGGAGAGGGAGAGAAGGAGAGAGAGAGAGAGAGAGAGGGAGAGAAGGAGAGAGAGAGAGAGAGGGCAGCTGTGCTGTGTGTGTCAGTAGGCAGCACAGCTGATAACACACAGATTGCTGTTCTCAGTCTCCAGCCAAAGAAATCATGAACTGGAACGGCAGCCATTAAAACGTAAACTGAGAATGAGATATTTGTGACTAGGTAAACATACAGTGGACATACAGTAGCATAACAGAACTGGCTGTGTGTGTGTGTGTGTGTGTGTGTGTGTGTGTGTGTGTGTAACATTTCCATTCCCTGCTTCTTGACTCGGGATAAAACAGTGTAAGCCAATATACTAAAACTTTCTCAATATATGCCGTTTTCATTTCCTCCTCACCTTTGGCAAAGTAGCATATCAGATTCCTTAATAAGCAGCGCTTGGAGTTACCCACTCTCCTCTGGGGCACAGGAGCCAATCCACCTGTGCTACGATCAGTCACCCTGGGCCCCCACGTGCCCTGGTCTGACAGCACACCAGACAAAGCGGCTAGACCTGGGGGGTGGGGGGGGTGTTTTGGCCCAGACGGTGTCGTCTTGTGTCTCACTGCAGACGCTGCAGTCACAGTGGCTCCGGACACACACCTCATGCCTGGGCAGCACCTGATTTCAGTTGCTGACCTCCTGACCTCTTCTTCCAGCGCGGACTAAGCAGGGAAGCTTAATGTTTAGGAGACATCAGCTTTGTGACCCCATTAGAACCATAACTTTTGATAAAAGTCAAATCATCCCCCAGCCACCCCCACCCCCCGCTGATACTGAACAGTTTCTGTATTTACAGAAGTACTGAGCCTCATGTTCCTCTCAATCTTCACAACTTTCTCTCAAAGTCTTATTTCTATTCTTTGTTCGGTTTGCTTCGCTCTATTCTAACCTATAAATCCCTCCGATGTAAAGAAGTTTCTGTTCCTTCTTGAATACACCCAAATCCCCCTTCTTGAATACCCCTGTCAACCATCAAACAAAAGGATTCTTCAGTGTTGCTTTAGGACGGTAACTTCATCTCAGTCTGTCCTCTCTGTTTACTCCCCTCCGTCTCTCCGTCTTTCCATACATCCCTCTCTCCTCCCACCGCTTTTCTGTCAATTAACCCGCAGAGCCCCGTAGGTGTTCTGACTCTCGGCTCGTTAAGTCCACCTCGTTAAAGCCGCCCATTCCTCCCGTTCGTTTCAGGTCGTCGGCTGAAGCTGCGTGGTCGAGATCAGCGTAGAGCAAGGCTCACCGGAGCCAACAGCAGGAGCGTCGAGGCACGTCGCTGCCGAGCTGCGACGAGGCGGTAGTCGTGGAATGCCCGTTGTCATGGAAACGGCCGTGACTGACAGCTGGGAAAGCTACGGACTAATGGCTGCAGAACATGGGCTCAGGAGAGCGTCCTTTAGAGCAGGTGAAGTCACACAAGGGCTGGGTTTGCTTCCGCCGAAGCGATAACACGGAATTACGACATCTTCCATCACTTTGCTAGCCACGGCTGTATCAAATAAACGGTCCATTTCAACGGTTTACGTTGTACTGTGCCTGCGAATGTCGATTGCCGAGTCCTTATCAGATCAGTGGCATACAGGTGTCATTTCTCAGGGTGTCTGGTGTTGTGGTAAAGTATATGTGTGTCATTGTTTGCTCTATGATCTCATGGTTTGCAGACACCTGATACTGTGGTCCAGCCACAGGCGTGCTATCGCTAACACTGCACTATATGGCCCTTTATTGTGAAAGCCGACGGCAGACTGTCATAACACACTGTCAGTAGTGGACATACAATACAGCAAGAATGTGGAGGCCTCCTGTTCATGAAGGACGTGGTTCACTGTTAGCTAAGAAGAGTGCAATAAATATTGAGTGTAGAGGTATAAAACGCCAGGAGATGCAGAGGAACCATGCTGTCTGGGAGGAGAAGTGCACAGCGCTGTAGACCGTGCTATGGAAAGAGGAGAGGAGAGGAGAGGAGAGGAGAGGAGAGGAGAGGAGACGAGAGGAGAGGAGACGAGAGGAGAGGAGACGAGAGGAGAAGAGAGGAGAGGAGAGGAGAAGAGAGGAGAGGAGAGGAATTTTCTTTTTTCATGATGAACAATTTCAAAAGTGACAGAGAAGGGTCTGTGGGAGCAAGCCCACGCGGAGCTCTGGGTTACGCTAGAGGAGGTGACATTCAAAACAGGCCCCTCCCACAGACCCACTCACACACAGCTCAGCTGTTCACCCTGGACAACCACTCTGCCCTCTCCACACACACACACACACACACACACACACACACACACACACACACACACACACCGCCCCAGTGGCTGGACCATAGCACATTCTACAGCAGAGTGTGAGAAGGAGAAGCAGAGGCCACGTAGAGATGCGCGCGCACACACACACACACACACACACACACACACACACACACACACACACACACATTCACACTTGCTCCATGCACTCTGACAGAGAGTTTACCCTATATTCACACCTTGAGCAGAATTCAGCCTATTAGGATTTGTCCGTGACTGGATGTGTGTGTGTGTGTGTGTCCTTATTTCCCTGATTCCTACATTTTGAGATGTTTACACTTAAATAAAATGGCCTTAGTGTGTCTTTTTTTTAAAGCTGTTTTTTCGTACAGTATTTATAGGGGAAGTTTTGTGACATTTAAGGTTCCAAGCACTTTGGGGCTGTAGAAAGCATAAAAAAGAAGGTCTTCCAAAGAAATGTCAACATTGGATCCAAATGCTCTGCGCTCCACTATGTGCAGCCAACAACTCCCTCCCCCTGCTGGCTCCAAACCAATAGTGTGAACTCCCCGCTGGGACTGAACCAATGGCCTGAGTCTCCGACTGAATCATCCAACCACTGGTCTGCCTGAGGCTAGAAACTATTATACAGATTAAGAATCTCTATTGACAGTATATTTAGCACGAGGGTAAGCAATGATGAAACGACAGTTTCATTTCAGAAGTCAAATAACAGCAACGAGAAGCAGCCGTGCTCTTTATGACGGACTGCCTGAACAGAAGAGGCGGTTTTCTGTTTCTCTATGTGTGTATTTCCATGTATTTCTGTATTCTGTCTCCATTTTACCTTTGTTCTTTGTAAAATCCCCTTTTAAAAGCAGATTGTTTAAAACCGACAAGATGTAATAAATGATTTTAAGAAAGAGAACATCATGCTTGAAGTTTCTTTTGCAGTTTTACATGAAAGTTGGATAAAAATCTGTCTTAAGCAGTAGGGTTTTTTTTCCACATTCCATTCAGAATTAAAAGGACTTCACAACCACACTGAAAGATTTATCCAACCCATATTTTCCCCCAAATGAAAACATCTAATACTTTATAGCTAAAAGTGTTATAAGTAAATGTTTTTACAGGCATCCATGGGTCAGAGATTTTTAAAGTTTACAAACAAAATAAATAGCTGTATTAGATACACACTGGCTGGATGCGACTTGCAGACTGAGTGTGTGTATATGCACATGTGTGTGTGTGTGCGTCTGTGTATGTGTGCACGCATGTATCTGTGTGTGTGTTCACGTAGGCTTGTGTGTGCAGGTGTTTGTGTTGTAAGAGAAAGAGAGAGAGACTCTGTAACCGTACGAGCACGTGTTCCACCTTCACAGGCCACGGCCGACTCCCAGGACCCAACGGGACGGCCACCTAACGAATGTCCCTCACAAAAGTTTAATTGAAGCAGCCTTGTCTCCAAGTTGGTTCCGGAAGCCCTGCCCTAGCTCTCAGAATACTCGTTCTTGTCCCAGCTGGGTGGAGACACTCCACCCTCCTCCTCCCCCAAACTGAAAACAGCCCTTACGGGGGGGGGGGGGGGCCTGTTTTAAAATATGTGCTAAACCCAACTGCTCTGGGACCTTTATTCATTATAGTTGATGGGCTCCGTCTGGCTCTGGTCAAGGCAGCGCAGAGTGTAAAAACAAACGAAGGAGGATGAAACTTGAATGCTTCATTGACCTCACAACAGCCCTCTGTGCTCTGGCACAAGCCCGGATTTTCCTCTCCGCGGCTGTGAGCACTCGGAAAGCCGCAACGCCGCCCGCCACGCCACCGTTACTCGTCCTTTCCTCGGCCTCAGGACGACGTTCCACGCGCTTCCGCGTTGCCCTCGGCGCCTTGCGACCGGCCACCCTGTCGCCGCTGGCTTTTTCGGTTAAAGTGGAAAACCGCGGGAGACTGCCAAATCACCAAGACTCGCCGTCCGATTCAAAGCAAAACATGAGCGCTGGGCTCAGTGCACAGAGGGGAGGGAAGCAGGATGTGCCTCTTCAGGAGAGGCAGCAAACCTTAGCTGCACTTTTATCCTTTAGCTGCCCCAGTAACCGTGGATTTAAGGAGCTTAGTAGCTTCTAGTAATATCCCCCTCTTACACACGAGAAGGCTGGTCCAGCGTGCGTGTGTGCGTGAGCGTATGCTTGCACTGTGTAATTATGGGACTTAGAGAGACTTACCTGTTTGTAGCAAACCAGCTCCGCTGTCACTTACGCTGAAGTGTTTCTGAATGTCAAGCAGAACACCTGAGAAAAAGAGAGCATGCATGAGAAACGGCAACACAGGGACGATCTGAGTTATCACCCAGAATGCAAAGTAGTGGGAAATCATTTAAATGTCAGCTGACTCTTCTGTCAATAAAACAGTACTTACTCATACAGCTTTAACTGTCTGACATTCTGGTATAAAATATATATATTGACATAGCCAGTACAACTATACTCATAAAAGTGCATAAAAGAACTTTGTCGTAATTTTCAAAATGTAAATATGCAAATGTGGAAAAGTATGGTTAGTCAATTTAGGATTTCATGTAGCAAACATCTGAAATCAAATTTTGGGGAAAATTAAGTTATATACCATATGGGTAAGACACCATCTATAAAGAAGTTCAAACGTCCAACTACCATGTACAATATAAGTTTTGTGTTTATATGTTTATTTGTTGATTTAAGGAGCATCTGAAAAACTAGGGGGTCCCGTTCTACACCCTGATCAACTCTAATACACCTAGTACAGTTAGTGAAGGCTCAGCTGTACATTCTCTACATTAAAGGCTCAACAAAGAGGTTAAACTTAGTTTATGTGCTCACGAACGTTCGATCTTCATGTCCATTATGTATGGCCTCGTTCTAATGTTTAAAGATATCAAGCTTTGTTACTTAGTCGGTTCACATATACATGTCCTTTTCCAATATTAGGCCTTGGAGTTTATGGTCAGAAGGTCTTCAGGAGCAAATTTGGGAGATTATTTAACCAGATGAGTGAGAAACCTTGATTCCCGAACCTCTCCTTTGTGCTGAACACGTTGTGAACATGGCGCTCACAGCTTTATGTTTATATGGTTAAGGCCCTTTATGATGACAGTGCATATGTGCGAGATGCAAACAGAACAAAATAGGTACTGTGGGGGAAAAATGTCATCTGCGATCTATCGAAACACGTCTTCAACGGTAAAAGCTCAAACTCAGAGGCTAAATAGTTCATCTTATCATTTAGGTGATTTATATCTGTCCTTCGTCTTGATAACACTGTGATAGTTTAGATAGCCCAGGCTAGTGTAGCGAACGATATTTCGACATTATCCCGTTTACTGTATGCAATAAATGAATACGGTAACAAACAATAAAACGTTGACCTTTCTAGTGGCCGTACTATTAACACTGCAGTGCTAATGAAGCTGTCTGATTCGTGAGCTCTGCATGCCCAGCACTCAAACGCAACATGTAAACGGCTGAAAATGCAAAGCCTTCACTCCTCAGCAGCTCCACCACTATACCGGCGGGAGCAACGCGCAGGCAAGCGCGGACTTGCTGTCGTTAACTATGAAATCCCTTTCGGTTCAAAACAATGCGCCTCGCGTAAACACCCACGTTAGCGTCTGTAAACCATCACTGTAACGTCTAAGTGGCACACGCACACTTTGCTGCGTAACGACAGCAATCACATGCACAGTTACATCTATCCAGATTGCACGTTTTAATGCAACTGAGATTAATCTGAGATTAAGAGTCATTCAATACCTGATATAATATGTACATTCCATTATTTGCCCCACTGGCTCGTACCTCATTGTGTAGTGTAGTTTTGCATTGTATTGCAAATTTGTAATTGTACTGTGTGTTGTGCTTGTGGCGCATTGTTCATGAACGTCTGTATTATATCGCATTATATTGTATTCTGGATTATATTTCATACCCTGTTGTATTAATTTGCACGGCACCAAAATAAATCCTTTGTATTTCTTGTAGCTGACAAAAAATTGATTCTGAATAATGTCTAAAAACTTATTAAACTGATTTGTTGGCCAAGTAAGTTGTTATTTGTCTTTCGTAGTTTTAATAAACATGAAGGCCCTATTAATTTAGTATGAATATTTTATGTGCATTAAACAGCATTTGAAGTTCTTTATTAGAGTTTAGTGAGAGAAACATGTTCGAGTGTTGATGAGGGGTGCAGTTCAGGTCACCACTTCCCTGGCTCCTGTTACCGTCTTGTGACAGCACGTAACGTCCCGCAGGTATCTGGTAACTCCTCAGCAGCACGCAATACACATGTGAGGGTTACCCACTGTAAAGCCGAAAGGGTCAGAACTGGCCTGGGTTTAACGTGATATCTGAATGTCGTGCGATGCTCCAGTTGAAAACAGACAAGGAAATGTAGATGTTAGGGTAGAGAGCAACCTCATAGCTGTCTAACAAATGTGATATTCCTATCACATGAGGCACGACACCTGTTCACATTCCAACATAGCGAATCAGCATTTCTCTCGCTGACCGCAGAATTCAGGTAAACACGTTTCTGTTGTTCCTTAAGCAAACAAGCACATATAAGGAAACGCTGGTCTGAGCTCTGAACCGATGCCTGAAGAGATGTGGCGCTGTGGTCGCTTTCTGAATCCCTCATTTGAACCGCATTTCAGCGCGGCTTCTCGAGCGGCTGGCTGCCTGTGACCGCTGCGTTCGACCGGTGGCACCTCGCAGTTGGGTCTCTCGAGGCTGGCCAGTCCATCACGCTCCTCGATGTCCACCGTTATATCGTTCACACTCCAGCACAACTCAGACAAGGCGCCTCTCCTTCTGCTTACTTGTCTGAGATAGGCAGTGTTCTAATTACCCTGGTCGCTTACCTGCACAGCCCCCTGCTCTCTCTCTCTCTCTCTCTCTCCCTTTCTCTCTCTCTCTCCCTACAGGGAGGGGATCCCTGTGCCAGATGGTGCCACATTTCCCACTCTCACACTGAGCGCGCACCTGCCCTGGCCTGTGCCTGCCAAAACCACAGTGTAACCGCCGTGCTCAGCCTCCTGAAGGCACACACACAGCGTGTTCTGGTGTGTGTGTTACTTGTACGTTATAACACACTGAATATGCCACTGAAAGCAGTTCGAGGTACGGGTGCTGCTTCGAGCACTGTCACTCGAACAGATAAGAGCTGTTCAAGATGGTATTTATTTTTATAACTTCACCACACAATAAAGAGATTTAGTTCAGATTTATGCAGGAGTGGAGAGATTAAGACTAAAGTTCACTGATTCCTAGCTATACTGACAGGTATGAGATAAGTGTGGTACTATGGAAGTGTTGGTAATGGCTGTTATGAACTGAACAGTTTTACTACTGAGTTATGAGTGCTGGATGTCCATGTCTCTGTCTCTCTCTCTCTCTCTCTCTCTCTCTCTCTCTGTCTTCTCTCGATGACAGTAACCGGACCCCAGCAACCCTGTGTAACTCCCGTTAGCATCTTCTCTAAACTGGAGAACACTAGCTCTGACCACACTTTGCATCACCGCGGAGACGAGGTCGCTGTCTCCATCACTCCCCCGGGGAAGGCTGTCTGTGTTCGGGCAGCATTGCCGTGGAGACTCAGATGCCCCGAATGGCCAAAACGTTCTCGTCGACCCTCAGGCGTTTACCTAGCCGCCTCCAGTGCCAAGGTGTTGCCATGGCAACACAGCGCAGCTACGCAGACGAAGGCAGGACGGGGTCGGGCGACGCCCGGTGAAATCATTGCCAGGAGACCAAGAGAGGAGGAGAGACGACAGCAGATAAGCCTACTGGCAGGATACAGAGATACCCGTAAACGTACAATTATTAACTTGCTTTTGACCTACAAACTCCTACTGCATTCGACCAGTTGAATTTTGTCGTGGTTTTTCACAGCACACTGCTTGCAGATAGAAACCTTATTTAAAGGTTTGTTTACATGAACACCTGTAGTGTATCATAACCATGTAGACCACTACTGCACAATCTTATCTGTAAAAAGGCCAGCGTAGCAGGTTTGAACTCCAAGCAGGAACACACCCGATTCCACTTCGGAAAATTGGCCTTTTGTCTCAGAGCAACCGAGTGCTCGTACCAGGCGTGTTCCCGCTCGGTCCGGTTCCTTAGACGGACTCCGCGATGGTCATCGTTGGTACGGCAGGTTCGTACGGCAGGTCCACGAGCGGCCCAAAGGAACGCAGAGCCATTTGTCTCCTCTCATGTGCCGCTCTGTGTAAACTGCTACAGATTCAGCTTTGCATCTTTGATCTGATACGCAGGCACCGATGCAAAACGCGCTTTCTGTTTTGAATCTGATATGGAGTGAGGAAGCTTTGAGCTCGGGTGAGGTGAGATGAAGCGTGTCATCCACTAGCAACCTTTCGCTTTACTTTCCACACCACAAACCTCTTGGACAGATTTGAAGACAGATAAACCCAGTGTAACATGCATGTTTGCATCTCTGATTCAACAACAGATTCAATGTCAGCTTAGCCTGTTAATTTTTGTTGCCAGTAATAGCTTAATTAAACTCTGAGTCACATGAATATAAAGCTGTCACACCTTCATTAACAATACATTCATTTATGAAGCGCATATCCAAGACAAACAGAAACAAAACGCATACAGCATTGGTAAAAGAAGAAGCACTGTCCATTGTTGCTTTGGTACACTAGTTTCCTTATGCGTGGTGCTAACGACACATTGACCCATTCATGTTGGATCCGACCAGCTGACTACCATTCTGTAATCGCGCAGCGCGCAGGCTAACCGCTTTGCTTACAGTAAAAGGATCGTTCCAGCTCCCTGTAAATGAAGTCGTTATACCTGCGCCGGGCCGAGACTCGGGGGGGGGGGGGGGGGGGGGGGGGGGGGGGGGGGGGGGGGGGGGGGGGGGGGGGGGGG
>JAOXYF010000003.1:8996587-9017618 GCA_028565775.1 Sternarchorhynchus goeldii | reverse complement strand
TATATATAAAATGAGTGAAAAGCGATGGAGATTCCCTAATTTTGATAGTCACCTTTCATATAGACATTTTCATTTCATGTCTGTTTCTGTGGCAACCATCAACTCTTATTTTGTTTATTTATTTATTTATTTGCTCATCCTTTGCATTTTGGACTGGAATTCTTGTTCAGACATATCATTTAAGGCACCACTATGACTCCTTACTCTGATCCCAGACCGGTGTTTCCTGTCATCTCGGATCCTTGGCTCATTAGCAAGAATGGAGAAGCCCAATCAACACGGCAGGTCCTGGAGCAGCGTGCCGGAAAAGTAACAGGTATGACTTCACACATGGCGCAGACAGGAAAAAAAGAACAGCACAAATAAAACAAAGCCACCGAATACGTGATTCCAGGCTTTTTATAGGACTGAGGTGTGATCTCTACTATTTAAGGCATGAATAAATGTGGGGAACTCATAATGGCATAATGGAGGCCCTGACAACAGATACTTAGAAAAGATGTCTTAATTTGTATTGTCTGACTAAAAATGTGACACCTGGTTGTATTTTTACACAGGCAGTCACCCGGTGTTTATAAATGTTTAATCCACTGTCGTACAGATACTGAAGTTGTCAGTGCAGCATTTGCCCCTGATGCCCCTAGCAACCTCAACTAAAGAACATGATGTCATTGCTCTTTGACACGTGCCTGGTGGCCTCCAGTGACGTCACGCCCCCTGTACGGTTGACGGCCGATAGGGGAGGGGAGTGGCCGCGTCCCCCCTGCTGAGAGAGCATGCTGATAACGCCTGTGCAAGGGCTGGCTGGGCTCTAAAACTGCTCTCAGATCAGCGGCAGGGTTCAAGGGTCCAAGTGGGCACCTACATGTTTTCCCCAGTGTGTGTGCGTGTGTATGCTTGTGCATCACTTTGGAATGTACAGTATTTCAGAGTAAACACAGACGTTGTGCCCCCCCCCCCCACACACTTCTCTTTTTCCCATCTCTCTCTTCCAAACTTGGTTTGACTCACTCTGTTTGGATCGATCACCCTTCTGAATTTATTAGCCATTGTGGCAGCTTCCCGTCAGTTTTGGGAGCCGCTCACAGGAAAGGCATAACCACGGTGATAAAGGCTATGCCGGCTGGGTTGGTGGACAATGCCCATTGTGTCCTGATTACGGGTCAGACGTCTTACCCAGCTGGAAGGCTCTCCGGAAATCTTTAACACCGCCTTTGCCTTTAGCGATCGTGCTCCTCCCTGTCTGTGGAACGACGTCCGCGGAGGAAACGTCTGCAAAAAATTCCAGGCATGAGCTTGGAAATGTTACAGGAGCGGAGAAGAAAAAGGCCGAGAGTCAAAATGATGGAAGCAGGTTCGAGCGATAAGGAAAAACAGACGCCTGAGTTTTCCCGCCAGAACGACCTTGACCCTCAGTGGCCGAGCTGGAGTGCTGTGTTTTGATTGGGGGGTTTCAGGGGGCAGAACAATGGACTGGTGTGATACATAAATGGGGGGAAAAAACATTAACCGCTCTTGTGCTGCTGTCGAGATCAGCCAGTTACTGTGTCACTGACAGGTGGCACAGAAAAATGTGTTTCCTGAACAAAGTCAAAAACACTTGAGTTCCTAAGTAATGTTTTTATTGTTCAGGTTGAGACCTTTGAGGTCTCAGAAAGGTTGCTCTTTGTCTTGTTAAGAACTGGCTTGTATCCTGCTAAGAACTGGCTTGTGTTCTGCTAAGAACTGGCTTGTGTCCTGCTAAGAACTGGCTTGTGTCCTGCTAAGAACTGCCGTGCCATTTTAATCGCAAAACTGTGGTGTATGAGTGTTGGAAGACGGAAGCCATGCTATGTGGTATTTTGGATGGTTGTGTGTGAATGTAAATCTATGAATGTGTGTGTGTGTGTGTGTGTGTGTGTGTATGTGAATGAATGTGTGTAGCTGCTGGTTTCAAGTTGGCCTGGGCGAATCTAACCAAACATGGACATACACAAAAAACACTCACACACCCAAAATTCCTAAACTTGAAGAATCAAAAACACTTAAGATTCCAGCTCACAAAGTTCATTCCACTTTAAAGGATAAAGGTTTCTGTGTGATAGTTTCACTTTGAGAGGGAGGGGAAACACATTCAAACTGAACTGTAGCCTCACCTTCAGCAAGAACCCAGTTCTCCAACAAAACTGCAGTCACTACTTTCTCACATGCTCAGTCCTCATACCTTGGCTATTTGTATCAGGTAAACTGTTTATGCTAATCAGTGAATAGATTTTAATTACTTTTTTTCAGGTGAACTAATGAGCCAGATTTCAGACCTCCCTAGATCTCCTGACTCAGAGCACAAAGGAACATTAAAAGTGATTAATCCAAAAATGCGGTGTTGCAGATTCAAATGTGATTAATCATTTTGGTTGTCTGCATATGATGAGTCAACTGAGAATATTCAAACATTTTGAAGGTTATGCCAATCGCAAGGCTGTTTACAAGTGAGAGCATAGTGCCCTCTTGTGGTAAAAGAGTGGCATTACATGCGTGTCTCGTTTTATTGCATCCTTCAAGGTCAACAAAAATAAAACCCTCATATATTATATGATCATATATATTTATTTAAAAGTAGTAAAATTAAATAAAAAAAAACATACAATGAAATAAGTTTCTCAGTCGGCGGTTGATCTGGAAGCAAGAATCTTAAAGGAGTTTTAAATCTTAAATTTTAGCACATAAACTATGCTGACTTGGTAGCCTCTCTATCATTAAAGGCTTCTGTTAGTTCCAGTGAAAGACCAGGAACAACAACAGACATCACAGTAAGTGCTATTTTAAACATGGCCACATGGGGAGAAATCCAGACATTGTACCAAGCACCTCCACTTGATATAGTATCTATGAGAGGAATACTGATCAGGAGAGGAATACTACAACTGATCAGGGTATTTGTGCTTAGTTATGGAATATGTTCAATGTGAGAAACCAGACGTGTGCTTTTGGAATGTGGGGATGTAGTTAAAAGCACGTGGGAAAGGTGTATCATACACAAAAAATAATAATGATCCGGTGTGATCCATAAGTCAAATACAGCCTGCTTGTGGTATCAGTGAAGCAGTGTCTCGTGGGCGTCAGACGTCTCATGCTTAAGATGCTCCCTGGCGCTCTGAGTCTAGACGCTCACCCCCGGCTCAGACGGACTCTGCGTGTCCCCTGGGATGCAGGCAGGACGGGGAAATATGCGGAAAACGAGAAAACAAGCCGTCAGAACATCGAACTCCTCACACGGCACAGGCACATGTCAGCTACACTCACACACTACGCTTCCTGCTGCTGGTAATACGGATGGTGCTGAGATGCTTTTCTGTAATGGAGAGGAGTCACGGCGGCCTTGGATCCAATAGAGCAACATTGCTTTACCTACTTTGTTTCTATAAAACATTACAAAAGCTGAAGCTGACAGTTAAAAAGGGGGGTTGGTCAGTTTTGGGGATGTAGCCAAGCTGCTGGGGTAACATGCTGGTGGAAAAAACGGGAGAGGGAGGGGAGGGAGAGAGAGAGAAAGAAGAACAGGAAACAATGCTGCCTTTCACTGGGTCCAAAACAACTCCCACTCTCTCTTTCTCTCTCTCTCTGCATTCCTCTCTTTTAAGTATAATCTTTAATTTAATTAAGCCACTGGAGCATCCAGCCCAGGTTGTATGATCTCATATCTGCACAGCTGAGGTCTGTGTTTACATGTTTACAGAGCTGTTCATCACCATAAGCACGTTATTAAAAATGTGTCCTATAAATGTATGTTGTCCCACTGTTAGTGAACAGCTTGCTGAACTGGTTTAGTAGAATGTTTTATATGTAATGGTCTGTTTGACATGGTGGTTCTAGATTCCAGGCTGTGGACATATGAGAGCTTTGTTTTAGTGCTTTTTTTTTTTTTCTATTTCCCATAGTTTACTGAGTAGCTAAAGGGAGCTTGAAGCAGCCTGTGAGGGAGGAGCCTGAGGATTGTGTAGAGTGTTAAGCCCTGCCCACCTGTTAAGAGCTGGATGTGACATGCTCACAAGGAGTAGAGTACGTTGGGTTTTTGTTTTGTTAGAGATGGAAACTTCTAAAGGAAGTTTTAAAGGAAGGAGGTCCAGGGAGCTTGTGTGTACACACACATTGTGTTTTATTCATATTTGTGTGGATACACTGGATTAGAATTTACTGCTTTATGCCAGGTCATTTCAGGAGAGAGATGGGTTCTGGGATACTTTTCTATGGTTTTCACTTAGGGCTAGTGTAAGCTTTCCAAGTAGTTTGTTTTAGTGTATGTTCATTTCTTTTTGCTGGCCCTGCCTGGGTCCTCTTCCAAACATTGCATAGATCTGCATAGCACTTACAACAGCATGTACTGTGGCTCGTACTGTGGCTCTTACTACAGCTTATACAACTGCACACATCACAGCTTGAACTTCAGCACATACTACAGCGCGTAATGCAGCTCAAACTACAGCACATACTGCAACAACAGTTACTACAGCAACAACAGTTACTACAGCAACAACAGGTACTACAGCAACAACAGGTACTATTTCACAGTTACTATTAAGTTAAGAGTTTCAGTACAAGTTAAGAGATTCAGTACAAGTTAAGAGATTCAGTACGCTTTCCAGTGGGCGGCCTTGGCGGGTACCTTTTGTCAGCATCTCCGCAGCCCTGCGGTCATCTTTGATGTAAATGGCGGTGAGGAGGAAGAAGAAGCCTCCCAGGACTCCGACGAAGGGGCAGATCAGGACGCTGTACTCCAGGCTACGGAAACGCCACTCAGGAGAGCCGTCCTTTAACCTGCTCACCGTGTCAGAGATCTGCGCGCCAACACAGAAAGAAGCAACACCTTGCGGTTAGCGCTTTGCGGTTAGCGCACATCTGCGTTTCTGGCTTGGTTGAGACACAAAATTTCTGTTTGTTTGTTTTTATGGTGCGCACTTACGGCACCGATGAGGTAAGGGCTCCCTGCGTCGCCAAGGAGATGACACACCATAATTTGTAAGGCTTCAGCAGTTGACCTTCTGGTTGGTATGACAACGTACTAGAACAAGAAAAAAATCGGATTAAATGATTCAAATATAATCTCAAGAACAATGATCAGGGGCGAGCATTTGACATTTTCAGCACTTGTCGGACACACTTATCCTGAGCCACTTAGAGATTTATCAGTATGACAGTACATTAGCATTTATCAGTATTTATCAGTATGACAGCTCCCTTACGTACGCGTTGCTCTCTCTCTGCTCTGCCTGCGCTGCCCAGGTGAATTAGAGCAGGAGAGTTGAACTACGCCATGGGAGCGTGAAACGTGTGAAATTGCTTTGTCATCTTGCACCAACTCTCTTCACACTCTTACCAGCAGGATGTCAGCTATAATGGCCCAGTTCAATGAAAGCAGAATCTCTCCGATACCAATGAACGTCTGAAAAAACACAAAACCAGCAATTTAAAGCTGATTTGCACGCAGACAAACAGAAGGCGTAACTTATTTTGGCTATAACTTATTATTGAAGCCTTGTCCAGGAATTAAAAACAAGCCGCTGTGTTACGCGCGTGGCGGAGATGATAAGGTGCTACGGTGATGAGAGCGTACGTATGTGGCGTGGATGCTGGTGGCTGCCAGCACCACCGCCATGAACAGACAGGGCGAGGAGCTGAGCATTCCCACTGCACAGATGACCGGGTCAGCATTAGGCACCCGGTCACGCAGCTTCCTGGATATGGAGGTCCCGATGAAGACCCCCACGATGCCCGTCACCACCGTAATCGCTCCAAAGATGTAGCTGTGTTAAGAGATGGAATAAATGAACCCCCCCCTCATCCAAGCTCATCCGAGGGGTGCTTCAAATGAAAATACAATAGAATTCAACACCAATTCCAGATCTGCCTGTAGCATGATTGTCATGTGAGATAAATGTCATATACTGATATACAGCAAAGCCAGACTTAGAACAATATATTCATGTTAAACAGTGCTTAGGTTTTGATTAGGCACCAAATATTCAAATGAGGCTCGTCAGTGTTGTGTATAAACAAGAAGAAGGTCAAAGATGACGTTGTGCGTACCTGTCAGACGGGTCACAGGGTTCTTTGTCGCAGGGTGGCATGATGCCCTGCTTGACACGGGCACGGGACAGAAAGGTGGGCGTCCAAAATGCCAGCGCCCCCGTTACAAACGCCATGGCTGTCACGCCCAGGGACGACCACACGAAACTCCGGCTAGAGGGAAACGCATGAACGTCATGTCACGTCATGTCACATCATGTCACGTCATGTCACGTCATGTCACGTCATGTCACATCATGTCACGTCATGTCACGTCATGTCACGTCATGTCACATCATGAACATATGTCATATATGCATTATAATTATGTTACGCACAAAATGTAACAGGAATTCTAGAAGACTAACCTTTTTAGTTATTGTGGTTAAGGTTAACCAAACTGACACAATTCTTTTGTTTTTAAAAATAAATTAATTAAAGTAAATAAAAAGCCTTGTCAGGATCATTTTGTGTCCTGATATGGTAGGTTACACCAATTTTTTCTCTAGTTTTCCAATATAGGACATTTTTGTTCTCACGCACAGGGAAAAGTCATTTTAATAGACCATAAACGTCTGTAGGTAACTCTCGAGATGTTCCAGGCTGCTCTGCTTAACAACACCCACTTCCTGAGGAGATACTTGACATCCTCCAGGTAAGACGTGTGCTCCAAGCACCCAGCTCCATGTGTTTCGGAGGCTCCTCGAGGCGGGTTGGGGATGAGGAACACAAGCAGGAGCAGGCCCAGGACGCCCAGGATCGGGTTGAGCTGCGGATAGAACCACCGCCGGCGTTACCGTGGAGCCTCAACGTCCAACCTGGATCTCGCTAATAGATGATTGTATTTCCCAATATGTGGTGTAGTGGTTATTTGAGTGTTTGGTAGAGGAAGCTGTCCATGGGTTTGATTGAAATGTCAACTCATGCCCTGGTGCTACAGCCACACAGTGAGCAGAATTGCTTTGCTTCTTTAAACATGAGCATATGTGTGTTTTTAGCGTTATTTTTGCACACAATTATCTCATGGCTTTTTTGTCGTTAAATTGATTTAACAAGTATAAAACCTTTTAAGTTGAATTTTCGTGCAGTTCAACAAAACTATAAATGTTACAGCTCCAACACATGAAGTCTCGCTGAGAACACGGAGCACATGTTCACATATTAAAGAATCTCGAATCTAAATTTCGAGAGCAAGGTTTAAAAGCACCATGGTCAGAGGTCAATACTCTGAAGGACCAGACGTGGCCAGCATGATTGAAACCCTCTGTGAAACCTTTCTGCTGTGTGCTGACTTCCCAAGACTTAAAAGAAGAGTCTTACCCTGAGGGCCCAGCGCCAGTCTCCAGTCGCACTTGCAATTGTGGCACCCAGGATGTAGCCAAGACCGCTAGGGGTGGGGCGAAGGGTGGAGGGGAGAGGCATTGGGTGGAGTTAATTAAAACATCTATAAACCCAGCAAATGTGTGTGTGTTTTTTTTGGAGTAGGGCCTTTCTGACAGCTGATTTGTGTTTTTTGAGGAATGACTGCAAAACTTGATGGGGAGAGGACCTCAGAGGCACTGAACTGAGGGCCTGTTTTGTGCTGTAAAATCAGGCCTGTGTATCTGAAGGTTTACAAGAGCATATCACAGGAATGGGAGAGGCCAAAACAGACCAGGATGTTTCTGAAGCTTCTGAATATGTGGAATGAAAACTATGGAGAAGAGTTTATGCCAAACGGAAATGTAATCGTGCAAGTGGGAAAACATGAAATGCAGTACACGTGATGTTGCAGTACACGTGGTGTTGCAGTACACGTGGTGTTGCGTTGGAATACGTTTAGGAATGAAAAGCAACACTAGTGTTACATGGTTTTCAGATCTTTTGACCTCTTCACTGTAAAACAATACACAGGGCTTCGCATTTAAACTCTAAACTGGATATTCAAAGTAACTCACAACTATAGTGCTTTCCATTTCAAACACATTCCTTAAATGCAGCCATTACAGTAAACTACAGTGAAACTACAAAAACTACTTTGCCAAGCGGAAAACGGCATGTTGGAATCTGTTGTGGTCTACACGGCCCCACACCACAAGTTCAGTTCAGTAGTGGGCTGTACTGAACTGAACAGTGATTACATTCTGATTTCCTTGCACATGAATGCCATACTGTTTTCAGCTGAAACGCAGTGAGGTCTATTGTGTTTTGTTACATGCACTGCAGTAGGTCACAGATCAAACGCATCATAGTTTTAAAGTTGATTGAGGTCAGCAGTTCCCCCTTGTAAAAGGCTTTCATCCAAATTTATAGTTATGACTGAACATATTTTGAATGGTTCAGGGCCTTAATCAAGGGCCCAACAGCAGCACCTTGGCAGTGGTGGGACTTGAACCAACAACCTTCTGATTACTAGCTGAGAGCACTGCGGTACCACCGCTCGGGTACAGTCGCCCACTCACCTTCCTACCGGGATGAAGATGTAGAAGAAGGAGATCATGAGGGTCCTCTGGGTGCCGGTGAACAGGTCTCCAATGATGGTGGGTGCGATGGTGCAGTAACTGGCCTCTCCGGTCCCAACCAGGGCACGCATCAGTACCAGGACCCAGAAGTACTGCAACCAGAAAGACACGTACAGGGTACTGGCCTGACTTAAAGGACACTGGGAAGGATCTGCACATGAGAAACGCACAAGTCCTTCTGCCTGAGACAAGAATAAAGGACGTCATATTTTGTGTGTGGAGTGAACTGAGAGACCGGTGAGATTGCACATTCCTGCTTGCGACTGTTGCACAGTCAGTGCTAAGATTACTGTGAGAGATAAACGCTGCATATCTGGCAACAATCAAAATGGTGTACCTCTTCAGTGATGAAAGAACTGCTCAGTGTCGTGACAATCCATGCAAGCATTCCGGCTACCATGATCACCTTCCGGTTGTACCGGTCTCCAAGGTAACCGAAGACCGGGGCCAACAACATGAAGCTGCAGATGAAAACTGCAAACACGTGAACATTTTACCAACAATAATATTAATACATTCGTTTTATTTATCACCTTTCATAAAGATAAGGATGCTTCAGAATGAGTGTTAACCCATTTCGTAACTCAGTTCCTCTTTTACAAATATGTTGCGTATCAAGCAGAAAGCTGGTTCCTATAGCTGACGGGGTTTTACTCAAAAGCTTTGCTTTGTGCTTTGTTTTTATTTGGAAATGGCAGGTCCATGGAAGCTTTAACATCAAGACCCACGCTTAAAACAACAACAACAACAACAACAACAACAACAAACAATGTCAAATGTCAAACCAACATATTTACATATGCAGTGTTTGCAACATTAGGTGTGTAGTAAGTGATTGATCTCTACTTTATTTGATCTCTACTGTCATTTCACAGTAGATCACAGCATGATGCACAACACTGACAGTGTGGATGGGTGTGAAGAGCAGCTGCGAGTTTATTCTCCCCCAACTGAACAGGAAGTGGTCACTACAGAATTAGATATAGTGATCCCTTACAGATAAAACAGCATGCAGAAAGCTGTTAAGATCTATGGTAACCCCACCCCCTCAACACACACACACACACACACACACACGAAAATATGCTCATGGTGTTGCAGTCTTTAATGTTGTACTGTAACTTAAATACCAATAGTATATAGTATAAGAGATTGGCTGTTGATAGTCTTGGTGATTTAAAGCTGATACCTGTCTGCAGTAAACCGGAGGTGCTGTCAGAGATGTGAAAGTAATTCTGGATGCTAGGCAGAATTCCTGAAACACACGTACAAACCAAAACTCGTTGAGATGCCGAGGGCCAAAGGGCTGCAAAAACGAAAGAAAAGAAGGTGCTACCAGGGGGCGCTGTCACCTGCGATGGTGTAGCGGTCCATGTAGTTCAGCAGGTTGGCATAGCAGAGCGCAGCCACGGCAACGTAGGCCCGTGTGCTGGAGATGACGCCGGGGTCCGCGGAGGGGGCGTCGCCCTCCGCAGGCTCGCGGGTGACGGAGCCGTACCGGCGGCCACCGCCGGGGCGCGAGTTCAAAGACACGTCGTCCTGGGGCGGGACGCTCACGATGGGGGACGTGTCCTCCATGCCCCGCCAGCCGTCCTCGCGCTGCTGGAGATGGACGAGCGAAAATCGCTGACCGACTTTAAGAGCGCTTGGCGTAAAATGACACAGTTCAGTTTAGCAGCATCAGAGATCCGTGATCCTCAAACTCTAAAGAACCTGGTACATAAAAAGCTTCTAAACAACTTTAATGCAATTCACAGCCTGTCCCAACAGTACAAGGCACCAGTCCATCACTAGCTACACACACACTCCCCTAGTCAACTGAGAGACACCAGATGACCAAATATACACACCTTTGGAACCTGGGATGAAACCAGCTTCTGGGAGGAAACTCACACGGACACAGGAAAAATGTTTATACTCCACATACCTGAATAGACACTCGTGCACACTCCACTTTTTAACAAGCTCACTAACTTCAGATGGCAACAGTTTGCTCCAGTGTGAAATGATTAAATGCATAAACTATTGCTGACATTGTTAGGCACACAGATTTGCCTGCAAAATGCTTTTGAAGCTACGGCGAACAAGATGGGTGTCCATTTCCACTGAGCCTAACTGAACCACTCTGAACAGAATTCCCCAAACTCCATCCTTCATTGATTCCAACTGGCACATTTACTATTTACAAACAAGCTAATCTTGTTTGCTAGTCACCTCACCTATTTTAGTGTGGTGGTGGTGGGGATGGAGGTGGGGCAAGATGATTTTTGTAAGAAGGTGTCTGAGAATTCGATACCTGCATGGGTGTAATTAGAACTGACCATCTTTCAGAGTCCATTCAGTAAAACCAAGCTTCAACACAAATCTCATTCAGAAGAGACACGAAGAGCATTTTGTCTCAATCTAACCCCTGGCTATTCATTTACATTAAAAAAAACAATTGCAAAAAGTTCATTCTCTCTGCAAAACTTATTGTGTAACAACAGAAGAATTACAGGAAGCAAAGCACGGACAAACAGACACAGACTGTAAGTCCTCAGAGCAGAACCTCAGAGAAAGAACTTTAACATTCAGAATTTAAAACTTAGTCATTAAGTCTTAGAATTTGCCTGTCACTTGTCAGTACTCTCACAGCAGACATTATCTGACATCTGCTGTCAAACACGACACCCATGAAACTCAGAATCTCCTAAAGCAGTATGTGGTTGTGTTCTAAAGTTTGATTTAAAAACCGGTTAGCCGTCGCTTTTGTTGATATGGCTGTTGCCAGCAGTCATGGACTTTGAGCTTCACCATAAATCTGGAGATGTTCTTGGTCCAGAAGTGCCAGTGAGGACAGACACCACTGTTGAGGTTGCAGGCTGAGTGTTGCCATAGCACTGCACGGACCCACACTATCAATTATACCGGACCCGGCAAAACACAAAGCCAGCTTTTGAGTCATAGCAATATTTGTTGAAGTGCCATCTCAAAAAAATTTCATGTTTAGATTGTTTTCATAAATGTTTCCAGTTTTCTATAAATTACGTAACTAGAGAAGGAAAGCATTTGAAACTGCTGTCAAGAACATCCAGCTATCAGTGTATTTTACAGATACTTACAATGGCTATTTATAAATGGCTTACATTAGAAAAGATGAAGTCCTTTACTTCTTGTATAGTTTAATCCATGTTTGTGGCTTGTTTGTTTGTTTGTTTTCTTTTCCCCTACAGCCTCTTCTTATCCCGTTTCTGCTGTGATGGCTAAAGGACGATGGTAGAGATTTTCCTATGCTGCCAAGCAGTGTCAGTAACTCGATAAACTTGTACGTTTATCAGGTTAGAACTACAGCTCTGTCCCCCTGGTCACATGGTTGCAAACAGTTCCTCCTTGTGACGCAATGTGCACCAGCAGACAACTGTGGGGTTCTGTTTTTTTTTCTTAGAGTCTCTGTCAGCTGGAGGCTGCCTAGAGTGAACACACCACTCTTATACGGTTTTACTATGGTAACAAAGTCCATTCATGCCTCAATATTAAGCTCAAAAAGCATGAAAGGTGTCCATTTGATGCTTGTCAGGAATCATTAATAGATTAACTTTAATCCTGGATTGTAAAACATTTGTCCTTGGAGAGACCCACAGTCAAGACTAGGCTTAAATTTAATTGAGGTAAACTTGGTGATAAGACCACATAACATGTAAGTGTTGAATCACTACTTCCTAGACTATTTGAAAAAGACGTGTTTGGGTGCAGTGCCTTATCTTCCAAGGAAACGCATGTTAATATTTACGCTATATTTGGTAAGATGCCATGTGGGAGTCTCTCAGAAATTAATCAAAAGCTTTAATATCTAATAGTTTCACGTCATCCAACGTGTGAAGTTTCATTTTTGGTTTTAAATGGAAATAGTTACTTTATCACACCACAAGAAAATGTCTGACACTGTAAAATCCAGGTTTTGGTTGTCTGCCTTCTCCAAAAACGTTTTATTCTTGTGAAATCTATTCGCGAAGCAGTGATGAAACATTACCCAAGTTCTGTTGTTAGTGTACTTTTTGCACTTTTGTCAGCTACTGGGGAAGAAAAACAATCAGCCGATCAATCGTACTTCACAACTCACCACCATTTCCTGTGATACTGATATGCCTGTTATCACATTAACGTAAGGTTTTTACTCGTGAGAATATGAACTGCTATACACTCAACTAATTGTAAGAAATAATATAACTATATTTTATTCATAAAGAATTATTTATATCTTAACAGTCTGTAGCCAACAATTTTGTAATATGAAAGCTTAACGGATGGGGAAAGCTTAACAGCAAAATTTTGTCTAACACATTTTTCTTATGACAACATAAAAACCTGAAATAAATGTATTTTTACGGCTAATATTTTTATGTATGAATTTATTTACTTTTTATATCGCACATGTATTTAATTCCATTGTGATTTTCTTTATTTGTTTCTTTGTTAATTTTATTTGTCACCTTTCGCCTTCCATTTGTCTAATCGGAAATCTTTCAATCTTTGAATGAGATGCCTCCACCTAGTGGTGAAGAAAGTTATTCTACCTTTCCAATAAAATAGTTCAATTCAGATGCTCCGCAGTGACAATGTCTAACATTTTAGACAGATTCGATTTTTATTATTCTTAACTAACTAGAAAAAATCAGTTACTATGTATATTTATGTGGATCGTCCTAATTTCCAACATCAACAAAATTCGTGTAGATATTTCTTACACAGTAATCTTGTAACATTTTCAACTGACGCGTGCAACATAATGTCCACAATGTTTACTTTATTATAAATAAACGTATGTGTTAGGCACATGCGCGAACGCAACGCCCATAAGTGCCCTCGAGCTCTCTTTTCTCGTGGCTTCATTGCAAGTACGGCGCATGCTCTTGCCGGATCAGAATGTTGAGCAAAACGGACTAGAAACGACGGACAGACACCGACGATATTTATTGGCCGCTTTTTTTCTCCTTAGTTTAGTAAACACCTATCGATTCAGAATACAACATATACAACAATGACGGAGCCCCAATCAGCACTGTTACTCAGGAGACAGCTGGCAGGTAATTTGAAAGACTGTTGGCAAGTGATTGATACAAATCAAGCTAAGCTAGCAGCAAACCGGTGCGCTTCCAATTGCTTGTGGGAACGCAAGCTAGCTAACTAGCTGGCTAGCTTAGCTAACCAACCAGCTAATCATTCTACTTCGGCCCTGCAAGCCTCTTTGTTTTCATACACAATTCAAATTTTGAATACAGTGTGCGAGCCTGTGCTGTTAGAATATATCCGTTTCCTTCAACTGTGTTCAGCCAAATATATTTTGTTTTAACAGACTTTACAACTTCAGCTAAATGCCTTGGTGTCAGACCGTTTTCACAGAAAGGGCCCGTTAACCCCACGGTGCTAACTTATCAGCCGGCCGGCTGCAGGTTTGCTTACCTTGCTAGCTGACTTGCTAGCCCCTTAGCCAGCTAACAGGTTATACATTGACGCCTGTTTAGCTACAGCTAACTGGCTAGCTAGCACAACTCAGTCTTTCTTTTCTTCATTCGCTCGCCAGGCCTCGGTATTTTTTTTATTTTAAATTGTCGCAGCATGGCTGATTGTAATTGTAGTCGCGGTGAGATTGTGTTGTGAAGTACCGACGACGACTTTAATTATGCGACAAAGCTATTGTGTGACAATTATCTACTGCAGCAGGGATAATCAAGTCTTTGTTTTTCTCACCCTATAGCTAGCTAGCGCGCTAACGTTAGCACGCCAGTGTTAGCGAGCCTCTCGGTCTCTAGCCATATGGCTGTTGATCAGATAACCAGTAACTCGAGATCCCTAGTGGCAATCAAATTACAGCAACGTAGAAGACGAAATTTCTGATTATAATACTTTGAGTAGTAGTTGACGTTACCACAAATTGTTTATTTTTGTTGTGCCTTTTTACATTGTTTGTTTGGTCACCTTTGTTTAACACTCACAACGATTGGGCAACCTAATCCATGAGTGACCGATTAGCTGCTAGCTCGCACAAGGCAATGAGGTATTTGACGTGCCCACCATTGCGTTGAAATGTCCACAACATACATCCCTCAGCTAGCGATTCTTTACAGAATGCTCTTTTTCGCAATTGTGTTGAATCTCCGTCCTTGGTCCAGTTTAACCGAAAGAGTAAATGTTGTGTAATGCGGCTATGAAACCCCATACCTCCACCCTTTAGCAGCAGCATAGCATGTTCATTAAAGTAGCCCCCCCACCACTACAGTTGCTACACACGCAAAGACAGCGAGGCTGTTTCTTGCCAAATGTTCACATCTGAGGTTCAGCGCCTCCCAAGCCTGTGTTGGCACAACGCCAGAGACTTTCCCTGCCCGAGGACCCTGCAAAGAAGGGAGCCTGGGGACTGTGGACCGTCTCCAGACTCGATCGTGTTCGTTCCGCCTTCTAGCAGGAGCTCTTGATAACGGGTCGTCTGATGAAAATCAATTGTGTTTTGACCGCTTTCTCTTTAATGGCAGCATTGGAAACCCATCGCCCTCCCGTTGTACTCCTTGCAGTCGGCCGCAGAGGTGACGGGAAACAAAAGACGCAAACAATTGCTGTTTATTGTGCACCAAAATGCACCGTATGAGGCAGCACTATTTTAAGCCCTGAAGAGTGTGAAATTGCGAAGCCTGTGTGTGTGTGAAGAAATAGCTGCAGTTAATTCAGCCATGAAACAAGTACCCAAGTGGCAAGAATAGCTGTTTGATGTTTCATAAACTGTAATTTGTCACTTTTGAATCTGAGATGTTAAATTCTTTTCTCAGCATCTTTGATTAATTCATTATGTTTGCTATTACAAAGGGAAAACGTCTGCGTTAGCTTGCTTCATGCCCTACTGACCAGGTCTGCTTTGCTCATACTTCTGGCAGATCAGCTGAACGTCAGAAAGCTTTTGCCTTCAGTTTGTTTTCTGGACACCAGTCTTGGTTTGACCTCAAGGTGGCGCAATACTCTACGTTCTTTCTTTCTTCACTTCGTATATATTTGAATATTATTCAATGCTGACCCAATATTCTTTAATTAAAACCCCTGGTGGAGCCGTGGTTCGGTCGTTTGGGTGCAACGAAGATAGACTTTTCTTTCTGTTTTTATTTTTGTATTTTTACAGGTATCATGCGTGGACATGTTGAACAAATGTAAAACACACACGTGTTTACGTCAGCCTCTGCTCAGTATGGCTGCCTTACTCACTGACTTGAGATTTAGTTCATATGTATTTTTTTCTTCATTACTTAATGCCACTGTAATTCCTCTTTATATTGACCATAACATCCTCTTTGCTGCACACCCCATGCACATCAGGTCTGAAGTGAGCAGGCAGAGATCGGAGACCTGTATGAGTCTCTCTCTACCGTAAACCAATAGAAATGTAGTCTGAACAATTACAAGATGGTTATTCTTTCTACCTAGAAAGATCTATGGATGGAATTTGCTCTTTAGTTTATTCTCCACCTTGTTTCAAACTTCAGTCCACCTGGAATATTTGAAATAGGCTAACGGCAAACGTAGCACTTCTTCCGTTTCTTCATGCAGCTTAACTATACTAAAGCCAGAGTCGTTAACTTCGTGAATTTAGGGAAGGAGCGCGTTAGTTATTCTTCGTCACTTCTGGCAGTGATTGTCAGGTTTCTGCTGCTCGTTTTTCTTTCCAAACCCCGAACTTCCTTTTACTTTACGGCTGTAGCGTTTGTGGGTTTTTTGTTTTAAATGAAGAATGGATTAATAAATAAATCACCGTCAGTTGTAGATCTATGGCAGTGAACGGTGCTAAAATGCTCTTATGTTAAATGCTTGCTAAATGTCTTCACTGGAAGGCTAATAACCCTGTGTGGAGGAATGCCACATGACCTGTGCTACAGAAAGCACTGCAGTGCTGTTTTCATGTATTTGTGATGGTATCGACATGGTATCGAATTGCTTCCACCTCTATAGTGCTCCTCAGAACCGTGCAGGATCGTTCTCATCCTGTGAGAATCGACCAAAGAAGTTTGGAATTCTTAATTACCCACAGCATTTGTCTTTGTGTGTGTTGTGCTGGTCTGTGAGGTAAGTAGGGCCAAGGTATTCGGGTGATTTATATTCTTCTAAAAGCCGATGCCGCAGCCAGCCGGTTGGCTCATCAATTGGCTTTGCTGCATCTCGGCCATGTTTTGGTTTGCTGCTCTTCAGAAGACGAGCACATGCCGTGATGTAAGCCAGACCGAAGCTTGAGACTCTTGCGCGGCCGCAGGCCACCTGTGTACGGGTTTACCACAAACGGAATGACCTCTCTGATCTGAGATCAGGGCTGAAGCCTGCGTTGGCTGTCATTATGGCTTTGTGGAAAGGGAAAGTAGTTGTAGATCGGTGTGGAAAAGTGGCGCCATCACTGGGATCCTGTGTGGCCTTGGTGTGGAGGCCTTGGGTTTCTTTAGGGAAGCACACCAGGGACTAGCTGAGGTATTTTGACACGGATCCTAAATCTCTCGAGTCTTCAGAAACATTGGAATAGTGTTTGGAGTCTGTCTGCTCATCTTGTTTTAATCAAACCATGTTGGAATCAATCTTTCAATGGCTCAAACTTTCATTGTAGCAAATAATAATGGTGATCTTTATTTGTACAGCACCTTTCATACATGCATGAAACTCCGTGCTTTACAGATTGTTTAAAATCATAACATTTAAATGTAAAAAAAATACGAGGATTGAATTATAATGAAATGATTTAATAAATGAAATGAAGAAATTCCCGAAAGAAATGCAGAAATTCTGAGTGTTATGAAATAAGGGTTTAATTTTTGTGCCTTGATATGAGTAACCAGAATGTTTTACTCATGGTTCTCATAGTTATTCCCCTATGATTCTGTAGAAATCCAGATCATTAAGAAATCTTTCTCTTTTCAGAACTGAATAAAAACCCAGTGGAAGGGTTCTCTGCTGGACTAATAGATGATAATGACCTGTACAGATGGGAAGTGCTAATAATTGGTCCTCCTGACACGCTGTAGTAAGTACAACAACCAACCTGCTGTATTTACCAGCACCACATCGTTGCAGAAGGGAGTAGGGTTTTAGGATTGGGTAGAATGTAAATGTATAGAACATTTTATAACTTGTAAAGCAAAAGAGCTACTAAGAAATTGATTTTGCAGCTAGAACTCGTACTTTGAGACACGTTTGCTGATGGCACCATTTTCTGTGTCTACAGTGAAGGTGGCGTGTTTAAAGCCCATCTCACGTTTCCCAAAGACTATCCTCTCAGGCCTCCCAAAATGAAATTCATCACAGAGATATGGCACCCAAATGGTAAGAGTGGTTTCAGACCAGCTAGTCCCACGGTCCTGGAATGAAAGCATGCAATTCTTTGTTTGTTGAGAACGGTATGATCGGTCAGTACTGTGTATCCTGCCAGACAAGACAGCAAATTCCACACATGGTCTTCTCACGAGGGGTTCCATCTGTGTTAAAATGGTAAATGTTGTGTAGTGTGCATCACATTTAAGGCCAAAAGTTGGTGGCTTAAATATAAAACGGGCCTGTTAAAGTTGGTTTTGAGAGCTTTTTCTTGTCAAGTATTAAAACTGCAGGCAAGAGGAGTGATTTGTGACCTCTGACCCAAATAATTAGAATGAACTCATTAAAGATTACACTGGGGAGGAAGAACGATCGCACACTTTAGAACAAAGACATGATTGTTTCAAATGTGAGCTTAGGGTAATTGGGCCTTGATGTTTGTTTATTTATAGCCCTTCCCCTATAGAGTTATAGTGTAGTGCCTTTTCAGAAATCACAATGTTTAGAATATGCTGTTATTTTATGTGTCTGTGTGAGAATATATCTGTTCACACACACACACACACGTTCTTCTCTTTTCTGCTCTTCCTCAGTGTGTGACTTTTCTAATTTCCTGCCCTCTGTCTTGTTTCCAGTGGACAAGAACGGTGACGTTTGTATTTCTATTTTGCACGAGCCGGGGGAGGACAAGTATGGCTACGAAAAGCCAGAGGAGCGCTGGCTCCCCATCCACACAGTGGAGACAATCATGATTAGTGTCATCTCCATGCTAGCTGACCCCAACGGAGACTCTCCGGCCAACGTGGACGCTGCAGTAAGTCCCCCCCCCCCACTACCCCCAGGCTGAAAAAGAAGCTCTGGATTCAGACGTGTAACCCATGTATCAAAGGATAATCACTATTGCAATTATGTGATTGTGATGGGAGATCTTTACAGTCGATTATATTTTTACGGGTTTATTTTAATCTGTTTTTATTTACCTATTTTGTTTTTGTTGTGTATTTCAGAAAGAGTGGCGGGAAGATAGGCATGGCGAATTCAAGCGGAAAGTCGCCCGTTGTGTACGAAAGAGCCAAGAAACTGCCTTTGACTGATATTCATCTAGCTGCTTGTAGCGTCACTATTTTCAGGGTAAGCCTTGCGTTCACGACAAGCTCTCATTACTTTTTTTTGTCCGTGGCTTGAAAAACTCCATTTTGGGGGGGGGGGGCAGGCTGTCAAATGCTTCAGTAGTGGGATAATGTTGTCAGTATTGGTGTACTCTGCCTGGACTTCATATGTAAATAATAAACAAACGCTGCCCAGGAGAGTAAAGCCCCTGTAAGTGTAAAGCCATTAATCACTCTGCATCTATGCTGGTGAAGCTGTCTGTAGAGCTTCTGCACACTAACCTGTTTGAACAAGTTCAGGGACCTTCAGGTGGAAATATTGCCATTTTTATTGTCCGTGTATTACAACCTGAAAACAACTTTTTTGTAAAAGCCCCACCTCCCTGAGATGGAGTTTAAGGGACGGTGTCCGGTGTGGACACCCAACCAACATGCCTTTTGTGAGCTAGTCGAACATCTCATAAAAACACGGGCGTTAATATGGCTGTGTTAATGTTCCACTCTTCAGTGGAATTTGTGCTGATTCAGTTGAAAGACCATTTGTGAGGTCTGGCACTGTTGGACAAGAAGGCCTGGCACATAACCAACATCCCAGATCATCCCAAAGGTGTGGGCTTGAGGTCAGGACCACTGGAGTTCCTCCAGATCAAACTCCTCAGACTGTGGCTTTATGGGCCTCTTTGCACAGGTGCACAGTCATACTGGAATGTGTTTAACCCCAACTACTGTTACAAATCTGGTAGCTTATTGTCTAAAAAGTCTTTGTATGCTGTAGCATTAACATTAACAGCTTTAACAACACTTTACTGGAACCAAGGGGTCCAAACCCTGGGGAAAAAACAGCCCCAGCCCATCATCCCTCCTCCACCAGACCTGATTGTTGGCACCAGGCAGCGTTTTACCTGGTGTGCGGCGAGTCCATAGGCAGCATGCTGTATATCACTCCAGCAGATGCTTACCATTGTGTGTAGTGATCTTAGCATTGTGTCCAACTGCTTGGCCAATTTTGCTTGGCGACAAGGGTGGTGGTTTTTTGTTAGAGTGGGCTTTTGCTTTTGTTTATGCACCATGTGCCTCAGAACCCTGTGACCCCACTCAGGTAGTTTGCGTAATCTCACCATTGTGTAATCTGTGGGAGAACTGATGCTTCTGGACACTTCACAATAAAACCACTTGGCTAACCAAGGTAGATTTTTTACAAAATGGTGACATCCTGTGCCAGTGATTTTACTCCACTGTGCTCTTCAGTACAATCCATTCCACCGCAAATGTTTGGTTATGTGCTTGAGTTTATACATCTGGTGTTGCTGCTGAACACCTGAGCTCTGTAATAAGAAAGGCTGTGGGCAGCATGACTGTTCCCGTCGGTAAATGCGCACGATGAGGTTGGGATGTTGTACAGACTGCTCCTTTGTGCTTTTTGGTTTTGTGAATGTTTGTTTTTTGTTTTTTTTTGTCTCCAACAGGTCTCCAGTCGAGAAACATGGCACTGTTTTTCTGCACTCTACCACCCTATTGCCGGACTCGTCTCGATTGAACGTTGGCAGTAACAGGCTGGCATTTATAGGCTGCAATAGAACAATAACAGCTCATACAGATATGGACAGAACATGCCAGTTTAAGTGCCAACATCAAAAAAAGGGGAAAAAAAAGAAGTGGAATAACCATAACAAAAGATTTTTACGCAAGTCTATGAACTGATACAACTTTCAGGAAAGAAATTGTAAAGACCTGTAAATAGCACAGACATAAAAACTGGATAATATATTAAACTGTTCCTATCCATCCAGCCAGACACTTAGTACCAAATAAATAGTGCTTTCTGTAGTTAGAGTCCTGTTAAAATGTTAAAGAGTCTAGTTCATCTCCCCTCCCTGCAACCCCTCATCTAGTGTGAATCAGTTTTGTTACAGGTCACATGAAGAGGTGAGGTTTCTTGAAATGGAAGGGAAAGGCTTCTTCCTCTCAGATCCCTGCTTGTCCGAGAGCCTCAAGTTGCTCAGGTGTAACAGATGTTAAAGAAAGATTGCAACGATCAAAATAGGGGCCTGACAAATTATGCTATTGTTG
>JAOXYF010000003.1:8971282-8996487 GCA_028565775.1 Sternarchorhynchus goeldii | reverse complement strand
CCCCCCCCCCCCCCCCCCCCCCCCCCCCCCCCCCCCCCCCCCCCCCCCCCCCCCCCCCCCCCCCCCCCCCCCAAGGGTTGTGGCTGGCAGTACTATTGTTGGATTTTTATATAGTGCGCATGTCACGTTGGGACATCTTTTCATTAGTGGACACTTCAGGCCAACAACTGGTAAGCAAGTAGGCATCAAGAACACATTTCCTTGTTTTGGGGAGGGGGGGGTGTGATGGAAGGTGGAGATTGGGAAGAGTCCTGCCGCTGGGCTGCGGACGTGTCCCGCTGAGCCGAAGGAGCGCGCTCGGGCTTTCGAGGGTGGCCATGGCGACGAGAGCACGGCAGACGCGACGGCCTGCATGCACGAGAGCCTAGGGTTTTAAGTTTTGTCTTTCTTTTCAAAAGTGCCTCCGACTGAAACGGCTTGGCTTGCTGCACCTCCTGCGATGAATCGGGAGCCCAGGGGTGAGCCAACAAGAGATCCCTGCGTCCCTCAAGCTTGGTGTGGTTGTGTGAATTGTTTTCTTTTATAACCCTTTGTACCAGCATTATGAATTCTTAAAGATATTGATCATTTGGTGTAGCAATAATGCCCCGCCCCCACCCACCTGTGTGTTTTGTGTATCTTGCGCCCCCTTAAGTTTCAGTAGGCAGATAAGATTTAGGGAAACGGTACCTTCATTTTGCATAAACTCCCATTATTTGAGCAAAAACGTTTTGCAGGGCTTTTTTTGTTTTGTTTCTTTGTTTTTGTGTGGTGTCTTTGATGGGTTCGTTAAGCATGCTTTAACTGTAGGCTTCTCACAAACACTTCTGGGATTTGCTTTGAAAGGTGTGTGTGTGAGTGTGCATGTGCGGATTCGAATGTCAGTATGAATGTGTTTGTTTCACTATTCCTCTTCCCCAAATCCTTAATTCTCGGTTTAATTTTATTCTGGCTCCAACAGACTACTGCAGTTTCTCTTGCCTAATGTACAAAGACAAAATACTGATGTATATTTTTCATGTTTATGGAAGTTGTCACCTTCTGTAGTGAGTTCTTCTGAAATATAATTTTTTTCCAATATTTTTTGGGCTCTTGTCTCACTGAATCTGTCCTTTTACATATGCAAAACTCCCCAGTAGTCCACCAAAGAGGAGAATGGGTGAATATTTAATGTTTGCTTACAGTGCATCAAAATAAACATTTGCGTAATAGATTGCAGCTGCACTAACTGTACACTGTAAAGGTATATGGAAGAAACGGCATCATTAATATTAAACATAAGGTCCTGAACCCATATAAACATGCAGTGTGTTATGAATATCTAAAGATCAATAAACCATTGATGTTGCTAGCAATATGAATAAAAAATTTTGCACGTTTGAGCAGTTTCATGTTAACATAAGTTTAATTGTAGACATGATTACATGAGTTCGTTATCAGTTTCTGAATAATATTTACCGTGGTCTTAGAAAATGACAATGGCCAAAAAGAATTTTTATCAGGGAAGAATTGCCCACGTAAAGGTTATATTCTTTGCTTCTGAATTAAACATTATCGTATAGTTTATTTCCAACACAAAGCATCCAGTGCAGGTAGGTTTTATGAAATTCTATGGATTCTATTTTGAAACGTTCAGATGTGCGTACAGTGGCTCAGGTCTCTGCCGGCCTTGATACGGTTAGTCAAAGCTGTATTCCGCCTGCCTCCTACCACCCTATCTGCAGGTACTGTTTGCAATACCTGTCCTATATTTATGTTGTTATGCAATACTTCTCTTTGTTTAAAATCAATTTATATATTTTTATTCATGTTTCCATTCACTGAGCCTATTGTGGACGATGGTACATGTTTGATATCTATCCCATAAAATAGTTTACGCTGATAAAATATCTCGCTCCTCCCAAAAGCAGCCTAACGTTTCTCCATCCTCTCGCGATAGAACACGACCAGCCACGGATCCAACATGGCGGACGGTATGAAAATGATTACTTGCATATTTTCACGCCCTTTCTGTTTTAGATATTGAATAAATTACTTGTTGGCATGGACAGGCGTGTCTGTACATGCATTTGCGTAATGTTTTGACTTAAACTAAAACATATGTATTTACTATCGCAATGATCAGTTTAATGTTGCGTCTTATTTTCCTGAAGACTGATGGCAATCTAGCGAGAAAAAGCTAGCTAGCACAGCTAGGTTAACTGGACTCTGCAAGTAAGGTGGTGGGCTGGGCGGTGGTTGTAGTACATTCGCCGGGTGGTTTTAGTCACCAAAATAAAACGCAGAATAAAAAAAACTCGGGAAGCTTCGAAAAAAATGTCTTTGCCTTGTTTGTTCAGAATAAACGGTATGAGCCTGTTGGGCGACTATGTTGGCCTTGTATCCTAACAATAAATTGGGCTAGAATCAACAATTGTTTTCAGAGAAGCTAACGGTATTCAAAATTACTGTTTTTTCGCTGTACCATTAATTTATTTTGTGTAGGTATCTAGCCAACAATCACTTCTGTCCATCGTGATGCCACACATTGCATTGCATTGCATTGTAGGCACATTGGAAATGCGTTGAAGTTTAAATAGGCGTTTAAAACATTGGAATGGATATGTCTGTGAATTGCCGTACGTGATGCGATCATGTGACAACTGTGTGACGGCAGTTCGTTTATCTTATTAGTCCTGTTATTCGTATAATCGATTACAAAAGACTAATGTAGCTAACGACTACTTTTGTTTAGCCTACAATACAAATTACACTGTGTCTTATCTGTTTGGAACAGTTATTGTGGTTTCTTTTATCTGTACTTACATGTGCGCAGCCTGATCTGTTAACAATCACATAAAGCCTGTTTAATGTGTTTCCCTTTAATGCAACCTGTTTAGACTGTCTTAGTTGACTTTAAACGACGTTTCAAAAGCACAGAAAACAACAAAATGTAAAACCATTCACATTTAAACCTAACTTAGCAGAATAGTACACTTAGAAGCAAGCGTTTGAATGTCAACAGACAGGTGCGTCTCCTAAATTATAGCGCAGATATTTTTCCATTGTCTGTTACTCAGGATGTGGTGAATTTAGTTAAGTCGTGTAAAAGTGGGCTGTTTGCATAATCAGGTCATGGTGCTCTGCCGGCTACCACAGTCAGTCATGTTTTTAAAATACTTTATGGTGCCTAATGATCTCCCAAGGAACAAGTCTGCTAACTGCATTGCTCACAGGGTTTGGCGCTAAACTAAAACAGTACTTCACGAAGTATAAAAAACTAATCTTTTATTTTCACACACAGTCTTAAAGGATAGTTGATACTCGTGGTCTGAGTCTATTACACTGTAATTAGAGTGGATGCAATGGTGCTTTGTGTTCCTTGTTTCCCAAATGCAAAAAAGTTTTTGTTAGTTTTTTTCCCCCCATACCGTTCGAGATTGTCCTTGTAGACCATGTGAGGCGATCAGGTGGTTGGGGCCTGAACAGGGCAAAGGCGAAGTGTCTTCTCAGCATTCTGGAGAATGAATAGCACACACGGGCGTGCACTGACGGAAAAGAGGAAGGAAACAGTGGAAGGTGCAGCGTTTGCACTAAGCAGTCAAATCCTTCTCGTGTAAAGGAAGAGGGTCTCATTCAGGATGTGGTCATTGTGCCAGGCTGCTTTTCCCTTTATTTATTTATTTTAGATTCTGTCACCAAAAGGCATGTTGAGACAAATTCTACACAGATTGGAATGCTTTAAGGGGAAAGCTGACGGTTATGCATGAATCCTGGGACATAAGGTGTGTTGGGGAATGGATACAGCAACTTTATGGATTTCAATGTAATTGTTGCTGAAGTCTTGCAGACAGTGTGTCTGTGCTGAGGAAGGCTCCAACAGGGCTGCCATCTCACCACTTTAACTGTAGTTTTTCCTCTTAACTTGGTCCGTTCCTGGTTTTCTCTCTCAGTTCATTTCTGGCATTTCTTCTACACCTGTGTGTGTATGTTTACTCATTTCTCACTTACCTTGTTTCTGGTTACGTTTTCTCCTTTTTGTGTTTCTCCCCTTTTTGTATCCTTTCAGGTGTGGTCAGCCAACCCCTCTCATCCCCTATCTGTTCACCACCCACCTCACTACTGATGGTTAACCCCTTTCACTTGGCTCCCCTCTCCTCTCCACTCCCCGTCCCCACCCTCTGCTCCCGCTCCACAGAGGAGGTGCAGAAGCTGCAGAAGCACCTGTCCCTGCTCCGGCAGGAGTACGTCAAAATGCAGCACAAGCTTGTAGAGACGGAGAGGAGGTGTTCTGTGCTGGCAGCCCAGGCTTCCGGCCATGGTTCACCCTCCCAGTCCAGCGACTCCTTCATCAGCCGCCTGCTGTCTATTGTGGCTGACCTCTACCGACAAGAACAGTACAGGTTGGTGCTGGGAATTGTAGTTGTGATATATACAGGATAAGAATCAACATAAAGGATAAGAATCGAGGCTGAAGCTGAAAAATAAGTCTGTGACTTATTCGGCTGTGAGCTGCTTTCAAGCTTATTGTGTATCTGACCTGGTTATTTTAGAGATTTGGATCAAACTGTTGATCTTAGTGCCTCTCTTCGGGCTGTTTTGAGGTTTCAAAGCCGAGCTGCGTCACCTCAGGCAGTCCTCTCTGCTGGTGCCTCGAACTCGCTTCTCAATGTCATAAAACAAATTCTGTCAGCTCTTCACTGCTCAAATGTGTTAGTGGCTCATGCTCAGGTTTTGAGTCATAGTTCCTATTGCTGCAGTGATCTGAAGGTGAAGATCGGGCAGGAGTGGCTCAGCGCACATAAGTTCGTGCTGGCGGCCCGCAGCGACATTTGGAGCCTGGCCAACCTGACCTCCACCTCCGAGCTGGACCTATCAGGTGAGAGTGGGCGGAGTTTTCCATGTATTTTGAATATGGCAATAATGTAGCCATCCTGCCCACAATGGGGGGGGACTTGTACTGAACAATGAAACTAATGTAAAGCCATCTTTTTGGCTGAGTATGTGTTCTCTTTGCTCTCATTTCATTGTCCTTTTCTTTGGCCCTGCCCTCAGAGGCAAAGCCAGAGGTCGCCATGGCGATGCTCCGCTGGGCCTACACAGATGAGTTGGAGCTGTGTGAAGATGACACCTTCCTCATTGACCTCATGAAGTTGGCCAATCGATTCCAGCTTCACCTCCTGCGAGAGAGGTGGGTGGGTAGGGGGTGGAGGCCACAGTCAGCCTGGCAGCATGGGGGCGGGGTCAAGAGAAAACATGTGATTCAGGAGGCGGGGTTGAAGGACAGCTTTCTCTAGCACCCCCTGCTGTAGCGGAGCAACTGTGTGTGTGTTCGTGTACAAATGTAATTTGCACAATGTAGTTTGCAATTGTAGTGATTGTGTCTCTTGTGTTACATACCGAAAACCAAAAGCTGCTTTTGAGGAAAATACATTCATACCACAAAGCAGAACATTGTGCTCTTTTTAAATGACTACCAGCTGACTGTTGTCCTAAATATTTATTTGTCCCTCGTTTTTAAATGTTACTCTCTGCACGTGTAGGTGCGAGAAAGGAGTGATGTCCTCCGTGAACGTGAGGAACTGCATCAGGTTCTACCAGACAGCTGAGGAGCTGAACGCCACCACGCTGATGAATTACTGTGGAGAAATCATAGCCAGCCACTGGGTGAGTCAGTCATCCACAGATCTTCCCCTCCAGGTCCACAGCCTCCAGTCACAGTCAGCACTGTGTGTGGGAACATTGCTGTGTCTCCCTGTCTGTTGCATGTTCAGACTTTAACTCTGTTTATTGTAAAACCCTTTGTAACCCACTATAATGTTCCTGTATAAACAATGGGCGGTGCAGCTCAGATTACCCCGTAAAGCCAAGATTTACTCCATCTAGATCTTGTCTTCAGTTTGTTGAACGATGACATAGCCGCGTTAAAACTGCTTTCCTCATCCACGCACGTGATGAGGCTCAAGCTTGTGAAGACTCATGGATGTCCAGCATGAGCACCACCTCCTGTGGGGCTTAAATGTTCAGGAACTTCCTGTGAACTGACTTGAACGTCAGTTGGACTACACATTCCCTTGATTTAATCAATACACTTGATTTAACTAATACAACTTGAACCCTCCACCTTCACTATGATTTTCTTTAAACCAACATATGGATTTGCTAAATACAAACCCATCAGGTCAGATGAAAAAAGTGCTCATTTGAATGAAAGATTATATAGTAAAACTTTATTGTACTAGGAATTCACAAACGTTCTTTCAGGTCGTTGTTTACACATTCTTCGTGCTGAATTTTAGATCTTAAATATACAACAAAGCAGATTCTCTTCAAATTAAAGTAATAACTATACAAACAAGGGATGTTACCAACCAATTGGATAACAAATGAAAATGTAAAATGATTTACAAAAAAGATTCCTAGCTGCAGTAGATCCCGGCCCCATCTCTGAATAAATCTGCATTTTTTCCCCCATCTTAATAAACATTGCTTTGGGGGGGAATCTGTTTCTTAGATGTTCCATCTAGACTGTCAGATATTCCTCCCAGTCGTGCGGTTATACGATGCTGTGGGATATTCTTTTGGAGCACCACTTTCATTGCATCGATTACCTCTTAGCAAAAGAAAAACACCTGTAACTTGGGGTTGGAACCAAAACTCATGAGTGCCGTTTGCAATTTGGGCTCCACAGTTTCTCCAGTATGAACTGGTATATGTTGGACCCATCTTTGATGCTAAATATCTAGTGATTACTTTCCATCTGAACTCCCTCCATGTGTTTGAATGTCTCCTCTAGGTTTTTTGCTTCTGTATGTATTTCCTTCCAGGTATCGTCATATCCACGATTATTTCTGCTTCTCAAATTTGCTTTATATTTAAGGAACAATCCAGGTTCATAGACAGAAGTAATATGGTTCACAGATTATACTCCCCTCTCTGTTTAGGTTTCATGCAGTTTCCCCTTCATTGTGTGTAGTCAGTGAAAGTTTACAAAATATTGCAAATATTTGAAATCTCTAGGATGGTAGAATACCTTTTTTAACTGTTCAAATGACTTAGGACTGCCCTTGTTTATCGAATGCAATTTAGTTAAGACATGTTCTACCCATTTTTTTTAAATCCCTCTACATTAGGAATTTGTACATGTGCTGCTCAGTACTCCTGTCAACAAGGGTTTCATCTGCACGGCCTGAAAGTAATATAGAAATTAGGGTTAGGATGTCTTATAGTTGGCATCAAGAATGTTTTGTGCAGATTTGGGGATGTATGTACTTTTATTAATCCCGTACTTAATACTGTTCCTTTGGCAGTTTAGCCTACTGTGATATTTATTTTCTTCTTCCATTAATATTCAAGGCCATTCCTTTCCTTTAATCATGCACTGATTTTGAATAATATCTGTACTTGTTTCTTTAAATGTGGTATCGTTGTTGCTGGATCAAAAATAGTAGCACGTCATGTATGTAAAGAGACAATTTATGCACAGAAGGGCCAAGAGAGAACAGCCCTGTCTACTTGTGCATTTTAATATCAACTCTGACAGCATCCTGTGTATCTGAGTCAAGTGTTTCTATCTAATTGATGAAATTGAGGTAACGTTTAAAGCGTTTTAGTGTTTGAAATAAGTCTTGCTGTGATGCATCAAAGGCCTTTTAGGCGTCTAGTGATATGAGTGTTTGTTTCTTTTAACGTATCCTTTTAATGAGATGGTATCCTCTTCTGATGGTATCTCCACAGGGTCCTCCTGTAGTATAACCGGTCTGATGAGGGTTATTACTTATGGTGATGATCCTTCTATGCAGATTTGCTGCTAAAACGTGAAAGTCTCCATTCAGTAGTGATACTAGCATTCAGTAGAGTCTTTACCCTCTATATGTTTCCTGTATGGTTGCTGCAGGGTGGAGGGGGATGTAAACTTTCACTCAAATGCATAATGGTAAAGCTGTTAATAACAGCATGTCTTTAAAGGTTTTGTAAATGTGGTGTTTAATCTCTTTCCTCAGCCACTGATTCTGTTAATTCTGTCAATTTTATGACTTTCAGGAATGTTTCAGGGTTTTCATTATCAGAACAATGATCCAAGTTATTATATATATATATATTATTCTATATATATTTGCAACAGTTGATTCTGTGGATTGTATTTCTATTACCTAAGACTGTATTTCTAGCTTTATATTCATTTATCCCCAACGCAATCATTATCTTTGAACTATTCATAGATTTTTGTTTTAAATATGCGCATGGCTGTGCTCTGAGTGGCCCACAGTAACAAAACCTCCTACTGTTTCTCTGACAGTAGGAAAAAAGAACCATCCTTGAAGTCCAGGACCTGTTTCTGACACCCCTCCCCCACCCGTTCTATAAGTCCCTGTGGGGGTGACCTCGCCAACCGCCAAGGTGACGTTCGAGACCGGGACACGTTGCTAGCTGTGCCAGCTGGTGCTGTAGACCCGTGCCCGGCGGGAGGCCTCGTCCTCCTGCTCTCGCTACGCCGCTTTAAACTTAAATCAAGCCCGTCACCTAGACCTTGCGGCGGAAGGGAGGTGCAGTGGTGGCCACGGGGAAGATTGTTTATTTTGTAACGATGCATGAGGGCGTCCCGACTGAAATAAAATTTAAATATGTTTTACTTGTTCCCCTCACGTCTACACCCACCTTACAGTAAAACCCAAAGTCATGTCCTCCCTTCCTGTTTGTCGCAGGACGACCTGAGGAAGGAGGACTTCAGTACCATGAGTGCCCAGCTGTTGTACAAGATGATTAAGTCGAAGACGGAGTTCCCCCTCCACAAAGCTATCAAGGTGGAGAGGGAGGATGTGGTCTTCCTCTACCTTATAGAGATGGATGCTCAGGTACGTGGGTCTGCGAAGCAGATCATCGAACTTGAGAAAGCAGACCGTCGCCAAGGTGGTTCGCGTTCCTAAGGGCGTTTCACATTTGTGATGCTATTTTGCATACATGTGTAGTGTTTGCATACTTCATAGGGATTGCTCTGTTTGGTGAAGCTCATAAATATGAATGCAAAAAATTCATTAACACATTAATTATTCATGATTTTATAACTATGAATTTATGAGGTTATGAATATGAATGAAACTGGTAGGATTGTGTTTCCTGTTGTTTTCAGAGAGCTCTTTTGATATATATTTCTTACTTTTGATCAGAAATGTTAAAATAAGAAATAAAACATTTCTGGTGATACTAAATTTTTTCCACTGCCTTCGAGCTTGACGGCCCACAAGCCAGTAGATGAATTAAATGCAGGTGGAATCGATTAGAATGGGTGTAAAATGACATGGGTTCCTGGGTTCTGTTAGTTACCAGGGAAGCTGAATGAGTTGGACAATAATGGAGACCTGGCTCTGGACCTAGCACTGTCAAGGAAACTGGAAAGCATCGCCACCACACTGGTTAACAACAAAGCAGACGTGGACATGGTGGACCAGAGCGGCTGGAGCCTCCTGCACAAGGCCATCCAGAGAGGTAGGGGGCGCTGTGGCCACTCTGCAAACAAATTCTGGTCACAAATCCAAAACATTTTTTTCCTTTCCTTTATGCCTCTGAACTGCGAGCACCTTCATTAGATTGACTCTTAACATGCGTGAACGTTCCACTCCAGGAGACGAGTTCGCCTCCACTTTCCTGATCCGACACTCGGCCCAAGTGAACGCGGCCACGGTGGGTGCCGTGGAGACGCCGCTGCACCTTGTCTGCTCCTTTAGCCCTAAGAAACACAGCAGCACTGTGATGAGTGGCATGGCCCGCATCGCCGAGGCCCTGCTTCACACTGGCGCCAACCCCAACATGCAGAACAGCAGGGGACGGTGGGTAACGTAGTTGCAATGTAGTTTTCTTTAACTTTCATTGAATAGTTTCCTGAAATGATTCTTGCTTTATTCTGTTCTTTCAGGACACCTTTGCATGAGGCAGTAGTGTCAGGAAATGATCCGGTGTTCAACCAGCTCTTGCAATGCAAACAGTGAGTGCCTGCCTTCTTCTACTAGATAACTGAACCCAGATCTAGCCACGCCTACATTTTACACCAATAGCAAAATGGCACTGAGCAACTGTGCTGTTTTTAACGACCACTTCCTGTCATGACCCCTCCCCTTCCTGTTCAGACTGGACTTGGAGCTCAAGGACCATGAGGGGAGCACGGCACTGTGGCTGGCCCTTCAGTACATCACCGTGGCCTCCGACCCTTCAGTGAACCCGTTCGAGGACGACGCGCCCGTGGTCAACGGCACCTCATTCGACGAGAATAGCTTTGCAGCACAGCTCATACAGAGGGGGAGTGACCCAGACAGTCCAGATGCCTCAGGTAACTCTCTTCAAACGGCTCCCTGTATCCTGGAGACCGTCATCTGGTTATGGCTGCTAACAAGGCAGTCACCACAGGGCTGTAAATCTTATTCACGCGACGCTTAACATCCTGGAAAAAATTGCACAGCATAATGACTGTGGGATAAGGAAGCCTGCATGGCCCAAACTGCCGTGTTAATAGTGACCATTCAAATACAGCGGTGGATCTTTTGCTGTAGGAAACTGCCTCATGCAGAGGGCGGCCCTAGCATGTAGCGAAGCGGCGGCCATCTTCCTGGCCACCCATGGGGCGAAGGTCAATCACACAAACAAATGGGTGAGTGTTTACCAAGGGCATCACACACTTTTCCTCAGTGATACAAAGTTCCTCCACAGAATCACGTTTTAAAGGTCGTGATTGTAACCTCCTGAAACACTAGCTGGACGTGTTGAGCATGGAGAGGATCTAAAATGTGCAGCACCTCGACAAAGAGATGCTGCTGTGGTCAAATTATTTGGTCTGCAAATGTCTACAAGGGGGATTTGGCCTCGAACACCCATGCGCTCCTCTCGTTGACTCACCTTCCGTTTGTCCTCCTGTTCTGGTACGTCTGTCTCCACGGTGATGCAGGGCGAGACCCCCCTCCACACGGCCTGCCGCTGCGGCCTGGCCGGCCTGACCGTGGAGCTCCTGCAGCAGGGCGCAAACCCCAACCTGCAGACCCAGAGCGCCCCACCCGACGGTGGGGACCGCGGCCACTCCGTGTCATTGCAGAGCCCCCTACATATGGCCATCGCCCACAACCATCCGGACGTGGTGTCCGTCATACTGGAGCAGAAGGGTAGGGGCCGGCGGACTGGCGGTCGCCCCGCTAACGCCTCACTGAAGTTAAGTTTGAGTTCGTCTCAGAGTTAGCGCTTTGCTCAGGTGTCCGTTGTTGTCTGTCCCCTCCTCAGCCAACGCTCTACACGCCACAAACAACCTGCAGATCATCCCAGACTTCAGCCTCAAAGACTCCATGGACCAGACTGTGCTTGGCCTTGCACTATGGACAGGTACTGCCCAGCTGGACCCGCTTCCAGCTTGATCCGAGTTCTTCACTTTAACCCTGTTTGTTCAAAAGGTTTTAGTGCTCCTTGTGTGGAGATCTCATCCCACAGGGCACCATAGTGACTCAAAACGCTTGGTTGGGTTGTCAGGAATGCACATAATAGCCGCTCAGCTCCTGGGGTCCGGAGCGGCCATCAACGACACCATGTCTGACGGCCAGACGCTCCTGCATATGGCCATCAAGAGGCAGGATAGCAAGAGCGCCCTCTTCCTGCTGGAGCACCAGGCGGACATTAACGTGAGGTATGTGTTTTATGTGTCCTCCTCCAGCTGTGGAGGCTGTCCTGAGTGCACCCTGTCCTGAGTGCACCCTGTCCTGAGTGCACCCTGTCCTGGTGTGCAGGTTGGAGATTTCACCTTCTGAACCCGTTAATTAAATTATTTGAATCGGGTGAGCTTGAGTTGGGGGTGGTTTGGATACGGGTGAGGGCCGCAACAGGAAGGCAATGCTGGTTCTAGATGCCCCCTTTAAAGATGTGCTCCTCTCTCAGGACACAGGAGGGCCAGACAGCACTGCAGCTGGCTATCAGTAACCAGCTCCCCCTGGTGGTGGACGCCATCTGCACACGAGGAGCAGACATGTCGGTGGTGGACGAGAAGGGCGACCCTCCTCTGTGGCTCGCCCTGGAGAACGGCCTGGAGGACATCGCCTCCACGCTGGTGAGGAGAGCCAGGAGACCAGCTTATCGTCTACAATACTCGTTTCTTAGAAAAGTTTTCTTCACCCTGCCCATCATCTCGCCTGCCGATAGGTCAGGCACGGCTGCGATGCGACGTGCTGGAGAACGGGGCCTGGGGAGTGCCAGCAGACTCTCCTGCACAGGGCCATCGACGAGAACAACGAGGTCTCCTCCTGCTTCCTCATCCGCAGGTCCGCCCCCAGAAACACCTCACGACTGCTCGTACACATGCGTGCAGCGGTCTCGCACGTCCAAGCCGTGAAACCTCATCCGAGGGAATTTTCCTTCAAGATGGAAAGTTTAATCTGGAGTTTCATGTTTTAGTTTGGTTGCAAATAGTTCTGGTTCAGACTTGAGTTGTGACAGTGAAGCACACAATTCCATGTAAATATTGGTCTGTATTGCAAATTACACTATTTTGGAATAAAAAAGGGAGACAAGAAATAGCAAAATACTTTTCTCATGTAAATCCTGCACAAGTTCTGACCTGCACTTTTGCTTATTTTCATCAGCCTTCAAAGTGCATGAAACCCTGTGTCTCCAGTAGATTTGCTCATGTGTGTGTGTGTGTGTGTGTGTGTGTGTGTTTCACTCTCAGCGGCTGCGATGTGAACAGCCCACGGAGGCCGGGGCCAAACGGGGAGGGTGATGAGGAGGCGCGGGACGGCCAGACCCCGCTGCACCTGGCGTCCTGCTGGGGCCTGGAAGACACGGTGCAGTGCCTCTTGGAGTTTGCCGCCAACGTCAACGCACAGGTGTGAAAATTCACTCGAATAAAATGTATTTTATTCATTATTTAATAATTATTAATCCTTTATTTCCTCTGAGGTCATGATGTTATTTTTCTGCTCCTAAAATACTTTGAAGGTTAAAGTACTAAAGAGATGGTAGAGATGGACAGTTCAGTTTCAGAAAGGAAATGAAAAGTCTTGCTCAGTGAGCAGTATTTATAGGTGAAACCACTTTTTTGAGCCTGAACTGCCCTACTGACCTCTGGCCTGTGCTCTAACAGCATAGTTTCTTGGTAGTACTGGTTTTTACAATGGTCCAGTGTTCCCGTCGGCGCCGACGGATCACAGAGGAGAACGTAGTCCTGTAGCCCTGATCCCCATTCCCTCCGGACGCAGGACTCTGAAGGGCGAGCCCCCATCCACGTGGCCATCAGCAACCAGCACGGCGTCATCATCCAGCTGCTCATCTCTCACCCGGACATCCGGCTGGGAGTGCGGGATCGGCAGGGCGCCACCCCCTTCGCCTGCGCCATGACCCACAAGAACAACAAGGCTGCCGAGGCCATCCTGAAGAGGGAGCCTGGAGCCGCTGAGCAGGTGGGGGGGTCCAGACGCGCTCGGCCCGGTTCTGGGTCGGCCGGCCGGGTTCTCGGGGGCGTCCAGCTGCTCCGTCCCATCACTGTTTCCTGACTCCTAGCACAGCCATATTCGGGAATTTTGTGATCTTGGCTTTTTGATTCCGGTGTATTAGGACCTGGGAGAGAGCAGTAGTGTGGAATGTCTGAGTGTCCGTAGAAGTTGGGATTAGTCTAAGGCGGTTGAGGTTAACCACACGAAGACAGTCTGGGTCAAGCGACTGCATCTGTCCTTCTCTTCCTATTCTCTCCCCTGTGGGACCTCCTCCCCACCCCACTTCCTCCTCAGGTGGACAACAAGGGGAGGAACTTCCTCCACGTGGCTGTTCAGAGCTCGGACATCGAGAGCGTGCTCTTCCTCATCAGCGTACAGGCCAACGTCAACTCACGGGTGCAGGACGCGGCCAAGCTCACTCCTCTGCACCTCGCAGTGCAGGCCGGCTCCGAGATCATCGTCCGCAACCTGGTGAGGGGCGGGACTGCAGGGGGTGTGGGCGGAGCCGTAGGGTGTCCACCAGCATTCTGTGGCATTATATTCTCATTTATGCTTGTAATTCAGTTTGGTTAAATTGATCTGCTTAAATTAGTACCACACCGAGGTCTACCAAGACTGATATGGGTCATTACTGGCATCAACAACCTGGTGGTGGTGATTCTGCCATAGAAGTTACTTTTTAAAAGCTCAATGCTTTTTTTTTGTTTGTTTGTTTTTTGCTCAAAGCATATTTTTGTGTTTAGTTAATCTGTGTGTGTGTGTGTGTGTGTGTGTGTGTGTGTGTGTGTGTGTGTGTGTGTGTGTGTGTGTGTGTTTTAGCTCTTAGCAGGCGCCAAAGTGAACGAGCTAACCAAACATCGTCAGACGGCCCTCCACCTGGCTGCGCAGCAGGACCTGGCCACCATCTGCTCCGTGCTGCTAGAGAACGGCGTGGACTTCACCGCTGTTGACGAGAACGGCAACAACGGTACGCTAACAAACGTCGACAGAAACCCGAGTAAACAAACACGGATTTTGGTCTGGAACCCGGTTGCTGTAGCGTTAGTGGTCACGGGTTGGTGTGTGTGTGTGTGTGTGTGTGACGTGTTTCGTCTGTCCTTAGCCCTCCACCTGGCCGTGATGCAGGGGCGTCTCAATAACGTACGCGCCCTCCTCACAGAGTCCAACATCGACGCTGAGGCCTACAACCTCAGGTAAAGACTCCTGGCTGCATCCTGGAAATGCACCAGAGCTTGGATACCACCTATTAACTTTCGATTCATCTCGGTTCTTTGTCTAACTCCGATGTCGGTGTGCACTCCGTCTTCGGCCAATAGGGGCCAGTCTCCGATGCACGTGCTGGGGCATTATGGGAAGGACAACGCAGCTGCCATCTTTGAGCTCTTTCTGGAATGCATGCCGGAGTACCCTCTAGACAAGCCAGATAACGAAGGAAACACAGGTTAGTCACCCAGCTACCCTACCACTTACTTGGCAGAGAATCCATCCTTCCTTCCACTACTTGGCAGTGAATTTCCATTACCACAACTATTTTTTCCCCCTTTTCTTGATGTGCTTATCAGTTCTCCTGCTGGCTTATATGAAGGGGAACGCTAACCTGTGCCGAGCCATCGTGAGGGCAGGCGCTCGCCTGGGTGTCAACAACAACCAGGGCATCAACATCTTCAACTACCAAGTGGCCACCAAGCAGCTCCTCTTCCGCCTCCTTGGTACGGAGATCTGCTGGTCTGTTTAGGGTTTAAGATCTGCTGGTCTGTTTAGGGTTTAAGTTCACATAGAATTTGGCCAGAGAATAGAATTGTTAAATGCGGGCAAGTGTCCATCTCAGACTCCTCCTTCTGCCGTGCTGTAGATATGCTGTCCAAAGAGCCGCCTTGGTGTGATGGTTCCAACTGCTACGAGTGCACCGCCAAGTTTGGGGTGACCACCAGGAAACACCACTGGTATGTACACGACCAGGTCTTTGAACCAGTCTTCCAGTGTCCAGAAAACCTTAGCACGTCTCCCACACTGTGTGTTTTGTTGTGTCCCTGAACAACCCCACCCACCCCCTCCCAGCCGCCACTGTGGCCGTCTGCTCTGCCATAAGTGCTCCATCAAAGAGATCCCCATCATCAAGTTCGATCTGAACAAGCCGGTCCGCGTGTGCGACATCTGCTTCGATGTGCTGACTCTAGGCGGAGTGTCCTAACAGGCCTGCAGGGGGAGCTGTGGGAGAGATGGGCACCAGCCAGGGCGGGCGCGTGCCACGCCAAACGGTGTAGAGAGAAGGTGGAGGTGAGAACAGCAGAGAGGCTGGAGGTGCGAGCCCTTGGACTAAATGTATGAACCACAACCATTACTACTGTCCGTCTTTTCTGGAAATAAAATACAAACATCCATAACAATGTGTGTATGTTATAGTAACACTACCAACATCTACCCAGGATCAAAGTAGTAAAATATCGTTGAAATGGTTTTTGTAGACCTACCAGTTTTTTGTACCAGTTAAGGGGGGGGGGGTATTATTTGATGAACTGTTGATGAATCATCATTATCCAACAAACCAATATCAGATTTAAACATGCAGATCACTTGGTTGGGAAAATTCACTGCTAGATGTGAAGAGATGTAAACGAGGTGTCTCCCAGGTTGGTTATTTCTCTCAAGAGATGGTTTGAAGCCTTAATCATGCAGGCCTGGTTTGTTTGTTGTCTTAGTCCAGAACAAAAAGCATTTATATACCTTTACAGTTTTCTATGACCTGTTCAGGTCTGGGGAAGAGATCAGAATCCTGAAGGACTCTGGTGTGATCTAGTTATCTCATATAGTTAGTTATCTCATAATATCTCAGTGTCTCCTGCATTTCAGCAGTGAACATGAATGTGTTATTTGTTTTGCTGCCCCATGTGATTTCATCTCGGCTGTGTCAGAATGATCAATATTAATCACCGAAAGTTTGTCATACTAAGCAGACTTTATTTGTATTATTCTGTTATAATTTTTACATATGCATGAAACACTTGTGGCTGGCTGAGTGAGTCAAGGCTCGTTTTCTAACCCAATAAAAAAAATTAAAAAATAAAAAGTCTTTCATATGAAGTCAGAAAGTGATTAAGTCATAGAAACAGAGGTTTGAGGTGCAGAAGTGTGTTTAATTAACTACTACACACACGCACATAGAATTTCATCAGTGTGATGATGATTCACTTCTGATCACCAAAAGATACATTCCATTTAATCTTTGGCCCTTTTTTGTCTTTTTTGTGTCTCTATAAATTGATATTTCATGTTTTAAATTCCTCTCATTCGCTAAATGCTAAATAGCTGCACTTTATCAAAGAAGTTTTTGTTTGTTGTTTTTTTTGTTTTTTTTTTACATATTTGAAAAGAAAATGTGATGCTTGCAGTTGGAAGGGGACAGTCTACAGTGTGTTCTAGGTAATGTTAAATTGTACAGTTAATTGTATAATATTTTTGATCACTACAACTGTTTTGTACTTAGATGCAGGTTGTGCTTTTTTGTTTTTGTCAATGTGACAAACCTAAAATCTCACCTCTGTTCAACCCTTTATGCACCCTGTATCAGATCTGTATGCTCAGATATCCAAGCCTGTATCAGATCTGTATGCTCAGATATCCAAGCCTGTCGCTTCCTCTAGTATCCTTTTCAAGAAAGGGAGGACAACTTTACATTAAGGTCATCAGACAATTAAAAAATAATTAAAAAGTGTTTGTCTTTTCTCTCTTCTCTAGATTTTACCCACAATCTCTAGATTTTGTGTTGTTTAATTCCTGGGGGGGGGCAAAAAATGTAATTTGAAATATTCTCATATATTAGAAATATTAGATTCTCAAATCATAATTAAAAAATATTTGTAAAACATCTTTATTCAAAATTGACGATGCAATAGATTTTGTGAGATTTGGTAACGTAGTACAATGGACACTTACTGTACAGTGTTAAACTGAAATAATCGGAGGATTTTACTACAAGACTGCGTTAGCAGTGTGTTATTTCTGCAACATCTTAGTCTTGGCTAAGGAAGCATGACTCTGCGTAGGGTGGACAGCCCTCGTACTCCTGGAGATTCGGGTTGTTTGAGCGCGTTTGATCATCCATTCGCACACACACACAGCGTGTGCGCCCCGAGCCTGGAGAGAAGAGCTGTCTGGGAACTCCAGCCCAGTCTCTGTGGACACCACCGCTGGAGAGACAAGATCGGACCCCGTCACCCAGTTGGTCATTCGGGTGCGGGTTTCAGGAGCTATGTGCGTTCAAGTGGGTGTGTGCGCGCAGGGTCTTGCCTTTTCGCGGAGCACCAGACACGCCCCCCTCCGGCGGAGCTCCATTCTGAGTTACAGGCGGGGTAGGCCCGGTTCTCCTCCTCAGCCTCAGCTTGCAGTTCCAAGCCCTCCTTCAAACTGGCCTCCACCCGCCGAAGGGCGTCCGTCGGCTCCCCCGCCTCGGTGTAGAATCGGCCGATCAGCCTGCCTGTAGCATGCAGAGGCTCGGTCAGAGCAAGCAGTTCTTTGGAAGCAATAGTGGACACTGGTTTGCAGTGCAGTGGGGCCAATGCATTTCAATTCATTTAAAAGCATTGAGACTGAGACTTATTTATCTTAGATATGCAATGCAAGGTGTAGTGAGTATTTCTGAGACCAGGAGCAGCCGCAAACAACAGTAGAGATCTAGACCTTTTATAGTACACTGTATATAAAATATAAAATACACTGCCACATGTATGGACCCACTGGTGTGAACAGAGATTATAAACATGTATGTACATTACCCACTGGTGTGAACAGAGATTATAAACATGTATGTACATTACCCACTGGTGTGTACTCCTTCTTATAGAAAGTCAGCCAGTCATGAAGTGTCACTATCTGAGATGGAGACAGATCTGTGACATCATCTGACAGTGCTGCCTCAGAAAAGTCACCGGTTACAAAGGCCCTGGATGCATCTCTTCCTGAAGATACATAAGCATCCAGTTTCTCAAATGGATTGGCAAATGTGTACTTTGTGACATTGTGTGTGGTGGTTAATGTGGTAAACAACTATTATTAACGTGATACTTTAAGCAGGGATTTTAATTTGTTCATTCTCACTTCTGTTGGTCATTCTCTCATGGGGTTCCCGTTATAGTCCAGAATAGTCTGTCTTGTTGATCACATGCACACTCTTATTATAAATTTCCAGAGATACTGCATATAGAGACTTTCTTTCATAAGTGCAGGAGAGCAGGATTTGAAATCTAACAATCTACATTTTACATTCTGTAATATTTTTAGTATAGCTAAGCGATTATTATGCTCATGGAGCAAAACAATTTAGTATGTTTAGTACTAAATTAAACTTGAACCCGGATATCGTAGTAAATTCGCCGGAAATACGACATAGTCCATTTTGGAGCACTATTTCCTGTCCGTCGTGCACCGTAGAATGGAAGACGTGGTCCTGCGGGTGGGCGAGGGGGACCTTTATGAGTTCTGGTTGCGTATTCGAATAACAAATATAGTAAACACTTATTTATAATCTCATATTCATTATATATGAATACGGTTTCATTCATTTAGCATTTAGTTAGCTAGCTACTGCGGTATTCAGTAATACCGAATTGAATCACTTACAGTTCTCAAAATCACATGTATTTCAGAAATTTTGCGGAATATGTATTCTTATAAATAGAGCATAACACGCGCTTTCAGATACGGCTCGTTGTCCGAGTCTAACATTACCTGAGAAGAAACGGTAACCCCCATCCGGACCGTAATGCTTACGCCCCTTCTCCACATCAAACACCTGCCCTAAAATGGCAAGATAAAGTCCTTTACTGCTCTCCTTTCCGTTATAAAGTGACAGTTCATCTTTGCTCAGCAGCCTGTCCGATGCTGCTGACAGATCTTCAGCCGGCAGGAACAGCCATGGCGGCAGGAACAGCCATGGCTTCAGCAGGGTAAAAGTCCTCCGGTAAAAAGCTTCTGTGAGCCATTCAGGCGACATCCATACAGCCAAGCTCACTGAAAGAAAGGCTACAAAATATTTTAACATTGTATTAACAATGTACTGACCGCATAACAGCGACGAAAAAACAATACTTGACTATATGTGAAAACGTTTCAAATACGCAAAAGTGTACACAGAACATCCCTAACCACGAAATATTGTGCGCTTCCGGGTTTGTGAATTTTTGTTGCACGCGTTGCCTAGTAGGGGGTTGAGAGCAAGTTTTGTTATATTTATTTATTTATTTGTTTTTGCATCACGTTGCTATGAAAATAGTTGGACACCTAGCTAGTATGAGCCACTTGGTTAATACACTTTGCATTTTAGATCAGCTTGGAAAAGTTCCTTAGCTGGCCACAATAAATGTATAAAACAGGAAAGTAATACTGGAGACAACCACTAGAGGGCCTGCGACTTCGCTGCGCGCCTTACGGAACACCAAAGTTTTCTGTGGAATATGACGTAACGAGCAAATACATCAATGCGGTAGTGACAACGAAGGAACGCAGGAGCTGCTTAGAAATCTGGTCAAAACGGATACAAAACGAACTTAAACCCGGCCTGAAAGAAACAAGAAGTAGATCCTCAGCCACAGAACAGCATGGGGAACGCGGAGAGTGGTGCTGGAAGTGGCGATGAGGAGGATGTTGAGACCGAGAGGCCGGAGTTCGCAGAAGGCAGTCCGGCCTCTGCGGGCACTGGCACCGGGGCCGGCAGTGGTAGAAGCTCCGTCCCAGGAAGAAGCGGAAGGGGGGCAGCTAACCACCCTTTACCGAGCTATGGACTCCCCTCACCGGAGGCCCTGATGGAGCAGGTCAAACTGAGAGAAGCGGCGGCACGAATGAGTGATTCAATGGTCGCCATTCCAGAAACGGCCCTTGCCCGGAACGAGAGCGCTCTGGTGCGCTGGTTGGAGGAACGGCTTGGCCGAGGAGAGGAGACGGTGACTATGGAACAGTTTTGCGAAATGCTGGAGAGCAGAGACGCGCCACGAGAAGAGTGCGAAAAGGTACCCATCCAAGCCATCCCACGCTTGCTGTGACATTTAAAATGTAAAAGTGACAGTTGCATAACGTTCACATTCTTGCTCACCAAGTCCTTCACTTGTCATTAAAGAAGTTCTCCTTGAGTTCTCAGTGACGGTTTATAACGTTGCTAATGTCCGATTTTGACTTGTTTTTTTTTGCTCTGACAGGTAAGCTATTTTATTGTTTTGCACGAGTTCAGGAATATACCGAACTTTTAGATTGCGATATGAAGGCTTTTCCACTACTACCAATGACTACCTATCAGTCTAAAACCAACTAGTTGTAACAAGAGCTGGGTCTCTGTAAAGAACAGAGAGAGCTGTTTCTGTCTCATCTGAAAAACCTTAAACTGGCAATAAGGGAATTATCCCCTTTTAATACAAGAAGTTTCAGTGATTTATTTGTCCCCAGAAAGTTAATCTGTCAGGACTGAGTGCTGTGATATAAGTCAAGTGCTTAAACAAATGAAGTCATTAGTCGTGCGATGCCATTACACTGCGATGCCAGCAGCCACAGTATTTAATCTCGAACCTGCATGTGCCAGTGGCTCATCTGTTCTGTGTTCGCTGATTGGTGCCATCCTTTGTTTCGGGCATCCTTCCTGGCACGTGGAGGGGGTGGCCCATCCTCTGGTGAGTCAGCACACAGCGGCGCGTGGCCGTCGGCCTGCGGATCGTACTTTAACCGGGGTTGTGCAAAACACGTCTTGCAGAATGGTTAGGGATTAGGAGAGGCCCTGCTCACCACACCCATGTGAATGGTTGTTGTTTTGTGTAGCTTGTATGTGCACGGATCATCAGTGACTGTGGTGTTCTGCACAGTTAAATCACTTGGTTGCCATGTTGGTACACGGACTGTAGCTTATTGTGGCTAGTTTGCAAAACCAGTTCTTCCACACAAAATCATGTTTTGTCTTCGATTGGCTGTAATAACTTTACCTGCCCCGGTTTGAAATGAATTCGTGCTAGGCGCTGCTTTTCTTACCATGACGGCCTTTGTTGGGTTTGACTGTGTACTGTGAGTCACGCTGTGTTGTGTGCTGTGAGTGTCAGATGTTACAGAGGAGTGTTCTGTAGACGTTCTGATAAATCAAGGCGTTCACATGATCCGGCACATTTCAAAGCAATGTGAGCCGGTCTTTAACCATGTGACCGCTGTGTTTTTAATCTCACAAGGCATGAGATACAGCAATAAAAATATAATTACAATATGACTACAGTGTTGTTTTGCCCGTCTCAGCAGCCCTAAGGTCATCGAGTAAAATGTTTGATAAAATTGTTTGATAAAAACTAAATGTCAAAAAAAATGCGTGTATTGTCCGTAGTTTCTGTGATGTGTGTGTGCTCTGGTTGTGTTTACTCAGGCGTTCAGTCAGCTCGACGCTGAGGGGGATGGCGTGGTTCATGCCGAAAGCATTCTCCTGGCTCTGAAGAACAGTAACGGTGCCAACCTGCAGGGGGAGCTCAGCCATGTGACCAGGCAGCTGCAGGCCTGCTCTCTCACACCAGGTAAGACCGTCTGGAGAGGCCCATTTGCTGTAAGTTCTAGGGTGAATGACCAATCACGAGCGTTGGAGAGCACTTCTGTCCCCTCCCTGTTGTCGTATTGATGAGGACATCACCATGTTTTTCATTAAAAGATGCGGAGGGTTGTCAGATGGATTTGGGTGTCTGTGATCAGTGATCTTTAGAGGTTTCTTCAACGGGGGAGGGGGTTGTTTGTTATTGCTCATAACATTATCTACCCCCCCCCCCCCCATTTCTTTCACAGGGTTTGTGGATATCTTCTCCAAGTCCAAGGACAGGCTCTTGGACCATGCCTCGAGGATCCTGAAGTTCCTGCACAGGAACCGTATCCCCAGCAGCGCTGTCCCCTTCCCCGCGCTTGAGGGCTACAACAGCATCTGCACCATGAGATCTTCCGTCCTGCAGGACTTCCTGGAGCACCTCCTGCAGAAGGAGAAAGGTTGCCACCTCCGATTACCCGTGCGGCGTTTGCGGACGACCTTTTTACAGTCAAAGCTCGTCGTAAAGGAGAATCTGGTCAAATGGCGCGTTTTTACCTGCCGTGACGGAGTTTGTCTTGGCCGAGTCAGTGGATTCAAACGCCTACCCTCTGTTTAGTCTCTCCTTCAGTTCATTTACATACATTATTTGCAGAAACATTCCAGCAAGTGGCTCCAATGGCCACTGAGCTGCATACAAACAAGTCCAGATTTGAATACCCTGAAAGATGGGCCAATCGTCACATGGCTTCTGCCTTCTACACACAATCACAGTTTGGCTCAGCTGATGGATCCACTGACATGCTGGAAGCTTCATTTACATATCATTTGCAAAAGCCATGTCCTGAACTGCACTCATACACATATTTGCGCTTAATCACACCCCTAATTCAGCCAGATGTAGAGCTCGTAAACCAATAAACATGTTTACTCAGAACTGGCAAGTCGTTAAACTGTTGTGTCGAAGTCTCACGCGAGTTTGGTTAAAGATGAAATTGCTGAATAATGAAGCTCAGTGAAATTTGTATGCATTCACTGTCTGGTCAGATTCACTTATGTGCAGTTCTGATAACTGGACCCCTCTTCCGCAGACCTGGATGTCCGCTATGCCACTGAGCTGAACCATGATCCTGAGGTTGAGCGTGTTCGCGTCATCTCACAGTGCTACAGCTCCATCGAGGTCTCGTCCAACCCCTCCGACATTGACAAGATGACCAATGGCGAGACGGTGTCCTTCTGGGAGTCGGATGGCAACGCGTGCTCCCATTGGATCAGGCACGCCGGCTCCTCCCACCTACACTATCCAGCCGACTGGCTTCAGTCTCTCTCTCTCTCTCTCTCTCTCTCGGGTTATTCTGTGGGTGTGTGGCCCCTGGAGAGTGTGAACCTCCAGGTTTAGTTTGCTCATAACACGGATTAGTTGATAGGCAAGAGTGAGTCATTTGGGATTCAGAGCTGTAAATGGCAGTGATAATTTGAACATTATGTAATTATATTGTACGAGTGCATTGATTCACATTATTGCCTCTGTACTGTTATGTCTGGTATTTGGCGCTGAATTGCGTTATTCGATCCATGTCTTCATGACTGCACCTAACAGGATGTAGTTAGGGTTCGACATGGTCTAGGAGGTCTGTAGTGGGGAATAGCAGAGCACAACCATAGACATGCAGGACTTGGGTAGGTCTACATCAGTAACCTTTATCAGCCAAGCCTGTCCTCAGCTAGACGGGTCAGTGGTAGACAGAGATCGGTGCTTCAGTCACTCACAGTCCACTTCACAATGGACTGGACGTGAGAAACGAAGCTTGTCGCTGTGCTTATGTGTGTGTGTGTGTGCGTGTGCGTGTGCGTGTGTGTGTGGCAGGCTGAAGATGAAGCCGGACGTGGTGCTACGGCGGCTGGCCATCGCCGTGGCGTCCAGCGACCAAAGTTACATGCCGCAGCTGGTCTCCGTGTCTGTGGGCAAGAGCCGGCGGGCGCTGGAGGAGATCCGCGATGTGCGTGTGCCCAGGAACGTGACTGGATACGTGGCTCTGCTGGACAATGCCAACATCAGCGAGCCCTGTGAGCCTCTGGCCCCTCCCACACCGCTGACACAGACTCCACCCCTTTAGCCTCTTCTCCATTCAGTCCTGTCTGAAAATGTGCTGTCGAAGTGTGCTCTGAAATATTCTTGTTAAGATGGTTTATCGTTGGAGATCTCTGGAGATGAGTCATATTGTCAGTCATGTTACCAAAGAATACTCAACTACCCACAAATCCCTGGCAGAGGTCACCTGAATACACCCACAATCTCCTCTTTTTTTGTGCTGTAATATATCAATTTTTCAGAGTTCATGGAAATTAGACTTTTCCAGACAGGTAAAAGAACCTAAAGTCTTTCGTGCTCTCCGCCCACACAGACATTCAGATCAACATCAAGCGCTGCCTGAGCAACGGTTGTGACACGCGGATCCACGGCCTGAAGACCATGGGCTACCAGGTGACCAAGAGCAGGGAGGTGTCCGTCTCAGACGCCTCCGCCATCTGGTACCTCTCCCTCCTCACCTCCCTGGTGACGGCGTCCATGGAGACCAACCCCGTCCTTGCCCAGACCATCCTCCAGAGCACACAGTAAGTCAGGAGTGCTGGATGCAGGCGTCACGGTAACGGAGAACTGCAGCGATGGGTGTGTGCCAAGGTTTTCCCAGTGAGCCAATGCCCATAGTCTCATTCCCCCTTTATGAAAACCAGAATGGCAGTTTTGGTTCCATGGAGAACCTGATGACACCCATAAGACGCACTCAGGATTTCTGTACCAGCTTTGCTGCAGGTGGATCTTTTAATAGCTGATGTGCTTCGCTCTGCTGTGTCCATCCAGGAAAGCCTTACAGCACATGCCCCCACTGTCCCTGACCCCCTCCTCTGCAGAGTTCCCAAAGTTTTTCTCAGCCAATGTTCTGGAAGAGGTGGATGCCTTTCTGCTCCGCATCGCAGAGTAAGACCCCGTCGAGGACCGCTCTCTCTCTGCTCTCTCTCTGCTCTCTCTCTCCACTCTCTCCGTTCGCTCTCTCTCTCTCCACTCTCTCTCTCCGTTCTCTCTCTCCGTTCTCTCTCTCCGCTCTCTCTCTCCGCTCTCTGCTCTCTCTGTTTACTCTAGTAGTGCTTGTGTAATTGCAGGAGGTGGTGATCAGTGTGTAATTATATGAGAGCAGTTGTTTACCCAGCTCCCTTTCATACACTCCAGTGACACTCTCCTCTCCCCCTTCTCCCCCACACTGTTC
>JAOXYF010000003.1:8930046-8945625 GCA_028565775.1 Sternarchorhynchus goeldii | reverse complement strand
TCTCTCTCTCTCTCTCTCTCTCTCTCTCTCTCTGTCTCTCTCTGTCTCTCTCTCTCTCTCTCTCTCTGTCTCTCTCTGTCTCTCTCTCTCTTATATTTTATTGTTCAGGCCCTAAAGAACATCGCAGCCATCAGTCTGGCCATCAATTACCCAAATAAATCCACCCACCTACTGAACTTTTCCCCATGAGAGACGGGCATAAGGGCGGCACGGACACCATGTAGGGCACAGGGGCCGCGCCCACGCCGGGGAAGCCCTCCACAACAGTCTTCCACAACCCGGTGCCCTTCATAAAGGAACGGGACGAGATGACAGTTCTGTTCCGGTGGTCCTATCAGGGGCCCACGCTCGAACCTTTACCATAAACACAACTGGTCACCTACAATGAGACCAAGGATTTTCCGAATCCGTATGCCTTGCAAAGACTGGGAAGAGAGAGTTCTTGTTTTCCTTACGCTCTGTTGATTTATCTGTCTTTACTTGAAGCAGCTCCAGAGTTTAAAACAGGTCAGCACGGTGTGCCAGATTGGCCAGAACTCCTCCACAAAGCCGCTCGCTCTCTTATTTATCCCTCGCTTTATCGACGTCAGCAGGAAGGGAGGGGGGGGACAGGAGAGACAAACAGACGCACCTTGGGTGAGACAATCGATCATCCTGAAAGCAGGTCACCTTTTCCCGCCTCCCAGTTCTCTCCAGCACCTCTCCGTGGACGCACACAGCCTAAAAATATGTACGGCCTGCGCGGCCTCATCTGTCAGAGCGGCCCAGGACTTCAGCCGGCGGTGTGGGCGGGAACTCGGAAGCGAAGGGTTGGCTAAAGTCCTCGCTGCAAAGTGCTGCCTGGACCGTAAGAGCTGCGTGCCATGTGCTTCTCGCCTTCACAGAGGACGAATGGAATGGAACCCCTTTCGTTCATTCAAAAGTTCGCTCTGCCTGTCGGATTGACGTGCCTGTGTTACGTCCATGACGGATTGACGTGCCTTCCAAACATGGTGGGCTCCCTCAGCCTTAAAGTAATCCACACACTGATCTCGGCTGTAAAAGAAAAAGCTTATAAAACCCAGACCAAGGGAAGGATTTCTACGGCAGAACCTCCAGTGAGCAGCGCTAATCTCCCCAGGCCAAAGCAGGTCTTTGTGTTCCACTCTAGCACTGCTGCGATCACCTGATTTGAGAGGGTCAGCTCTCGAACATTTTGACACGCCTTTGATTGTGTCCACGCCCCCCACCCCCCCGTAGCGCCAGACCTTGGAATGTATGCAGATCAAACATCTACATGGAGTGACATGCAGAGCTAGTTCGGATTTGAGAAAAATCTTTTCAGTGAAATAGTCACTGAACGTGCAGACGCAAACTGTTGGGTTAATGAGGGAGGTCTTGTAGAGAGTTCAGTTTTTGGTCCTGATAATCTGATCATAAAAAAAAAAAAAAAAAAAAATTTCAGCCAGTAGACCTTTTTTTGATTAGTTGCAGAATTAGATGAGTTACTATAGAAACTGGAATATTATTTTGAATTTGTAGGGAATGACATGGTGTTTGGACTCCCCCTCCCTGAAAGTGTTTTCATGGAGCACCCTAATAATCAGACATGTGATAAAATAGTAATTCTAATGCTTAGTTTGATTTTAGTTCATTGCAGTGAGTATGCCAAAGAAACCTCTATTTAAAAAAAAGAACACATTAAAAAAAAAACAAAAAAAAACCGTGGGGTAGGGCGGGCCTGGGGGATCTATGCCCGCGGTGTTCAAGAACGTGGGTTTATCTTTGCGTCTTGTATGAGGATAGTGGGGGATGAAAATTACTAGGAAGATGCTTTTTACTTTGCTGACTGAAGACCATCTTAAGTGGTATTCGAGATTAGCATCCAGGGAGGATGTAGACCCTTTAGTCTTCAGTGCTTTTGTTTACATACATCCAAGTCTGGAGAGCTAGCCACGTTCTGTGCCTCTACTCGATTTTCAAGATGGCTGCCAGATTGAAACCACTGTCAAAGCCTCAGATAGTAATAAATTTATGTGCCTATGTTTAAAATGAAGCAATCTTAATTTAACTGTCATGTTGTAAGAACTACTCAGCGGTTATATTTTTTAAAGAATTAAATGGCTTAATTTGAAGCATCGTTTTTTTTATTTTCTTGAATGTTGCCTTGACTGGTTTCTTTGAAAGTGCATTACTTTTGTTGATGTTTAATTTGAAATAGAATGCGTATATCGGTGTATAATAATTGCACATATAGGGAAAAAAATCATATCAACCTTCTCCCCTAAATAAATATTTAAAAATTATTTAATATATTGTTTTCGGTTGACACCTGATTTTTTATGTCATGGCAGAAACGTTTATCTGTTATTTGTTTTTAATTAAAATTACGATGCTGTACTGTTTCATGTTTTGTATCTTAAAATTATTACAGGTTTTCTCTGAAGCTCTTACACAAAAATGTCACTGAATTTCTCTGTATTTCACTTGAATCTATAAAAATCAAAATAATACACTGCAAGCTCCATCTTTGACGAAAGGGCTTCATCTCTCCAGATATCAGCTATAGCAACGGTCTCCACTTCCACTTCTCCTTGGCGTTTTGGCTTCGGACGTGCTTCCTGCGAGATGTGAAGCCAAACTCCGCATCTTTTCGACCTGCTGTCCACATTGCCAGCTGAACGCAAATGTTCGGAAAGCAATACCTGCGAGCAAGTAGACGCGCGCGGCTGTGAATGACCGACAACCAATACCATCTCGCCCACCCAGAGAGCAACGCCAGTTTTTTGCTCGCTTTGGGACCGATTCATAAAAACAAACGGTAACCGCGATTCACCTTTCAAATTATGCGACACTATTTAATTTCTTTCATGAAGTCATCGTAGCCATAACTTGCGCACGGGCGTCAGTAAATTCGTATGTGCCAATCAAAACTTATTCGTAAATGAGGTCATATATATCAAAGACCCATACCAAGGGACACGACTAACCCTAGCTGTGAAACCAGTGATGCACTGAAAACGGCAAGTTGCATAAAAATATTAAGTATAGAAATATAACATTTGTATCTTTGACCAGTACTATAACTGAGTGGTTGTACTGATTTGATGACTTCAATTCTTCTCAGTCATAGCACAACAGCAAAATTATCTCTACTCCCTCTATACGTTTATAGAATTTCAGGGTATTCTGAGATCCTGCTCAAGCAACTCGCCTTCTTCATGTGCTCTTATTTTGGCAGTTGCAAAGTTTGCCATGAAGCCCATTCTAACGAGCCTTCTAAATTCATTTGTCAGTTAACTAAATAGGTACATGTGCCAGCAGCTTGTGTTGATTAAATGTATGCGACCAAACATAGTTAGAAAAGATCAACTTATACACGTTGGCTTATTTCTGGGAACTTTACCATCGGACCACGTCCACGTGGTATTTTTGTGGAGTTCTATTATGAATCGCTAAATGGTTCAACAAGCAGGTTGGTTTTCTCAGGTGTGGGAGTTGGAGTGTGGGAGTCTAGAGGACCTAAAAGAAACCACACTTGTTGCAAGTGTCGTCACTCTCACGCTGGCTGTTTTCTCAATATGTAAATGACGAAATGCGTCAGCTCCATATATCGCACAAAATGCAACCCACATTTATGAATGAATAAAACACGTTACCAGGGCGATGTTTGCTGCTAACGTCACATTAAATCTGGCAATATGTTTTATGAATGTGGCCCTTACACTCCCGGCCACGGGTGGCTGTGTCATCAGCAGAGCTCGATGATGGGACGAACCACTAGGGAGGTATTGTTTAAATGCGTTTATATATTTGTTTATTTTTCAGCAGAATTTATCCATAAGCATCCACAACTTCTCATCTTGGGTGTTCCCACTCTTTCCACAACTGCCTGTTGTTTCTTTCTCTCCATCTCTCCTCCCCCCCATCCATCCCACCTTTTTCCATCCATCCACAAACAGGGTGAATGGGTGACATGATATTTGGAGTGATCGAATAAGAGGATGGAGATATTGGATAAGATGCTGGTGATTCACTGTACTGCTGCACTCAAACAGCCCCCACATCTCTGAATCAGTCTGCCCTCCCTCCCTCCCTCTTCATCCTCCTCCTCACTCAGCTTGGCTACGTGTCTTCTCCTCGCCCTGGCCAACTTTCTCTCTCCCTCCCTCTTCCTATCCTTTCTATCTCTCACACATTATTATCCACAATGAGAAAGAGCCCACAGCTGAGACTGCAGAGTGGGACGATAGTGACGACGACGACGATGATGGTGGTGGTGGTGAAGATGTCATGAGAAAGGGGACGTATGGTGGTGGGTTAAATGAATTATAAATACCGTGAGACACTGATGGCATAAAGCTTTGCTCGCGGGCACCTACGCCTCTCTGATGAAGACCAGGAAAGGAGGAGGAATACTAATGTTGTTTAGCATGATTAAGCGCGTGGCCCAGTTAGCCTGCCTGTAGAGCTGTTGAGCACTCTCGTGAACCTGCCTGTAGGGCTGTTGAGCACTCTCGTGAACCTGGCAGTCACTTCATGAACTAGGTGGGACTGCCGACATGTATTTCAAGTTCACATCTGAGGGCCAGTGAACAGGGTATTTGGTGGTGCATTGTGGGTGAACAAATGTTGGAAACATTCCTTATAACATTCACTGCAGAGATATGTACAGATCCAAGAACCAAGCACCACAAAAGTTCCAGAAGGTTCTAGATCCTACAGATGGAGCAAGAGATCTGGAAGAATGCAGGAGAAGGCACAAGAGATCTGGAAGAAGGCAGGAGAAGGCACAAGCTGGAGTAACTTCGCAACTTGATACATCCACCAGCTTAGTTTACAGTATCTCAGGTGTGGGAGTTGGAGTGTGGGAGTTGGAGGACCTCAAAGAAGCTGCAGATCTTGGAAACGTTGTCTACCTCTTTCATGCCGTCTGTTTAAAATCTCTGTTTGTCTCACAAGTAGAGAAAAAATTTCAATTCCTTCACTCACTCCCTTGAGTGTTTTTAAAACTTCACGGTTAGATCATTTGTCCTTCATGAGAGAGAAAAGAGGTTATTGGGACATCTCTCCTCAGAAGGTGTACTTTCACAGCACTGTGCTCCCATTCACTCTTCCTTCGCCCCTCTTCAGCCGTTATATACAGAGGCAAAGCAAAACTTACTTCAGGAAATTTGTCATCATAGTAACACAGAAGTAAAACAAAAACAAACAAACAAAAAAAACACTCACTGCCCCTCCTCCATTCCAAACGTACCGCCCAAACGCCCACAAGAACCCAACAGTAGACATAACAAACGCAAACATACGACGCCTAAAGGTACTCCATGCTTCCAGCAACCTTATATTTATGCTATTGTTTGCTTCACGTTTTGGAGGTTTCGGTGTCAAGTTCCGTCACCACAACACAATGCGCCCTCTGTTCCGAGAGCAAACTGCGTGGTACTGTGAAATATCTCCACCTCCACAACATGCTCTGCTCTGCGCTGGAGTACGAGCTAATGGCGTCTCCTCCCTACCTACCACACTGTAGGTGATTCAGCCCTAGTCATCACGGTAATGAGACCTAGTTTCTGTCTCCCACCCGAGACGGTAAGGACAGTGAGTATTGTTCCCTACGAGGTCCCTGCTTCATAATTGGCCGGTTTAGGTAACTCCCAAGAGAACGTCCCTGTTTGACCTTTCAACCCAGATTTTTGTTTCATTGCTGAGGGATGTGTCTGACTGCAGTATAAGAGACAGAAGGGACTGCTCTGACTCATCGGGATCTCATTCACTTTCCCAAACTGTCATTTCCCAAACGCTGTTATGTTAAGGTATTAGAAAAGTTGGATGCGATGGTAAGAATCTCGCACGGGGAGTCCTGATGGCAATAGTGGTAGTGTAGCCCAATGACTACAAGCTAACATTCTGAGCGTTGTCAGTGTGTCTGGACCCAGTAATATGGCTATCTGTGTATACAGCCCAACCTCTCTGCTAAGACCGGAGGTGAATGTCCAGTCTGAATCTCCTGATGGCAGATACTGCAGGCTCAGACTTTTTGATGTTTACTGAAGCGGTCAGCACCAACACGTCACATCTGCAAGGCAGAGTTAATGCTGGGGAATTTAATCTCGACTCATTTCCCTGGTTAATACTGATACAGAGTGTTTCAGAAGCAAAACAAACACAGCCATCACTGTTGCTCTCGTTTCCTAACCACCGCTAGCACTCGGAAGTAGAAGGGTTTATTACCTGATCCAATCATTCAGGCTTTTGTTCTCCATGACGGAGGAATACAGTTTATAATAAGAATAATAATAGATGAAGCATTGAAGCATTATTACTGTCATGCTGTATTTGACTGTCTCTATCTTTCCAGTACCAATCTCAATCACAAATACTGCTATAGGAGTGAAGGCCATAACACGGCTGTCAACTGCAGTAAATCCAACCTCATTGGTGATCTAACAATGGCTGACTATTAATGTTAATTCAGTCTAATGCCCAGCTATAACATAGGGGTAAATAAGAACTGCTGCATCTTGAAAATGTACAATAAACAAGAACATTTTTCGAGGGATCGTGATGCAAGTTGTGTAAATTGTTTATATTTCCCCCAGCTTGAGTTTAAGATGGAGATGGTTATGTTAACCCAAGGGTATCTGAATCTCTCCCACTCACTCTGATTTTCCCTCCTGTATTCTCTCTTTCCCTATTCGCCTTTCCGTGAGGACGAGAGGGTCTGTGGGATGACTGGATTTGACAGAGAGCTTCCTCAGGCACAGAGAAGCTGTAGAGTGGAAAGGTGAAAGGTGGTATGTGTAGCAGGATGAGTGACAGGGAGAATAAAAAAAAACCCTGTAACTTCTCAACCTTTGATTGACAGTCACCTACTGAAGTCCTCTAAGCTAAAAAGTAAAAACAGAGAGAAGCTGTTATGTTCACCATCCCTCTCCACCTGTTGTGCTCGTAAACTTTGTTCCTTGATTACACCAGACTAAAACGGAAGATTATACTTAAGTGTCAACCTTGTCCTTTCAGATTAATGTTTCAAAATAACACTATTATTTAAAATGATTAGAATGTTATTAGAATTGAGATATAACCTACACAGCATTGTCTGTCTGCCTGATTTGTAGTTAAAAATAAATCGTAAAAATGCCAGATTTTATTCAATGTGCAGAACTGTACACAATATAAAACATGTTAGATTTCTGTAACTGCTGGCATCCCTCAGATTCACCAGGGACTAAAGAGTGATTAGACGCCTCCTAAACACTGGTTGCTTGCACAAAACCAGGCAGATTGGCCAAGGGGGGAAAACAAACAAACATACATAGATAGCCGACTGATTTTGCCAAGAGCAGACTCCCAAACACTGGTTCGTTCTTTGGTTTAATGAAGTCGATTAGCCTCAACGGCAGAAGAATAAATTGTAGTCCTTGCAGCCTTATTAAAGCCATTTATCTTTTGAGCATTATTGCCGCGCTAACTGCTGATATGTGCCGTAGATGATCGTTATAAATGGCAGCCATCACTGCAAGCCTTGATAATTTTTGGGTAGCAACTGGCCTTCTGGTTCAGTTTCACAGCCGCCAAAGCTGTGCGACTGCCCTCCGAACAGCCTGATTATTCGCTTCCATGTTGGTTGGAAGAAGTAAAACAGTTTTTTTTCTTTTACAGAACTCCATGGCAACATATCTGCAAACATAAGTGCTGGTTCAAAAGTAAGAGTCCTCCCATTTGTATTGCCCACCGGATTTCGTTAATTCTGTTCGCTCGCTTGAGATAATTAGCCAATCCAGGCAGCTGGAAAAAAAGCCATTAAGGAAGACTTAAACTTTTCGAATGTGATTTTTTTTTATCTCACCGGATTCTGCCCTTTGAATTCCCATTCTGTACGAAGGAAGGTCAATTAGTAAAGCCTTAGTAAACTGACATCATATAAATGAGACCAGATAAAATGCCCTCGCCATCTTTTATACCTCACTAGCCATATCGGCAATTGTGAACGAAATATCTCGTTACACTCTGAAGTTAAAACACAAACAAACCAGCGCAAATGCTACGAATATCTGATGAAGAGTCGAGTAGGCGCGCGCGCACATGCGGATTTTGTGCTGTACACTTAGCTGCCCATAATAGCGCAAAAGCACCGCGCCAGTTCCTGTTTACACGAACAATACAAAAACTCAAAATGAGGAACCTGGAAAGACGCTCTAAGAATATGAGAAGCGAGCATTAAAGTGAAGTTCTAAGAATAAAAAAATAATCTTTTGATGAGCACGAACAACATACAGCCAATTTATCGCTGACGTAAGAGCAAGCGCATAACAGCAGCGTTTTCCACAAATGGTAAATGACACCCCGCATAATTGAACTGGTTGAGCTTGATCACAGCGAGGCGGACTGTGTAACTGAGAGGTGGTGGAGGGGCAGGTTGGACGTGAAAGCAGAAGGCAATTTCAGGATATAGTGCAAGTTAGGGGATAATTCCATGGTTCTGCGTGGCTACGACCTTCGATGTTAATGCGGTCGTCACAGAGTGTGCAAAACCGCATACTTTCCCTTAGTTTTGTAACGCTCTTTTTGTTTGTTTGTTCTGGTAGTGATTTGGGAGATTTGGAGCCTTTGTTGAATGGACTAGTTTTTGTTGAGTTGGTTGTAAATGGGTAGGCATCTGCCTAAAACGCTAACGGGTTTGACTCAGCTCAATTAAACCACTTACCTCACCACATACTGAACCACTTTCGTAAGTGGAGCGCCGTGTATTGATCTAAATGGATAACCCTGCATTTAGCCGTTATATTATCCAGCAGCCAAATCAGGTGTAAGAGGTTTCATTTTCTCCTCTCAATTAGCACAGGCACACCATTTTCCCTATTTACAAAAGAGCGGGAAACATGACGCCGTATACTCTGCGGGTGTCTGAGGATTCATCTAAGGAAAACGCAATACGAGGCGCTTCGTTAGAGGTCTGGTGTAAAAAGGTGAAAGATGATGCTTTTTGAGTGTAGTCTACATCCCCTTTCTATTATTTGGCAGTGACATTGAAGAACAAGTTAACGAACGTGTCTAAATGTTTTGTTCTGGTGTGCCTTCCAAAGAAACCTGTGTAGGCCTGTTAAAGTGGAAAGGTCTGTCAAGGAAGTAGAGCACTTTACTAGAAATGTACGAGCAGGACTTTTTGATTAGCGTAACAAAACTAAGATGTCTGTTTTCGATGTTGTATATCACAGCAATGAGTGCCAGAAAACTGGAGGGTCGATCAGAACCACCTGGATTCTTAAAAATGAACGCTGATGGAACACAGTTCACCATGTGCAAGGCGTCATGTTTCTGACAGAACTCAAAGCGCAGGAAGAACCTGCTTGCGAACTGTTTGAAGAGCCTGTGTGGACGTGTGCATGTGTTGGACAGGTTGCGAGACGAACAGCAAGGGATGTGGCCGTGCTGTGTTGCCTTCCGAAATTGCTGTCGCTGTCTGTCGGGAACAGCTGGGCTCCGGCAGAGTCGAGGACCTGTCTGAGACACCCGCGCCAAGCACGTGCATCATCTTGAACAACGATGGTGCAAGATTATCATGTCAACATAATTTTTAAATGGATTATTGGCAGTTTCTCCCCGTGGCTTTGTGAAACCTCTAAAACAAGTAGAAGGATATAATGAGCGAGAAATCTAATTTGTATTGATATTGATATACTGTATTTTATTCAAACGGCCATCAATATATTTTGGGGAGTGTTCATGAGTTGCTATTTTAATTGTTGTTTTTAACGAAGGCTTTAAGTTATTGAGTGAGTGATCAGCAGCTGTTCAGTGTACACAACCAGAAACAACTTCAAATGTGAGAGGAACGTAAGGCAGGAAGTTCCAAGCACTGCAGCTTTTTTTGTTAGGTTGTGTGGTTTTGCTGAATGCCGATTATAAAATGGAACCAATTATCTGCATTATTGACTTGATTATTTAAAACAAACTCCACAGCAGTGACCAGAACCAGTAATTGTCCTTGTCGGAAAGAGTTCAGCTCAGTTCTGTGGTGTTTCAACTTTGTAATGTCCTTTGCCTATTTTTTGACCTGAAAACCGCCCTTCGTCTGATGGTTCCTCTAGGGTTAGTGCCATTGATTTAACAAGTATGAGCTGACAATAAAACCTCATGCCACATTAAAATCATCTCAAAATGTCTGGAGTTTTTGTACTAGTTTCATCATGGGAAACAATATTAGGTTTTGACTGACAGATGACAACTTGAGCAAGAAAATGGTGTTGGTCCATGATGTAACTCAACTGATGCAATTTTTAATATGTAATGTTTTCACCACTATGCAAAACATCAGAAGAGGAGAGATACCATATTTGATAAAAGAAAATAAATTGAAAAATTAATAAATGCTACTGCATTAAAGCAAATGGTCTGAGAACTTAATGAGCAGGCAACACAAAGCTCTGAACCAGTAAGTACTGCAAGATTGTAGCCTAATTTTCTGGGTTTTTTTTATTTTTTTTGTTTTGTTTTTTTTACAGAAGATAGGGATCAACGACCATCTAAATTTAACAGAGTATACATTCTCTCTACAAGCCTTTAGACCTTAGAATGCAGCAGAAGTAACATTTATCAACTACATTTCCCAGCATTCTCTTTTGGTCTTAACCTGCTTCCTCCCCACCCCACCCCACCAGGTCAGCTCATCTGCATGCTTGCCTTGTGTTCAGATCATGTCATCCTTCACACCCTCTCCTCCTACACTCCATTTAGCTACACTCATCTTTTAATATCTGAATGCAGATAAACCTCTGGTACCATCTATTCCTTTTTTGGGCAGCCACTCCCAAAAAACCCTGTGTAGTCATCTAATATCTTTCTCTCTCTCTCTCTCTCTCTCTCTCTCTCTCTCTCTCTCTCTCTCTCCCTCCCTCCCTCCCTCCCTCCTTTCCCACTAACATAATCAGGCCAGTGTTTTATTTAAAGGCTCAAACTGGTGCTGGGTTCCTCAAGAGACCCTGTTACAGTCCACATAGAGGTGAGCAAAACAAGCTTAAGTGTTTCACAAGCTTTAGCTGCTGCTTCATTTTCTTCTCCTTTTTAAAATTTGGTTTCAGACTTTCGAACAGCAGGGCTGTTATGAACCGTGTGTGGATAAAGAGCTTTGTATTATTTTTTTAACGGTTGCAGTTGGTGATTGCAGATCTGGACTTTCTATAACTTTGGGAATTGCATAGGGCCCTAAAAAATCTGCCTTGTTGCGTAATTGTTTAAAGGAATAGTTTGGGGAAAAATCTCATTTTCATTCATTGCTTGGAGTCCACATATTACTAACATTACACACCAAATAGCACGGGTGCATGCAGAAATCATTAATAAAAATATGACTGAATGCACAATGTACTAAAAGCTAAAAAAAACTAATACTGCTACCGTGAAGCTTGAATTGCCATTCCAACATTTGTCCATTTTTACAGACATCAGTATTTCACAAAAGCCAGTCTTTGTGACGTTACTTAACAACTCAGTGCAGTTTGAAGCAGCTGTGTGATGCTTTTGCCACAAAGATTACACAATGCTAACTGACAGACACTTTCCATCGGCCGTTAGCAACATTATCCATTTAGCGCTAGTACAAAACAAAAAAAACAAAAACAATCTGGACACCAAAAGTATCAGGGAACTTGGCCATTTAAATAAATTAGGGGTGGGGGTGGGGGGCTCCATCAGTCATTCACGATCACGACACAATGCGTGCATGGACGAGTGTTTGTTTTTCTGGATGTGGAGGCACCGAAGTCAGAGTTGACGTCGTGACAAGCTGTTAGCTCATCAGCAGTGTTATTTGGATGCAGTGGGAGATGAGAAACGATGTGGACAGACTTTTTTTTTTTTTTTAATTCCTTAGCCACAGCTTTCATTATTTCAGCATGGCATGCTAAGGATCTGACGATGTGGGGTTTTTAGCATACAATTTGTTGGCCCAAATTGAGTTTGCATGTATTTGTGTGTGCGAGGGAGGAGCTTCACTTGTGGGCGCATAACGTTTGCATATTGCAGACGAGCAGGTGTAAGAGAGATGGAACTTTTTTGTATATGTGGATATGGATCTGTGTGTGTGTGTGTGTGTGTGTGTGAGTCACTGGTGCTGACTCAGTTATTTTCGTTTGACAGGAGAGGGGAAGCCCACCCACTGCATCACCCGCACAAATAACATCATCAACCACAGGGACATTCCAGCCGGTTCCACAACACCGGAGAAAAACGAGAGGTGAGCAAGAAGAGGGAAGGGGGGGGTGTTGAGTACTGCGGAGGCTGGGGGGGGTTGGAGTACCAGAGGGGCTCTGTGCTACTGGCCAAACGATGCATGAAAGATGACGCAGGTTTTGGTGGCTCCAGCACACAAAACACGAGGACGACCGTTAGTCACACCCCCGTACCCCCCCCCCCTTTTTTTTGTCCCCTGTGCATGCTCTTGCACATTCACCAGCAGACACGGAATTGTGAAGGAATCTAAAAGATGATCTCCCCACCGCAGAGCAGCTTCCTCTCCTGTGAGGAGGCGGGAAACGTGCTTGATGTGGAAACGCACCACTGCCCTGGGATCAGCCCCGGGATAGAGGAGGGTGGTGTGGTTCTTTCTGCTGGGCTCACTGACTCTTCCTGCATGCCTCTGCTGCTTTGCACTGTCAAATCGTGTTACTTTAAGTCTCGCTCAGTACTGGACTGGAATCAGCCCGTGCTTCGGTGTGCCGGCGTGACCCGAGTCTATTTTCACGAGAGACGCGTTCACTGCAGCAGAAACAGCTGGAGCGCTCTGAAGTCTGCAACCCGTTTGCTTTCAACGCACTTCTGAGTTTTACAGCTTTTGTGGAAGGAGGTTCACCGGTGCACAATAAACATTTTGCAGTAAACACACTAAGCATCTCATTCAGAATGCTGACAGTGTTACTGAACTGCCTTTCCATTGTGTGCTTCACCATACAGCCCAAACTGCTGTGATCCAGAAGAGCAATGGACTGTCTGAAAGTACCGCAGCCCAAGCACTGACAGCCAAGTCCAACATGGTAATGTAACCCATAATGGAAAGCTGAAAGTGCTTTCTCTACCCCACATAGAGAAAGTACTCTCAGCATTCAGTTAAAACAGTTTTTCCTTTCTGGCTGAAATCCCATTTGAAAGTTCACCTTGACTGGAATCGAGCGTAATTGGCAATTTACCATGAAGATATGAAATGACCTTTTCCAAGGCCCGTACTTCAGCGTAGTCGTAACTGAAATGTCCTGTGGTCTCACATTAAACTAAAGTATTACAGGTCCATTTTGTTTGAGTTGAAAAGATACTAAAGCCTTTCTTGATGTATTTATTTAAACATATCTGACCCAATGAATATAACAGGTTTCATAAATGTGGAATTATTTATTTAAGTTTGTTGCCGCTCCATGAAACCCAACTGAACATCTTTGAAAAATGGTGGTGGTCATTTCATTAGAAATTTGTACAAAAGGCAAACATCTGGGTGACGTAGCGACTCTTCTACCTTGCAGAATAACGGCACGAGCTTCACGCCTGTTGCCAGCAACTCCAGCTGTTTGAAAGTGGATGCACGCACCTCCAGATCGGAGTGTCAACGGGGCCACAGCAATCAGGCTCATGGCTGCTTCCTCCAGAGCTTCCTGTCTGGGAGCCCAAAAATATCCCCCTCTCCTCCCCAGCATATCCAAGCTCATCGAGCTGCCTGACTTGGCAGCCTTGCACTTGGACTCGAGGGGACTGGAAAGAAGAACGTGAAGTGCTATAGAGATTTTAGCGTCTTCTTGAAACCCCATTTTGAAAGTTTGAGGAAGTGCTGATCACCGTAAAGCTAATGATGACCACAGGCCTGGACTCCCAGTTATAGTTTCAGCCTGGTCTAAAGTGTACTAAACTGTTTTGTCAGCAGTGGTTCATTATGTTTAGGACTAATACTTTGGACTAGCCAATAGTATATTAGGTTTAGTTAATTTTGTAATTAAATTAAATTAAATTAAATTAAATTATCTTGCTCAGTAAACATCACTGAGGGTTGCAAGACCCTGTATTGCCGTTGCCATGGAAATATTGCATGACATTTCACCACGACTTACGACAACAATCTCAGTCTACAACATGAAACACGAAGTCACTGATTGAATGTTGAGATATAGTCATTCCCCACTGACCGGCTTAACATAAGAGGCTTTGTCCAATTTTCCACCAGGAACTTGCAGAGGGAGACATCCTCCTCCAGGTTCCCCAGGGAAGAGCAACTCAAGTTTGGGAATGCTTACAGGCGTTCTTGGCCTGACGATCAGATTGCGGAACACAACTTTATTTAGCCTGTCGGACCTGCATTTGTGTACCTGCATTCTGCACTAAACCTCTTTAAAGAAAAAGAAAACTGGTCTTAGTTGTTAGACATCAGTCTATGACAAATGGATTTTGGCATAAAAGAAGAACATTAAATGAAGTAATAAGTGCCTGTGTCTTAAGTGTCCCACATTCAGAGACCAAAATTATCTCCCGGTTAATTCTAGACTCTAACTACATGTAATCATTCACTAAAGACTGTTTATACCAGTCAGGAATTGCGATTGATTACTATATTTTACTGTAGAACTGTTCATTGCAGCAGTAGCAGGAGCACCAGACCTGCTATGGAAAGGTCACAAAGTGCTTACCCTTTATGTCAAACTGGCACGACATTACCAGCTCCAGTGTGAATATGGAGAATTCAACCATGACATTACCAGCTCCAGTGTGAATATGGAGAATTCAACCATGACATTACCAGCTCCAGTGTGAATATGGAGGAGAATTCAACCATGACATATAGACAACATATGTTTGTGTTTACTGTCCATCTCATTTTTTTTTACTGGAAAATACTTATTTACTTTGATCTATTTTCACACTGTTGTTCATGTACTTCCTAGTGTTTTTTATGTGGACAGCAAATTTAAGAAGCTTGCAAAATGCAGACCCCAACGCAGAATTAATGCCTCCAGTTAGAGATGTGCTCCCTGCTTCCTGTTTGACAGAGAGGGGAGGAGTGAGGAGTCCTGTTTATTTCACGTTTCCCCTCTGTGACATACAGTGCCTGCCAGGACCCTGATAAATGAAAAGTTTGGGCCCACTGGCTTACCGTACTTGACTTTGGGTTGTCTGCATTGACTCGGCCTCGGCCATCCCCGATGCAGTCTTCATCAGTAAGTCATTCCTTTATTTCAACAAGGTTCCCAAGTCGGCATTCTGCAGTGCTGAGATCAGCGACACATTCCTTTTCGTGACTGTGCAGAATAGATGTAGGACAGGCACAGTGGGCGTGGGGTCAGGGTCGAGGCCCTCTTGCCCGTCTCTACGGCCTGATAAATGAGGTATTAGAAAACCTGTGTGGATTGCCAGCATCGGGTGGTGACGGATAAGGTCCCAGTCAGAGTCCATGCTGAAATGTCAAACAGCCCAAAGAATGACAATTCCCAGAGGACTTTTTCCTTCTCCCTCTCTCTCTCACTCATTCTCTCTGCCTCTTTACCCCTGGAGGAATTCATATCCACCCCTTGAACTTTCAAGAAATCTGTTCTTTTCCTCTTCCCCCCCCCAATCCACACAATT
>JAOXYF010000003.1:8910982-8925519 GCA_028565775.1 Sternarchorhynchus goeldii | reverse complement strand
ATGACCAACTTCTCTTGCTATGGCTGATAGGGTCACCCCTTTGGCCTTCATCTGGACAACCTGCTGCCAGAGGGTTTTAGTCACTTTGGAACGGCTCACCATTTTTGCAAAGTCAGTGAAAACTGGAAAGTTAGGCTGCCAGTTAAATAGGGTTTGTCAGCTAATTAAGGAAATTAGCACCAGGTGCCAGATTAACACCAATAACTTGCAGGTATCTGAACGTGTTCTTTTTTTTTTATGCTGTGCTTTAGAATATATACAATTTATGAAATAAGATTAAAATACTGCTATTTCACTCCTGTTAGGATAATTTCACATAGCACTACACAATGACCTTGACATTTAGGAAATTGTGTGTTCTCTAATTTTGATCTCCAGTGTAATTTATGCAGGACATCAACAACCGCCGTCTGCAGGAATCTGTAGCAAACCTGAAATAATCCTCATCAAAAACAGGCTTTGCTTCACAATATTATCTTTATTCATAAATATTACTTAAATGGCTGAACAGGAAGTGAGTTATGGTTTAACAGAGATAATCAGTAAGCTGTGCACACTGGGCCAAGAGAACATTTGTTTTATTTGAAAAGAGAGTCTCTTCAATAGACCTCAGTGTGGAATCTCCTGAACGTTCCACATGCTAGCAGGCTAGCATGAAAGGCTGCTGTCCTGTTGGGACCACAACTGCCAGGGAGACTGGAGCAAGACTTGGAGCAGAGTGAGTAGCCTCTGCTTGTAAATCCATAAGCAAGATCAATATTTCTCCAACCTCCTTCTCGCTCTGCTGTCATGGTGAGCCAGGCTATACGTGATGCCCTGTTCGGGTTCCAGCCTTTGCCCTCTCTCGCATTCAAATTCTTTCTCTCTACGTCTCTCTCTTTATCTCAGCTTCTTTCTGCTACCTTGACTGTATTTGACTTCGACCATCTTGCCTAATGTTCTTTTTCTCATTCACTTTCAAGTCTTCATCTCTTTCATGTTTTTTTTCTGCTCAAATCCGTTAGACTTTTTCTCTCCGTCACGCGCGCGCGCACACGCTTTCCCTATGCCTGCCTTTGCAGGACTTTCTTCAGTGGTACGTAAACATTTTTTGCCTTTCTTTGTTTCAGAAATCGCTTGCCTACACTTAAAAACAGGACCTCAATCAGAATCGATAAGTTCACTGGAAGACCTGTTGCACCGTAGCCGTATTGATCGAGACCATTTTCACCGCGAATCAAACAAAAATACAATCAAAGAGCCACATGAGAAAAACAGTCATGGTCGTTGTAGTGAGTGTTTCAGTAGAGCGTGTGCCAGCGAAATCCTGGCTGTCGCAAACACTTACCCGGTCATCCACCATTAATAAAATCTTAGCGAGACGGTAATGAGGGCTATTCATAAATTTACCATAGACAATTTAAATGACCCACAGTCATGGCACGGTAAAACGGCCCTCTCCTTGGCCTGCGGCCTATTTGAGAGGAGAGCGATGACAGCTAAGTCGTAATGACATAACTTTCAACTCTGACTTCTTACCTCATTGGCCAGCAGCTTCTCAATCTTGTGCGTCTCATGAATGGAGTGACGCGAGATTTCGATTCATATTACCCAGCAACGTCTCATCGACGCCACGCTGCGCTGAGATAATTGGAAAAGCTGATGCACTCTTCGGGGTAACACAGCGATGCGCTATGTTGTGTCATCTTTCAGGATTTCGGCGACTGCTGTCTTACACATGAGGAGATAATCCCTTTAGACGGCTGGCGAGGAACTGCAGTCCCCAGGGAGCTCACCTGCAGTGTAGTAATGATTCATTTCGCATGGACTCGTGTTCGCAGCCCGTCGCTCGTTAATGAGATGGATCGATTGATGCTGATTTATTTATGAAGATTTTGCGCCTCAGGAGTGAAATTTATCACAGGCATTTTTGATGTGCACTAACATGTCGAAGGAATGACGTTTGCTGTAGTCTGAGGGTAATGTAATAAATGAAGGTGATGTAACAATTCAAACTGATATGTAAATTCAGTATGTGGACTAATGTGCCTTATTTCACTCATCGTTTGTTTGTGTGCGTGCGCGTGCGCGCACGGCCACACTTTATCCCGCAGAGCTGTTTGAATAATCTGCTGGTACGAGAATATGAATTGTTCTTTGCAGTCTTCAGGGAGAAGTGTTGGAGGAGTGTGTTTCAAAATTCCTCTGCTTGCTGCTAACATCACTCCCAGCAACCTGCCTGAGATGTAACTCAATTGGACAACATGACTGGCATGCTTTCAGAAGGTAGCACATTTCAGTGCATGATAATTGGCCCGTTATAGACCGTCCATTAGCCAATCGCCAGCCGACAAAAACTGCCAAAGCATAAACGGGTGACTCATCTTCATATACGTAATCTTGTGTGGGATAGCAGGCTTGCAGGTGGTGTGTGTCTGTGTGTGAGCTCTTTTAATACAATATTCCTCTACCACATAAAAGCTATTTAGACTCAGCTATTGTTGTGGCCTTCATTCCAGACGAATATGTGAACTTGATTCTCTTGCAGGAGGAGCAAAGATGGCACTGACAAACATTCATTTCATGATTCTTGAATAAAACGGGTGTAGATCTCAGTTAGAAGGAGTTGGTGGTGTAAAAGCTGATTGGCTTGCATTCTGCAAAATGATTGGATCCCCTTCTGCCCAGCCTATGGATGCTGCTCTGTGATTCACGTCAACATCCCTCTACACATCCACTCTCAATCTCCCATGCCCTCCTCTTATTCACTCTCTGGCTGCATGTCTCTGTTTCTTTCTCATTCTCTGTTTCTCTCTTTCTGTTTCTCTGTCCCTATCTTTTCTTTACCTTAATTTTTCTTTCCCTGCTGATCTCTCTCATTTTTTGCCCTTTCAAGTAAACTGGTAGACAACACACTGGCTCCCTCGATAATGTCCTGTGAAATGTCTGCTGCATCACAGATGTAGCTTGCCAGTAATCTGGGTGTGGGGGTGTGTGTGTGTGTGTGTGTGTGAGAGAGAGAGAGAGTGAGAGAGAGAGAGAGAGAAAAGAGGGAACCCTGCCTTTCTTCTAACATCCCCTGAATGTCTACTCCATCTTTGCTTCTCCTCTAGTCATTAACCACGGTCCCCTACCTCCCTCCCTCATTTCCATGCTTCTCCCCCCTGCCCCCCTCTTTCTGTCTGCTTTGCTCTGTCAGGATCATCTGCTGCTGTCTGAGGGATGGTCCCACTCTTCATCTCCTTGAGTCAAAGTCAATGGTGGAGGCACAGCATGGTGTCTGCAATGGAACTAAGAAGATCGCTGGAGGTTGGCGGAATTGGGAGTGTGGCAGATGTAGGGAAGGGTCAAACCGAAGCACACACGTTCAGAACAAAGTACCCTGCAATAAGAACTGAAATCTTTCAATATTGTTTTGCAGACAACCGATTGTTATTAGGACATGCAAACTGCCAGGGCCAATGGACAACGTGAGACGAGCCATGTTGTGTTGGGGTTTGTTATATGAAAATGAGAGACAGGTAGAGAAAGACAAAGAGAGAAAATATTTATACTTACAAAGAACACAGCCTGATTTTCATAATAGAGAGAGAGAGAGAGAGAGAGAGAGACAGAGAGAGAGAGAGAGAGAGAGAGAGGCCTGAGGTGAAGGTAAATGCACTGAGGAGGCACTCAAGACTAAATGGAAACTCTGCCGTGTCTGGAGCAGGACAGACTGCCATTGTGTGCCAGTGTGGTGAAGCACACATGCACACACATTTGTACAGACGGGGGGGGCTGGGGGGGTTTCCTTTCCGTAAACTCTTTGGCATTTGAGGATTTCCCTTTGGTTCATGTTCCTGGTATAGGAGCTTGAGTTTAGGCCAACTGTTTAAAGATATCCTGACTAACACATTGACATGATAATAGTAACAGCTGATGTGGATTCATTCATACATCCGCAGTGCATCAAAAACACCACCTATCAAAAACACGCAAATGCATTCATCTAAAGTACTGAGATGTCTGGAGTTACTTAATCAACAGTAAATGGGACAGAGGGGAGGCTTTACTTTATTTCTCTCTATACTTTTAGACAAATTTTTGATTGAGGTTGTCCTTCCACTTAGGTGCTTGTACTGCATGGGTAATAAGGTGTTGGTGAATGCCCTGCCAATATCTTGTCGAGATCCTTATTCAAAAGGGTATGAGTGCCTGTCTTTTGGCATCATCACATAACTCCTCTTCCAGTCCCAGAGAGACCTCTGGCCAACCCTTTGTGGGTTCTCCCCAGAAAGAGGCTTGATGACCCTGAATGAATGAATTAAGCGGTGATGCACATTCAGGTTGGCGATGGACGCTACCGTCTGCCGGGGATGTTGCGTGGCCCCGGCCTGAGTCCTAACCCTTACCCTAACCCTAACCCTAGCACCAGAGAGCTGTTTGACTTTGCGGTTAGGAGCGACAAGGACAACGTGTTCCAGCGAGCCTTGAATCCCAACACCCAGGAACAGCTAGATGAACGCACACTGAAGAAGATATGCCTGGATCATACGACACCAGAGGTAGGTCTAAGGCATCTTCATTTGGTTGTCTCGGTGAAGGTGATTTGACTAGAACCTATTTGAAAACCAAACAAATGGCACCATAAGCTTGACTCCATATGGTCGTGTCTCCTGGCAGCACATGTGCAATTCGAGGCACCCCCCCCCCTCACGACCACCACCACCACCAATAGTACAATGAAACTAATTTGAGAGAGCTTTTCTGCTTTATTGATAGCGAGGTTAGAGGTTTGGTTTAGAGGGAGCCGGTCTTAGATGAGTCCAGGGCAGCTCCTGCTCAGAACACTCAGAACTGAGCTCGAGTCGGAAATGACCTGGATAGAAGTAGATGAAAAGCTGCTTTTCGCCCAGCTTTAAATATGGTCCCCCGGGGTGTGAGAAAGCACAGCAGTTGGAAGACAAGGGAAACTGGGCTGTGCATTTATCGGGGACGTCACGGCACACAAGGACATGGGCAGATCGACGCTATGTTACCTCTCCTCACCATGGGGGGGGGGGGATCGGGGTCATCATAAGGCAGCAGGAAGCACTGCAGTCTGCAGTGAAGCCTGTGGGACTGCCAAGGTGTCGCCGTAGGCCAGGTGTGGTTGAAGCTCCGTGCGTGAGCTGTAGTTTGCAGTTGTAATGTCATCTCCTATGACGCCATTCCTAGAGAAGCGTTGCCTCCTGGGTCACTGTGCAATATTAACAGGCGTTACAGTTTTCTGGGATATATTTCATTTCTTCATAGAAATGAATTTATTCTTTATAGAATGAATTCACATTCCTTCCCATCTATGCTGTGGGATACGAGTTCAATACCTCATATAGTACACGTAGGGGTTAAGTATTTCGGCTATATATGGGGTGTGCAGAGAGGACAAACTTCATGGCAGAAGAGAACTAGAGCACCCTGTTCCTAAAGTGCCTCCTCCTCTCAGCAGTGGCCAGCTAGTCAATGCCCTATGCCCTGAGTAGCTTGCACTGGGCATTTCAAATGTGACCAGACACATTATAACTGGTCTTTGGAGCTACTCAACAATAGCAAGGCCCCAGTGCTAAGTAGAGCTCGAACAATCTTGGGTCATTTTGAAGCAGTGGCAGCACAGATGTGAACATACTGGTTTATGGCCCTTGGTTTGGAATGTGAAAGCCTCTTACTGAAGATCCCCGTTTTTCACTGTATTCAGGCTACTGTTGACAAATTTCACATTCAGGAGCTCAACTTGTTCTTGAAACATGGTACATAGTTTAGAAGATGGGATGTCTTGTTTCAGAACAAACTGCCTTCAGACTTGCCACTCTCAGGAAGACTCATCTGACCATCCTGAATTGTGTTGGAAAGTTCTCCGTCATTGCCCCTTATCTTGAAGGACTTCCAGCTAAATTCTGAATTACTGTCGGAGCCAAGTAAACAATACCAAAAGGAGCCATAGCAAACAATAAAACTAAATGATTTAAACAGTTGTCTATCTGCCAGCTGCTTGGAAATGCAGATGCTTGTGTAAATTATCCTACAATAAATTTTAAAGTGTATTGAAGCTTACAGAGAAAGTTTGAGATGTAATGTCACACCCCTATTATGTGGTTTTGTATTACATTACATAAGACAACGAATTATGACGTTATTCGGCAGGATGCTACATTTTTAAATCTTGAATGAATGTAATCGAGTGTGGTGTTGTAATTATGAATAAATTCGGTGTTACATTTCAAGAACACTGCGGAGCTCACTGAATGCGCCGGTGTGCATGTCTTTGAAAATGGAGCGCGCACACTTTTAATACATTGAGCATTTGCACCGTCACGTCCAACGCACGAGCACTGCCAGTTTCCGACTTCAACTGCAAACGAAAAAAAACCCATCCTTCTGAAATTAGCTTAATTCTTTTCTCGACATTATTCACACTAACTGATTTATCTGAGTTCATGGTTATGCGAATTTTCAGTAAAATATGCTGAGAGCCTTTTTGAGCTGTTCCCGAATCAGGTAGCGCTAGCCAATAGGAGCTCAAGGCTGCGTTCGAAGATTCTCACTCACGAAAAAGAGGCGGAACCCGGTACCAAAGCACACCTTCCAGCGAAGTAGAGAGCGTAATTCTACCGCTCAAACAGCAGGCAACTCTACGTAAAGGAGGACTCCGGAGGAAGGTTTGAAACCGACGGATTGCAGAAGGGGCAGGTGGAAGTCTACGCCGACCCACCTCCGCTTGGCGGTCTTGAACGAACCTCGGTGACTACAGTTTACCTCAAGCAATTTAAAGCATCCGAGGCGCTATAATTATTCGTAAATACATGCCTTTGAAGTAAACAGTTCTCCGAAATGGAAAACGCTCACACTAAATCTGCTGCCGAAGTTTTAAAAAACTTTAATGTGAACGAAAACAATGGACTCACTCCCGAACAAGTAAAAATTAATCTGGAAAAATATGGACCAAACGGTGAGTTATCTGCTGTTTCTTTCTGACTGCTCGCACATTGATTATTCAAACAATTCGACTTGAAAACGAGCAGTTTACACTGGCCTAAATGTGGTCTCAATATTATTAACCTCCGTGGTGGGAGAGAAGTTCAGATTCGGGTGGCTCTTCTCACGGAAGAGCCTTCTACGCGAAGCGTGCGCGTAAAGCCTTTTGTGTGTCGCTGATTCAAGCGATGCTTATTTTTCTCCAAGTTAAAAGAATGCTCTCGATGCTGAATGAGTGACATCTTGCATAAACGTTTTTGCAGCAGACTGCTAGTGAAGCCTAAGTGATGAGCTTGAATTACTCGGCGACACACCGTAAGGTGTCGATAGGTCAGTCGTATACTCGCAGTACTGTAATGTAAAATCGTTTCCCGAAGTTAATCTTTTGTTTGAGATTTCTCTCTTCATGTAGTTCTATTTAATCACCTCATTCATAATATTCACTGTGCACATTAACCAAGCTTCCGTACACGATTGGCTCCGGCAGTAAGTGTTAAGATTAAGCGATGTCTGTTATTATTTAAAGTAGACAGGGATATTTGAATTACAGTCATTTAACGTTTCCTCGGATAAAACTCTTGGGTTGTACAGCTAATATGTCCGGACCAAATCCCATATTGTCGTATGCGAATACTTATCATTTTTGAAAGTGGAAGAACTATAGTTTGTTTTATGGTTGGAACATTAGTTCTGGTGATTGGAAGACGTTTTCCATTTTCCCATTTTTGATAATCGGTTTGAACGCAGGCGAATCTGAAGATGATTTGCCATTTTGTCATACCTGAATGATGGTAAACTCTGTGGAAAAGTGTCCCGTCGCGACACCCTAATGCATCCGCAGTCGGAGCGCAATCGTGTGGCTGCGACCCCCGTGACTTCCACGCTGCATTCAGCTGTAAAACGAGCGAGCCAGGCGATAAAAGCTACGACGAAACAGTTTGCGCATCGGTCCGGCAACAAAGAGAGATCCACTCAACGGGGAAGTATTTTTTACAACGCATAAAGACTTGAACGATGCACCTGTGACCGACGCTGCAGGCGTAAAACTTGTGCAACCCGTTTTCCACTTCCTCAAGAGAGGCATTAAAAGTGCTCGCAAAAAGTGTGTTTCGGGTTACTGTTGTCGCCGAGACGCATTTAGATGCTGTGCGTCATCCACACAAATCTAAGTGTGTTTCAGTATTTGGACCATATCCGCGTGTTAGTTTGGTTCAAATTCGTAGAAAGAAAACAGACATTCAGTCAATCACAGTATAAAGTTTCCTCACTGTCTGTGAATAAGGACTTGTCATCATGTGTTTGGAGTGACATACTTTTTTTTTTTTTGGCATCCTTGTAGTATCACACTGGCTGCGGCTGTACAGCTGGACAGCGTGTAGTGTTTGTTTGGATTCCATACGGCAGTAAACCGCACAAAGCTGCCGACGGCTGTGTGTGTGTAAGGCTGCGTTTTCTGTGTAAACAGTAAGTCATGTGTATGGTTGCCATGTTCTTGCATATAGTTGCAACTGATGTTTCCACAGGTCGCTACTTTAGCACAGTCTCTCTCTCTCTCTCTCGCTCTCTCGACATGCTGTGAAGTGTTTGTTGAAGCTCATTAACTCATCGCACTCGCGTATCCAGCAACTCTCCCCTTCAGTCAACACTCGTTGCGTTCGGCCTGCGTCCTCATTCAGTGCACTGAAGGCTTCTTGGTGTCCCCTGCCGACTCTATTAATAACGAGTCAAAAGGCTCGGGTCAGCCTGTCGAGGCATGGGAGAGCCAGACCCAAGCCCCCCTCCCCCGACCCGGGCCGTACGAGGTCTGCCCCTCTAGGGGCGTGCCGAGGCCTGTGGTGACTTCATGGAAAAAGCAGCATCTCTCTGCAGACAGGGTGTCTTTCGTTTTGAGCTGTTGACTTCCTGCCACCGCGCTACAGCTGAACGCCGCAGGGAATACCCTTAGCGTGCTCTCTGTTCCGCGCCGCCCCGTTCCCCTGAGCTCCGCCCCTGGGTTCTTCTGGGCACAGCCAGCGGACCGGTCATCGGGTCGAAGGTCGGAGAGTGCCGGCTTGGTGCATACGAGACTTTCCCGCCGACGATTTGTTTCAGTGATTTGTCGGTCTTTCAGTCTTTGTGGGGGGGTTGTTGCATGGACCTGTTTTATATGCATGTGGTTCGAGTGCTTGTGTTCAAAACTTGTAAGACATGGAGGGGACGGAGACTGTGTGTGTGTGTGTGTGTGTGTGTGTGTGTGTGTGTGTGTGTGTGTGTGTGTGTGTGTGTACCCACGTGGGTGGCTGGGTGGGTAGGAGGCAGATCTGTTCCAAACCCTTTAGTGATTATTCTTTGACACTCTGACACGTCGTTAATGCTGGCAGGCCTGTTTTGTTTACCATTATACCATGAATCATTATTACATATTAGCACCCACATATCTTTTGATCTGTAAACATGCTTGTTTGAAGCGTGGCTTCAAGAACCTTTTAAGTGGCCTTTCTGGTCCCCCTACCTCTTCCATTACCCATAAGAATTTACATGTACAGTTCCAGCATTCCTGCCACGCCCCTCCCGTGTGATCCGTGGGGGCGGGACAAACGAGCCGGAGGCGTGTCTGAGCGGCTGACTCCTCCCTCCTCTGACAACTGCTCTCTCTCCACTTCTTCCTAAGATAACATGTGGTTAATGTTATCTTTCGGTTGTCACGCTTCGTTTTCGTCTGAAATGTTGAACTGACTAGGAGGAGTAGCTCCAGCGTCTCGGTTCTTGCCCGTCTGGGTTGTGTCCTGAGTCGCCTCATCTGTCCGTCTCCTTCTCCCTTCTCTACGGGTAAATCTGATGGGTAAATGGGGCAGTCTTAAGAGCTTTGCACCTCTATTCTTGTGCTGCAGAGACACATGGTACGAAGTGTGTGTGTGTGTGTGTGTGTGTGTGTGTCGGAGGAAGCAGAAGTTCATTGGCGGACAGCAGCTGGGTGCTCTGGGGGTTCTGTGAGAGGATGTTTGTGCAGTGGCTGTGGTGTGAGATTTGTGTTCCTGCCGTTTTCCTCCTGCCTCTGCGTTGTTGCGAGCGTGCGTGCATGTGTGTGTGTGCCGCCGACAGGACCCCCTCTCCCTCCCACCCTTCTGTCCCCTTTCTTTCTCTCTCGCTGCCGTCGGGTGAACAGGCCGTTACAACGTCACAGCCAAGTGTTCTTACGGTTTCCTGAGCTGCACCCAGACCACAGAGGCCCTTATCACTACTGCATGCATCTCCAGGGCCAACTGTTGCTGCAGCAGCTCTCTGTCTCTGTCTCTGTCTCTCTCTGTCTCTCTCTCTCTCTCTCTCGTAAAAACACTGCCGCTGAGCGATAAGGAGTGGTGGCGTGGAGGAGACGGAAGTTGTGCAGAAGCCTGAGGTCTTTTCTGCTGCCGCAGTGGTTACAGCTTACGTCGGAGTTTCGTCGTGCCTGGTGTGGTGGTTCGATGCCGTGGTTCCCACACTTTACACCGTTGAACTGTGTGTTCCTCCCTTTGTGGGTCATTTTCCTCTAGGTTCATTTTGGGCTGTTATTTGGCCGTGCAGCCACGTGCACTAACGCATCACTCATCTCCACCTCCTCCCGCCCCTGCAGACATCACCACCTCCTCCTGGCAAACTGTTGACTCACTGTGTGTGTGTTTGTGTGTTTTGAAGTGGATGTATGAACAAGGTTAGCACTTGATGTGTGAGCGTACATGTGTGATGTGCGTCTTACTTTCTTAGTCCTCGCCACTGAATCTGCCTTTAATTCCTCCCCTTCAGGCAGAGCAGTGTGACCAGTGGCCTTGGGGAAAGCTTGCACACACTTACATATTTTCTAATTACGCACTTTTGTTACTGACACTTTTGATAGCAATTAGCATGTCGTGTTTGTTTCCCTTACTGACAGCAATTATCAAACTGGCGCGTGCGTGTGCGCGCTACGTGTGCGCGCTACGTGTGTGTGTGCGTGTGCGTGTGCGTGTGTGTGTGTGTGTGTGCGTGCGTGTGTGCGTGCGTGTGTGCGTGCGTGCGTGTGTGTGTGCGTGTGTGTGTGCGTGCGTGTGTGCGTGCGTGTGTGTACGTCCGTACACGTGCGTTCCTGTCGTTTGGGATGTTCATCCCTTGCAGAGCGAACCTGGCACAGACGTCTGGGTGTCAGAGGTGTTCGTGAATGGGTGATCCTGGCACACGGCACAGCGGCACCCGACACGACTGTGTTCAGATGTCCTTTAGTGTGTGTTCAGATGCCACCCGTGTTCAGGAGCGCCATCTGCACCGCGCGGGGCACTTAAAGAAGTGCCCCTAAGGTCTTCAGCGTCAGCAGAACACAGCAGCTCCACCCACTTCCAGACCAAGGTACACAACTAACCTCAACAGCTAGACACTACTGAGATGTTATGTTCTCTGTAGGGCGCTCATGTGTCTGTAGGTCTCTGGGCACTGTTCCTTTTGCACAGTGACTCTCGCTCCGTCTCGCAGAAGTAGGTCCGGCCTTCACGTTTTTAAACACCAACCTATTTTTTGTTTTCCCCCTTCAGTTGATAGAAATATCTTAAGATGATTTGACTTTTGTAAATGTCTGCAAATAAAGTTTGCTCATGATGGTGGTGGGGGGTCTCTGAGGGGGTCGCTGATGGCCGACTTTCTCTCACCTTGCTATCCTCTTGCTTTCTCTCACGGGACCCCCCCAGTCAGCGACCTCCAGTCATCTAGTTTTCCTATACTATGTTGATGAACCTTTGCGGCACCTTCTGGTTCGGTGAGAATGGAGTTATGCCCTAAAGGCTGAAACGTTACTTTTCTGGTTTTAACCACCAGCCGATTATATCATGCTTCCCAAAAACTATTTTTCTTTCTCAGTGCCGTTTCATAGCAGTTTGCCAGTCCTTTGTGCTCTTTTGACTTCTGCTGTGAGAGGGGGGTCCTTTTGTTCATGGGTGGGTCTTTATTTGTACAGCCAGAGCTAAAGAACGGCTTGGGCTTGATGTTGCGCTGGGCTGATTTTTCTGAATGAATTTTGACTAGGACTATATAATCCTGGCCCGTTGCTTTGCATACGTTCACTGACAGCATGTGTTTAATTTAGAGGACCTCAGACATGTTGAGTCATCGGCATTAGCGTCGTTTTGCTAACGCTGATGTTTTATGCCCGCCTCACGGATGCCTTGACTAGATCACGCGTTCGCTCCCCCACAACCTCAACCCCTCTCCTCCACCTTGCGCTCAGCGGTGTGCTGGTGCTCGGGCCTCTCGGCGTAACCTCGGGTCACCTGCGAGCCTTCGAGCGATTCGCCAAGCTCGCTCCGCCTTCCGGATCGCAGCGTGCTTTCCGTGAGCGTGAGGTTACGAGACGGGATTCCGAAGCTAGTCCCGCATCGGTTGCGGAAGCATCGCTAGCTGTCAGGACTCGGGGCTGCGTGGGATCAGTGGCGTAGCGGTTGGAGCTGAGCCTCAGGATGGGGGTTTGCAGGGTCTTCAGAGCTACGTACCCTTACGGCTTGTTTCAGACGACGGTCGACCCCCACTTTCACCACAATGGGCCGTCGTCCAATAGCGTCCAGGGAGACGATACCGCAAGCCCAGTTGTCATGGTGACCGCTTTGAGAAACTATTTATGAACGTATTTATGTGTGGAGGACAAATCTGCAACTTTTTCTTTTTTTTTTAGGAAGTTTACTATTGTTTCTTGTTGTGGATCAGCTTAACCTTGTAACTTAAAGACAGATAATGGGTGAGATCTGATTTTGGTCTTTTTGAGCCAGGACTTGTTTAAATGTTGTATAGGAGATCAAAAACACTCTCCTTTTCATGCTGATTGTCACTTTAGTTATATGAAAATGTAAAGTCAGCAGTGGATTATATTGTATTTGCATACATGGAAAAGTGTGGAGGGTGTAGTGGGTTACCATGGTTCTGCCCAGCACGGTGACCCCTGCTTCCTTGGGCATGTATGTTCAGAGCCCTGTGTTGTTGGCAACCGTTTCCAGGAAGTGTTTCCCTTTCTGCCTGTGCCTGGTTGTGTGTAAACAGGCTGGTCCTTGTTTTCGTGAGGGAGGGAGAAAGAGAGAGAGAGAGAGAGAGGGTGTGTGTGTGTGTGTGTGTGTGTGTGTGTGTGTGTGTGTGTGAGGGCGAAGGCTGTCTGAAGTCAGGACGTTGGAATTTGCTTGGGCTGTCGGAGGCCGACCAGGCCCAGATGACTCTGAGGGAATCCTTGGCACATTCCGGGTGGGAAACCCCGCTCAGCCCCTCCTCCTCCCTCCTCCCTCCTCCTTTTCACCAAGGCTCTCTTTGTCTCCAGGGTTCAGACTGCAGCATGTCTCTCGTTAAGAGTTGCACAAGACAAGAGTTTCCGCTATGCGGTTTGTCATATAAATAGATTAAACTGTTTCTGTATTAGTGGAAAAGGACCAGCAATGCCAGGGAGGTACTGTAACTGGAAGGACACACACACACACACACACACACACACACACACCTGGGGGTGGGACAGCCTTTCGCTCCTTCCCCTGTTACCCAGTTTTTCCACACCACTCCAAGAACATGCTGCCACTGTAGTGGATATTTTCTTTCCATTGCAGACCGATGGGCTCCTCGATGACCTCCTCGATGGGCTCCTCGATGGGCTCTTTCATAACTGCTTGCTGGAAGTGAAGCTCAAAGCCTAAAGATCTGCGCTGTTGCCAAACGAGACTCTGCGTTTTGTTGACAAACATTTATTTTCCTGGTGTTGACAAACATTTATTTTCCTGGTGTTGACAAACATTTATTTTGCATCTGTTGACAAAATGTTTAATTCATTTGGTTTGGCGCTTTTCAGAGGATCCTAACGGCGTGCAGGTTTTGTCTTTGGCCTGCATCTTACAGCGAACATGTGGAGCAAGAGCAAGCTTTTGTTTACCCGAGTGTGTTTGGGCCTGTAGTCTCTTCCCGGGTGCTGGTGGAGAGGAAGGTGCCACTCCTCCTCTCCACCCAAACCTCCCCATTTCTCTGTAACCCTCTGGAGTTCCCACCCTTGTCAGTGGCACAACTGCAGAGGAGGGCATAGTTTCGGGACCTCGGTTTGAACGCACACTGTGTGTGTGTGTGTGTGTGTGTGCGCACGCGTGCGCGCGCATCTCTGAGGTCGAGTTTTTCGAGACTTCAACGGCGTGCGAGGGTGGAAAGTGTGGGCACGCAGGAAGAGCCGGTCTTGTGGGCGTCTCCGTGGCGACGCGATTGGCCTCTGGGTTACTCCTGTACTGCAGGCTTTCCTGTCATGGACTTATTTTGGTTTCCACAGCGCGTGTGGTTCAGTCTGCTGCACATCTGGAGTGGGGTGGGTGGGTAGGTGTGTGTGTGTGTGTGTGTGTGTGTGTGTGTGTGTGTGTCTCTGGAAGAACCTCAGTTTGCAGACATTACGGAACAACCCTGTTCTAGCTGTGATACTTTATTTGGTTCATAAGTGATTTGTGAGGAACAGATACAGAAGTGAGAGAGTCGGAGAGGGCGAGAGAGAGATGGAGGGTGAGGGAGTCGGAGAGGGCGAGAGAGAGATGGAGGGTGAGGGAGTCGGAGAGGGCGAGAGAGAGATGGAGGGTGAGGGAGTC
>JAOXYF010000003.1:8894727-8904920 GCA_028565775.1 Sternarchorhynchus goeldii | reverse complement strand
GATGGATTTTGTTAAGTGACCCCATCATCAACACCAAAGCTTGTAACATCAGAAAGGAAGAAAAAGAAAAACTCAAGGACGCTGTTCCTCCGGGTTACCGCTGGCAGGTCAAGCCAGCCTGTCAGCCAATCAGATTTGGAGATTTGGAGGCTGCTGGCAGGTCCTGCGAGGAGATGCCTCCTACCTGGATATATAAGAATACATATTAAGAAAAGCTGAGAATTATTCTGCTTACCTCTGTGACATTCACTAGTCCCAGGGTTCTTTATGGGCTTTTGGGACCTCACCCCCCGCTCCTGGGCCACCAGGAGGTGGCAGGACAAAAGGGTCCTGATGCGAATCTCGAACACATGCTGTACGTGTCAGGGTTATGCAACACTCCATGATGTACATGTTCTTTATTAAGTGAGTGCAGTCTTTAAATTATGGTTTGGATTTTCAAATGCAGGTCAGAAGTTCTCAAAAAACCTACAGTGGCCATGTCTGCTGCAGTTGTTAGCCAGGCACACCTTTCGTAGTTTATCTTACAGAAACTATGTACATAACTTTTTCTAAGATTTACAGAAGGAGTTGGCCGATCCAGTTGAATTATTGTGGGATTTTCACTGAAGAGTAGTAAAAACAACTTGGGTTCACCTCAGTGGGCGTCTCGTTTGTAGCTGCTGTGTGAAGTTAGCATGTACACAGTGCCGTTTTGCTGACGGTGCCATAGCCCTTGCTGGTATTTCACTGGTCCTTCGAAATATCACCAGCAAGAGCCTGTAGAAGGAACATTTATATTTTGTTTATTTAATTCTGTAATTTGTATATTCACTCATTCAGCTTCAGTTTTTGGTTTAGGTTCCCGCAGACTCTGATACCATCTTGTATCTCCTTCCTAAATCTCTTAAAGAGGAGAGTTCCGTATGGGGCTACCACAGCATAAACGAACCACCTCGTGTTTGCCTGTCAGGTGCTGGCTCTGTTCGAGGAGGGGGAGGAGTCCACCACGGCCTTCGTGGAGCCCATCGTCATCCTCCTCATCCTGGTCGCAAATGCAGTCATCGGAGTATGGCAGGTGGGTGTGTGTGTGTGTGTGTGTGTGTGTGTTTGAGGACTAGTTTCTCATAGTCCTGACCTCTCTGTAAATTTCAGTGCCCATTGCCCAAATCCACAGAGAAGCCATTTTGTATCCTTGTGCTTAAAGACCGTGTTGTTTCTTTTTCCTGAGCCTTTCACCGATGCTGCCGTAGAACGTGGAACTGGGCGTTTCATGTTCACGTACCTGTTTAGTTATGGCGGTGCTTACAGACTTGGGCGTGTGCTCCAGTGTCTTTATGGCTTCACCAGAACTTACTCTTTGTCTGTCGTCCCAGAAAACAAACTTTACATGTTCCCTTGTTGCCCATACCACATATTTACCACGGAGACAGAGGGCGTGGCTTCTGAAGGCTTTGTGCTGAAAAATAAATGTAATTCCTCTCTGTGTGGAAGCAGGACGGAACCGGATTTGGCCCCCATCGCTAAAGACTTAAACCCAAGCCTGGCTCTGCAGTGATGTGCTGGTGACACACACCATTGAGCACATGAGAATAGCTGTGCTGAATAAAGTGGTTGTGTGTGTGTGTGTGTGTGTGTGTGTGTGTGTGTGTGTGTGTGCGCATGCGCAGGAACGCAATGCGGAGAGTGCCATCGAGGCGTTGAAGGAGTACGAGCCAGAGATGGGTAAAGTGTACCGCATGAACCGCAAGGCCGTGCAGAGAATCAAGGCACGAGACATCGTCCCCGGCGACATCGTGGAGGTGGCTGGTGAGCGGGGGGGGGCACTGCCGGTCCCATGAAGCAGCCCACTTCTTTTCTCCCCCTGCCCCATCATCACTAACTCAAAACACTGGGTGTTTACCTGCAGCTTTCCCCTGTGTGTGTGTGTGTGTGTGTGCGCGCCAGCAGCTAAGTTGGAAACCGAGCAGGAATATCCCAGTCTGGCTTGTGTAAGTGCCCTTCCTGTGCAGGAGGATGTGTGTATGTGTGTGTGTACAAGCCCAAGAGGTATCCACAGTTCTCTTTCTTTTTCTCTCTCTCTCTCTCTCTCTCTCTCTCTCCCTCCCTCTGTTTCCAGCCTGCTCCCTCCTGCTTTTCCATATGCTCACTCCTACCGGCCGCTGCTACCTGGATGCCCAAGAGCGCGCGCGCGCGCACACACACACACACACACACACACTCTCTCTCTTCGTACAGTGTGATATGCACGCTGGCATGGAGCTAAAAATAGATCCTGTGTTGCTTTTCCCCCCTTCAAACGTGCACGCTGCTCTAGATGGAGCCCTAGATGGAGCTCTAGATGCTGTGCTAGATGCTGCAGACACGGTCTCACTGTTAAAGCCATTGAGCCACTCAGTGATCACTACTTTACCTCGAGGAGACAAGCAAGAGGGGGGAAGGGAGAGACCCGCCGCTCGAGAGAGACCCGCCGCTCGAGACGTGTAGAGAGAGAGGAAGAGGAAGAGAGGGTGAAATGCAGGCTGTTACCTGTCCCTCTGTGGCAGCAACAAGCCTCTTTTTGTTCTGGGACGGCCCTCGGATCTCTGCTGAGACTAGTCCGCATTCCAGAGGCAGCAACCTCTCCACGCTCATGCACACACACCTTCACACACACACGCCCCACCGCTGCTGCCCTGAAGGCCTGTCACCACAGCAACCAGCCGCAGACTCTCCGAATCTGTCTGGCGCAGGTGTCCAACCCTAGGGAGGGTGCATCACTTTCGACGGTGATGTTTTCTGGACGTTGTTTGCTCATCACTTCCCTGGGTCGTCTTTCGCTGTGTCGTTAGGGCCTCCGAGAAACGGCAGAATCGTGCTGGAATCCTCACTTACCCAGGCAGAGAGAATGTCTTTGCACCTCTACAAGAGATGTGAAATTGTCTGAGGGCGGAGTTAGAGCGGGGTTAGAGTGGGGATGGGGCAGACCCCACAAGAGGTGAACGGTGATCTTCAGGCCGCTTAGCAACGGTTGTCACTTTACCCCCTTGTGGCTCTAAAGCGAATAGCTGACATATTTAAGCAAACACACACACTGCACCTTTATTGGTTAAATCTTTGAAGACACCTTGCAAATCATTAGAGACCTGAAAAGTGTGTGTGTGTGTGTGTGTGTGTGTGTGTGTGTGTGTGTAAGTTTAAAGATTGTTTCTAACCTGTCTGCTGGGCCTCTCTTTATCAAACCCTGTCTGTCCTCTGACATAATCTTGTTGCTAAGCACTAAAACGACACAAACACAGCAAATGAGCTGGAGGTGGGTAGGTTAGTGTGTGTGTGTGGACCCTCCATCCCCAGAGTGATCCACCAAGAGGTGCAGTGATAAATGACTATGCAAAGGAAAGGGGAGTTGTGGGGATTCTAAACATGGCACGTTACCAGCTGGTAACTAAAACAAAACGAACTACAGCAGGGAGTTGAGGCGGAAAACTAACCCCGCGTCCATGCATGGCGCCATCCGAATGGCGTTTGGCGCCGCGTTCCAGTGTGTAAACACGTATGCAGGCCACTCGCGTGGAAACCGCTGCCGTTCTTTTAGGAAAACACAAGTGAACGGCATGTGTACATGTGGGGTTTCCAGAGACCTTCCCAGGCACGCCGGGAGAACCGCGGCCGTCCGTGGTGGAACTTTCCTCCTGGATTCCCGTTTTTGAATGTCAGCACGCCGTTGCAGGACCGGGACAGGCCCACGTCCACGAGGCCTCGGGGACAGGAATGGCAGGATAAGGGTTTTCCCGTTTCTCTTTTGCTCCCTCTTTCGGAAAAGAGAATTATTTATTTATTTATTTATTTATTTATTTATTTATTTATTTATTTATTTAACCTTCTCTTGCTGAAATGTCATTGGGCCAGGGAGGTTTCACCCTCCACACAAAACTGCCTACCGTTGCAGTAAAAACCCAGTTGGAGCCTGCACTTCTGTAAGCCCCGCCCTGTTTCCCCACCCTCTGTGTGGTCTCCCTGCCCCCTCACCTCCAAAAAAGGGTGGGGGGGGGGGGGGGGGAAACCCTCCTGGCATCCTGAGTAACGAAGACTGCACACGGTTAGCTCGCTCCGCTCTGTTCTAGCTGGCTGCGGAAATGCAGCAGGCCACCTTAGCAGTTAGATGGACTCCCCAGCCTTTCGTGCCGGCTGGTGGGCTGATGATGCGAGGGCGGCTTGGGGGCAGTGCCGGGCAAGAGAGAAAGAGGGAGAGAATGGGAGTAATGAGGCCTTTGGAAAAAAAATGTCATTTAGGCAGAACGAGATGACGAAGAGAGGGGGGTGGGGGAGACCTGCCCAGTGTGAGGGGGGGGTTGAACTCTATGGTGATTGGCATTGCTCAAGCAGTCAAGTGTGGGTGAGGAGAAGGAGAACAGAGAGGACTGAGCTGGAACGAAGGGAGAGGCTGGGGGTCGTGAGGGACACTGTTGTCGTGTGGAAAGGAGGCATTATGTAAGTGTTGGACAGAGAAGGGGGGAAGGGGGGGGGCTTCCACACTGCAGTGGCTCTGATGCGCTAGCCCACTTCCTTTAGCGCGGCAAGCGTCAAATCGCAGTTCAATCGCGCCCGTTTGAAACTGTCCGATTTGTAACAGGCCATCTGGAATGTTCCGGAAAGTCATCAGACCTGACCCGGGATCAGTGGGAGGTGCGCCACTTCAATCGACAATTGACTTGGAAGGCATGCCATGAGGCTGTAGTGTGTTAAAAGATCTCCAAATTCATCATTCCCCCCCCGAGCCTGACACTGACCCCAGCCCTCGCGCCTGTTGCCGGGGAACTGTGCATGTTATGGGGAGGTGCCGTCTGAGGCTTGGACAGCAAGGTTGTGGAGATCATCTGAAGATCGTAAGTGCTCTTATTTCCACATGGGAGCTAAGCTGTCTCATGTCTTGAACCTGAGGGTTGTGTGGGTGTAGGAGAACTGGTTCAGGGTATGTGAGAGAAGAAACCTCGTCAGAGCTCGTATGATCAGTGAATACAAAGGGGATCGATGTTTGATGGGTCTTGCATATTCGCAGGACGTTGAAGGATGACTTTTGAAACTTTTCAAAATGGCTTTTTCTTCAACAACTCTTTAAATAACAAAGAGAACCATTTTAGTGCCCCATTAAAGTTTTCAAAGAACCTAGAATGCTGCAAAAGGCAACACTTCTCCAGAAACATCAGATCATCAAAAAAGATATTGACTGCATCTGTCCGTAGACACCCATCTTTACACTCTCCACCTGTTATATTTCACCCTTTAAATCTTGAGCCACCTCTCTCTCTCTCTCTCTCTCTCTCTCTCTCTCGGTGTAGTGCTCCATCGTGGGGTCGATTCCCTCCACCCCCTGGAGTGCTCCCCTTCATCACCTCGGTACTGACCCACCGCCTCAGAGGGGCGGGGTTTTGACATGGCGGCTCATGATCGAACGTTTCTCCAGACGGCACAGCCAGACGAGTAGAAGCGATCGCATGCTTTCAGAAGGTTGCAGAAGGCCGAACTGCACACGATCCATCTTTTTTTCCCTTCTTTTTCTCTCTCTGTCTCTCACATTTCTGTGGGGCAAGTTGTTCTGCTCCCTGACTGGGAGCTTCACGCGTTTCCATCAATTCTTTTGATTTGGAAACAAGCAGTTTAGAATCACTGTGGTCTCCTTCCACCCATAGCTACCTGTGCTAATTTTTCCTTTCTCACAGAATGCTGGGGAGGTAATAAACAGGTCATAAACATAAACTCTCCATGAGCTCGACCCACTGACTCTTACCCATGAACGTTTTTTCCAGTTGGGGACAAGGTGCCTGCTGACATCCGAATTGTTACCATAAAATCTACTACACTTCGAGTGGACCAGTCCATCCTCACAGGTACCATGGCAATGTAGTTTTTCCAAAACTGTGTTGGTCAATACCAAGAAATCTTTTTCTCTACTGTGTTAATTATATTGTGTTTTTTTTTCCCAACGAGTGATTCTTTTTTGTTTGTATTTGACTTTGAACCTACTTTTTGATGTTTAGACCTGGTCTCAGACCTGTACTGTAAACTCTAATGTAGATTTCCAGCTGTTCTTAATCTGTTAGTTAATGTTTGTAAACATGTTGTGCCACTCCAAGTAAATACACTGTTGGGTCTAATGTGGGCCTCCCTGTGTGTTGTGTTTTAACAGGCGAGTCTGTGTCCATCATCAAACACACCGACCCTGTGCCTGATCCTCGAGCTGTTAACCAAGACAAGAAGAATATGCTTTTTTCTGTAAGCACTTCCTTCCTGTTTGGGGCTGAGGCTGCGTGGGTGAGCGTGTGTGTGCGAGCGTGTGTGTAAGCACATTGCTCAGTATCCCACAAGAAATGGGTTACAAAATTATCAAAAATGTTTTAAACAGTCTTCCCATGCTCTGTTACATGTTTTTACCCCATGTTTTATATGTAAATAAATAGTTCTGGTTGTTTTTTTTTCTTTCAGTCCTTGCATGAAAGCCACTCTTGTTCCGTGTGCCGTTTGCTCCTTTGAGAGTTTCCCAGTTGGACTGTTATTTTTTTTTTTCTTCTTGGAACACCTTCCTCCCACACTCATATCATCATGATCAAACTCGCTCTCAAATCTTGCGTTATACAACTCCATTACAGAGCACCATATCTGCCTTCCTCTCTCTCTCTCTCTCTCTCTCTCTCTCTCTTCCTCCTCCATTCCCATCTCTCTCTTCTCCACCCCCTTCTCTCTCTCCCACTTCTGCTTGCAGAAAGCATTAGGGTGTAGCATAAACACAAGAATTAAATGTTCTTGCTCAGGCTAAATGCAGAAAGCTCTTCAGCTGCCCTTGGACTTGCACTTAAACGCCTGGGCCAGGATTACGCCTCTCCGCTCAGCGTTGGGTCAGTTATGGCTGAGGGAACACCTTTAATCGCTTGAACTGTCAGCAGCGCATTGACTTGGTGCACTTCAGTTTAGGTGTTGAGTCCCTAAACCAATTGGGTGCTTTTTATAGCCTGGCTTATACATTTTATAGACTGGTTTATACATTTCCCAGCCAATCATCCCTCTTAAAGACAGACTTCTTTGGAAAAAGCAGCCTAATTATGTCATGGCCGGCAAAGTAGGTCCAGTGAACGAAGCTCCTTGGTGAATTAAGCACGTGGTCAGAGTAATTTCTGACATTGCTTCGTGTGTGTGTGTGTGTGTGTGTGTGTGTGTGTGCGCGCGCCACCCCTCCTGTGGCCACAGGGCACCAACATCGCGGCAGGGCGCGCCGTGGGCGTGGTCGTCTGCACGGGCGTCTCCACGGAGATCGGCAAGATCCGCAACCAGATGGCGTCGACGGAGCAGGAGAAGACGCCTCTGCAGCAGAAGCTGGACGAGTTCGGCCAGCAGCTGTCTAAGGTCATCTCTCTCATCTGCGTGGCCGTGTGGGTCATCAACATCGGCCACTTCGGCGACCCCGTTCACGGAGGCTCCTGGGTTCGAGGAGCCATCTACTACTTCAAGATCGCCGTGGCGTTGGCCGTGGCCGCCATCCCCGAGGGCCTGCCCGCCGTCATCACCACCTGCCTGGCGCTGGGCACGCGCCGCATGGCCAAGAAGAACGCCATCGTGCGCTCGCTGCCCTCGGTGGAGACGCTGGGCTGCACCTCCGTCATCTGCTCTGACAAGACGGGCACCCTCACCACCAATCAGATGTCCGTGTGCAGGGTGAGCGGGGTGGGCGGGGCTTTGGCGGATGCGTCTTGTTATTGCAGTGGGTGAATGGTCGCACGTATTGTTCAAGGGTTAATTAGTACGTTATCCAGCCCATAGCTTACTGTTCTGCTTTCATTTCCAGGGGGGCAGGGGGTGAAGATCAGCTAGACTCACCACTCGCTTTATTAGAAGTGTTTCTTTATTAGACACACCTCGTAGGTGTACAGTTGGAGCCTGTGACGCACCCAGTGCCACAGGTTATTGGCTGAACCCCCCCCCCCCCAAACCATAACCCCCATAAAAGTGATTAAAGGGGTCCTGTTGTAACCACAACACCCGTGTCACCCTGTCACTACAGGCTCAACAGCCAGTTTGTTCCTTTAAATGAAAAATGAACCACTGCTTGCTCCACCCCTTTTTCTGTGAGTCTGCAGAGGCGAGTGCGGTTTTGCGCTGCCATGGCAACTGTCGAGCGTGAGCCCTCTGAGAAACATGGCTGCCAGAGAAAACAGTGGCGTAAACATGTATGTTTGAACCAGAATCTGAGTAAGAAGCTGCATCTGTGTACCACTCGGTTTGCTCTGAGGTCAAGTCTGTACTTGTTCAATGACGCACACACAAACTAATACATACCTACACACCACACAGCCTGGCTGTTTGCCATTACAGTTGGCCATGAAGCACATTTTTTCCCTAGCATGGCATGCTGGTGTTGCTAACCTGTGATTGGATACCTGAGTGGAACACAACTGTAACTTTTACTTTCACATGGTGTTAAGATGAAGGTAACGAATGAATGGCGTTAACGGCGTTAAGAATCTTGCAATAAATAAAAGCAATTACTTTCTAGAAAATGATATTACCTCAGACTCTAGTATTAGCTAGTGCTAACCACACTTAGCTAATGCTAAGTTCACAAACGGACACACATAATTTGTTTAAATACTTACATTTGGAGTTATTCTGTTGTCACTTGGTATTGATCCCTTTTTTAAATAATATTTTATTAATAGTCATTTAATAAAAAGTTTCGTTGCCAGAGCTGCCTTGTCTTCTCACACAAAGTGCTTAGCTACACATGTACAGTTTTCTGCTGACTGTAGCTGTGACGTTAGCAACAAAAAATACATTCTATCCCCTCAGCCCTTCTGTCCTCTGAGGCTCGGGCCTGATGATGTGTTTTACTGCTGGTCTTTGCAGTGAACACCAGATAAGTTTCCATGCTTGGCTCTTGGTTTCAACATATTACTAGAGGCTCCGGCACTTGCGAGGTAAAAAAACAGAACAAAACAAAAAGCAAACCTTCACGAAGGGTGGAGGTGGGTGGAGATGCACAGATGGGGACAGGATCAGTCCGGTCGGCCCCCTTGTGATGTAGATCTGAGCTGCTTGTTTTAGCCCATGTTTTCTGACGTAGGCAGCCCTCAAGGAAATGACAGGGTTTTGTGGCTTGGTAGGTGCATCAGCTGCCCAAATGCATGTTCCCAAATCACTGGGGAACATATGTCTGTGCACATATGTAAAATGTTGCTTAGAAGTGTTTTGTATTTCCTGGGTTTTTAACTCTTTGTGCTGAGAATTGTTAAAATCTCACCCTCCTGTTTCCAGTCAATTCCAGTTTGAGCTCTGATCTCTACTCTTACTTCACCCGTGTGCTTTGCGTTCGTGCAGCCCACGGTTGCCCAAGCTACCGCATCCTCTGAGGTTCCCTCGGTAACGCTCCTAGACATTGCTGCTTTCAGCAGCGCTGCTATTTTCGAAGCGTCACCCGGCCGTTTTCCTGGCGCCTCCAAACATTCCCGTGGAGACGGGACAGGCGCGCGGGCCGCCGCCTCCCGGAGAGGCGCGAGTCACCGAGGAAGTAGGTGGCCGTCACTGCGGCGGCCGAGTCCAGCGTTCCTTCCACCGTGTTTCCGTCTCGTTCTTTTAACGCCTGCTGCTTGCCTACATCTTTTTCTAATCAAAGCCTCACTCAGTGTTGATCTGCTATAGCTGCACGTTGCAGTAGCGATAGGCTTTGTTCCTGCGTTTAAAAAGCCACTCCCGATGTGGCTCAGTTAAAGATCGACCTGCAGTATGTCGACCAAAATTATTTATTTATTTATTTATTTATTTATTTTAGAGCAAATGCTGTGATTGGTCGCAGCATCTGTCAGGAACATCAGGGACTGGTCGGGATGCTCCCACTGAGTTGTTAGAGAAGTCATTTGCATATCACAGCAATCTGTGATGGCTGTATTGCAATAGGCAGTTGTGATGTGACAGTCAGTATTATACCAAAGTGGTGTGTGTGTGTGTGTGTGTGTGTGTGTGTGTGTGTGTGTGTGTGTGGAACCTGAACAGACAGAAGCACGCCTCCACAATACACTATTGTTATTTCTGCTGAACAATTTCCCTCTTCAGTAAATAAGGCAGCAGAAAGAGTTGGAAGACGTTCAGCAGATCCTCTTCTCTCAGTTCAGGAGATCCTCTTCTCTCAGTTCAGGAGATCCTCTTCTCTCAGTTCAGGAGATCCTCTTCTCTCAGTTCAGGAGATCCTC
>JAOXYF010000003.1:8858979-8875329 GCA_028565775.1 Sternarchorhynchus goeldii | reverse complement strand
TCCACTCCCCTTTCTCTGTGTAGGTGTGTGTATTAGAGGGTCCACTCCCCTTTCTCTGTGTAGGTGTGTGTATTAGACAATAGCTTGACCTCCAAGTAAAAAGGAGTAATTTCCAAAATCACTCCCATATAAAAGACAAAGCACTAATCTGTAGGCTTACTCCCAGATAAGAGACCAAGGAGATTATGCACTAGATTCAATACACATCATTCTCTCTTTCACTCACTCACTCACACACACACTTTTCCCTCACCCAACTGCAGTGAAAGCAGCTCACTCTGACTCATTAATTACCAGAATTTATTCCAAATCACATTCAACCAGCCTCGTTTTGGAAATTTAAACATTTGCATTCCTTTCAGACCACGATGTGTGTCACGTTACAATTTATGAGCAAGAAACGTGAGCAGTAGGTCAAAGTTTGGTTGGAAACGTCCAGGAGAAATTGTATCCAGAGGCCAGAGCCGAAATGAGGTTCCATCTGCTCAATTTCAAATTACTTCGCAAAAGCTCAACGGAATTAACTGTTGCAACGCACTCATCAATTCACCATTTGTGAATGTTGGCGGTTAAACAAAATGATATGATTCAGCTTTTAGACATGGAAGGACATGGCGCAGTGGAGGAGCTGGACGGAGGAGCTGGACGAGCAGGAGCAGCCACTTCATTACACCACAGGTTCAATGGAGCACTACATTCAACATGAGGAGTTTTCACAACAATGGGACCAAAGAATGAGTATTAAAACACACCAGCTCAGTCACACCAAACAGGAAAGCATGGAGCTGGGAGGAGGGGGGGGGGTGGTGTTCCCCACCATGAAACCTACACCACTGTGGTAAATATACTTATGCTGAAACAAAAATATATTCGTGGAAAATGGTGATGAAGGGCCAGTTATTAAAGATGGGGTTAATTTATGTATACCAAGACAAAACCTAGAATGCATGTCAAAGAAAAAAATAAATAAAAGAATGGTTTTAACAGCATATTCTGAATTGATCAGTAGCGTTCTTCCATGTGATGCACCTTAACCAACACAAATGAAACATTGTAGAAAATGTTCAGGGTGCCCAGTCCCAGAAAAGACTCGGCCACACTCCTTCTACCCTTAGCTGCAATGTTCAAGCTTGTTCAGGAGAATCTCTCTCTCTCTGGCAAACACACACACACACCATTTTATAAGACAATAATAAAGGTTTGTATAAAACTTCACTGTGTCCCGTAAGTTAGTGCATAAGACTGAGTTCAACACCATACAGTGCACCTTTGGTGTTGAATGGAACTCCTTCTGAATACAGCTGTTAGGCTTCTTGCAATCCTTTTTTGTGCAAACACCAGGCAGGGCCGTGTGGTGTTCAGTACAGTTACACCACCTCCATGCCCAGTTGCTGGGCGGTGTCCTGTAGCTGCCGCATCACAGACTCCTCCCTCCTAGACTCCACCTCTGAGGAAGTTCCGCCTTCCAGGACAAACAACATGTTCTCTGCCTGCTCCTCCCCCTGTGTGTCGCAGTCTCTCTCCTCTTCCTCCATCACCTCGGCTTCGGGGCTTTCGTGGACGGCATCGGGCAGCCCGGCTTCCTCCTCCTCCTCTTCCTCCTCCTCCTCCTCCTCCTCGGCACGGAGGCACTGCGCCTGGGGCGCCGCCTCTCCGCCCTCGCCCTCCCCCTGCCGCTCCCGCATCAGCTGCTCCGTCAGCTCCACGCTTTCGTAACGGATCAGCTGTAGCCTCATGAATCCGTCCTCATGCTCCTTATACCTGCGGGACAGACAGGCGGACGGGAACGTGATGCACGCAGGACGGGAGAGGTTCAAACGTCAAGCACAAACTAATGCTGGAACACAGTGCTACATATACACCTGAACCTGGGGTGTCCTGAAGGCCATTTGAACTGGTGCTTCTTGCGCAGGTGCGCTGTGAGATTATTCCCTCTTGTGAAGCACTGCTCACACACGTGACACTTGTAGCGAGGAGTGTCATCTCCCTACACACACAAAGCAGCACAACGGTGATATAGCATGTGTGCATCTGTATTAACAGTAAGTAACACCAGGATTAGCTCACTCTGTGCAGGACCTGTGGTACTGTTCTAATAAGATGAAAATGCCTGCTAACTGGCTCAGTTTGTGTATGCCCCTGCAGGTCTGTTAACCTATTGGCTCAAGTCATGTATGCCTCTGTGGTTACATTATTCTATTGGCTGGCCTCTTGTATGCTCCTGTGTTTCTGTTATCCTATTGGCCGCCCACTGCGTATGCCCTTGCAGTTCTGTTATTTCATTGGCTCACCTCATGTATGCGTTTGTAATGGTTTTTGATGGAATGCAAGGAGCGGGTGGAATAGTCACAGTCAGCAAAGTCACAGCGGTAGGCCGGCTCAGTGCTGTGTGTTTCCAGATGCTTCCGCAGGTCTATTAGGTTCTTACAGCTAAAGACACACACACACAGAAGAGCAGCCATGGTTGAAATAAGTGCTAAATACCCAAATCCCTCTTTACTCTTTCAGTTACTTTTTCCCTTTGCAGCGATCCCTAATTTGGCACAAGGCCAGAGTCCCCCAGTGAACAACTCAAAAGAAAAAGCCGTTTTTCTGGAAAAACGGAGGCCTGGAGCCCCGGCCATGAGGGGCGGGGCCTCCGCAGGCCGCCGCCCTACCCCGTACCTGTACTCGCAGTAGTCACAGCTGTACGGCTTCTCGCTGCTGTGGCGGAACTTGATGTGGTTCCTCAGGGAGGACGGCGAGGGACAGGTCATGTCACACAGCGGACATTTGTAATGGTTCACTGCCCAGAGAGAGAGAGAGAACGCCGGCCGTCAGGAAAACGTATCTCATACGAGATGGGGGAAAAAACAACCCTGACATGTCTAATGCAAAAAGAGTAAAAAAAAAAACCAGCACAGCGACTCTAAAGAAACGCGGTCATATCGAATACATCACCTATTTTTCAAGGTATTATTGAGCTTTAATTTAAGTGTTTACACACAAGTCTTCAGACAAGTCTTGTATTAATCTTCCTAACTGTGTATGAAGTGTGACAATAAGACTGTTGGTGAACCCATCAGCACTCAGACACTCCTACCGTGGTTCCTCATGTGGTCGCGCAGCAGCCTCTCAGTGGCGAAGCGCTTAGAGCAGTGAGAGCACTGAAACCTCTGACCTACAGGGAGAGAGAAAGATGGAGAGAGAGAGATGGAGAGAGAGAGATGGAGAGAGAGAGATGGAGAGAGAGAGATGGAGAGAGAGAGATGGAGAGAGAGAGGGAGAGAGAGATGGAGAGGGTGAGGAAGCCTCCAATTTATACCTGGTCAGTTAATGCCACTCGATAGCCAATTAAGTCAGGAAGAGACGATTCATGCTCAGCCTACTAGTTACACATCGCTAATAAACCAATCATTTCATGCAGATAGCATGCAGCCAGCCGTGCCCTGGCAGGGGCGGAGGGGCAGGGTCCCTCACCCTCAATGGAGGTCTGGCGGCGGATGTGGTCAAAGAACTTGGTGTTGTTGGCGAACATGCCACCACAGGTGGGGCATGCCACCAGCTTCTCCTGCGTGTGACTGCGCATGTGCTCCCGCAACTTGAAACGACCCTTGAATGAAGCCTCGCAGTCTGGATGGTCAGAGGGAGAGAGAGAGAGGGAGAGAGGGAGGCAGAGAGAGAGAGGGAGAGAGGGAGGGAGAGAGAGAGAGGGAGAGATAGAGAGAGAGGGAGAGAGGGAGGGAGAGAGAGAGAGGGAGAGAGGGAGGGAGAGAGAGAGAGGGAGAGATAGAGAGAGAGGGAGAGAGGGAGGGAGAGATGTTACTGGCACGGCCTCTGCTACGCCACCCAGGCACCTTGGGTTAATGGGTTACAAGGGGCCAGAGACTCACGACGAGAGAGAGAGAGGCCATGGACAGGAGCATTTCTTGTTGTGTTGGCACTGGAGCTTCAGAGACCAAGTCAATATAAAAACAAGACTCACAATTACAGCCATTTCAGGTGTTCCTCTGTCCATCAAAGTTTAAATGCAAGTTAAATGTGAGTTTTGGCAATACTGAATTACTATACTGTCATACATGAATGACTCTTGAATCGCTCCCGACTTGCTGCAAGAGTATATAAATTTGAACATATTTTAGAACACTATACATTTGATTTAACATTATGATGATGATATTAACTAAACCTTATTATTCTGGTCATGTACCTTTCCAGGCACAGAACAGTATGTTCTCTGCATTGGCCTCGAGGCAGTGAACATGCATCTCCACATGCCTGTAGAACCACTCCGGGTTTTCCATGGTCGTCTGTCAAAAAACAGGCAACACTTCAATCAGGCGTTAGAGCACTCCATTCATTTTTAGCAGTATGAACTCCTCCAACGTCGTTCCTCCTTTTATAAAGACAAAGCACGAATAGTTTGCATTTATTAATATTAGACCAATTACAAAAGGCCCCATTGTCCGCTAACCTCACAGTGCTCCCACAAGCAGAGGAAGCTGTCCTGGACCTCCGGCACAATGTTGCGGTTCTGGAGACCCACAGAGCAGGCACCCATGTCTGGATGGCCCTTTAGTACAGCCAGTCCCCACTGCTTAAGCTTGGAATGGTAGCAGTGAAAGAACACGTGCCTCAGCAGCTCCCCATCCCACTCCACCGAGCAGAACCCACAGTCTCGCCACAGACAGCTGTGCACGTCATCTGAAAAGAGTCGCAGATGGGTGACAATAAGAAGCCAGCCACGATGACACCAACGCCGACTCCGAGTTTGGTTTTGCGTTAAAGTACGCACCTGGTATATCAGGGTTGTCGCTCTCCGCGGTGATCGCTTTGTAATGCTTTTCCACGTGCTGACAGAACTCCTGCATCCTGTCAAACGTCTCTTGACACGAGCCCCACTCACAAGCCAGCTCCAACGCGAATTCCTCTCTGCGTGGAGCGCGCTTGCCCGAAGGGGCCATCACGCAAGACTAGCTGAACAAGTAAGCTTGCAGAAGTCTCTAGAACACACAAGGTAACTAGCTAACGTAGCTAGCTAGCTAAATAACCTAGGATACCTTAAGCCTATCTATGTTTATGACAACAGCTGGCTAGCTACATAACTACTAACCTTAGCCAGTGTCTCAAGGAAAACGAATTTTGTCCGTTAGAAAATGATTTACAGTTAACCAAATATTTTTTTAAATTGGTAACATTAACCATTTCCAGTGACTGAAAGCGGTCCCGTCTTGAATAAAATGGCTAGTTAGTTAGCTATGTACGTTGCTAGCTAGCTAGTTAGCATAATAATCACGAAGTTGTCTTCACTGTATTGGCTGGTGGCAACTTTTTTGGTGTTTATGGTATTAATTTAATGTATCTGCTATCTACTTTGATCATTTTAGTGTTACGTATTTAAATGTTTTCAAATTGTACAACATTAACCCACCTGATGCGACTACTTTTGACATTTCCTTACTCTTTCCCACACAAAAAACAAACGAATCACTAACGTCCCGCCCCTTGAAATCGGAGCCAATCAAATTGCCCTTGCTTTGTCCGTTAAAAATATATTTCCTCTGGACACTCATGTCCTTCCGAGTGTTCCGTTTCCTATGATAGCCAAGATATACTGACTATCGAGCAGTTCTACATAGCTACATTTTCCATCTCCAAGCTGCGGAACAGCTTACCTTTGGACATTAGACTCGGTGTGCCAATTCTAAATTAAAGAAATAAAATAAAATAAAATCATTTGTATGCCTTAGCCATTTGAGGCTAGGGCACAGGCAATACTGTTCATGTGTTATTGTTATAATGCGTTATAGTTATTTTTATGTAGGCCTGTTTTATTAATGATTTTAGTTACATGTGAAGCTATTTGATATGAAAATAATTACACCTTGTAACTTAGCTTAGAAAGGTGCCATATAAATAAAGGTTTACTTATTTAGTAATTTTATGGAGAAGCTGAAAGCCCATTTTAGATTTAACTTAAGAAAAACAAAATGGACTATTTTCTGCAAAAGGAGTCATATATTAATTTTTACTACAAAGTAATGATCCCAAGTATAGCTACATAAATATATGTAAAGCACAATTAAGCATGCAAAATGCAAGAAATCTACTGTAGTGAAATAAGCACTGGCAACGAATGATTTAAAAACATTTTATTTCTAACTTAGCTCTGTATTAGGTGGGCAAATATAAACAATAATTTCTGACACATATTTTATCCAGTGACAAACATGTCCATGAAACAGAAAATACACACACGCACGCACGCACACATACTTTTACATACAATTGAATAAATGTGAATAAAAGACTGTAATGGTAACTGGTAATGCATCTTAAACTTTACACATTCAGTAAAGTAATGATGGGGACAAAGGATGCAAGATTAAATAAAGTCATTTTACTTCAGTGTCTTCAGTTTAACCATGTTTCTCCTATTTTATTAAAATACTCCTACCAGGCATTTCCTCCCTGGAACAGCAATAGTTTCCATTGAATGTATTCTTTCAATATTCTTACTACCACAGCTGGTAATAAACCTTGATACTAAATAGCTTTGACAGCCATTATTTAATTGTCACATTACAATCAGTTTTCATTTGCATGCTGCCCATTATGTCCAAACAAGCAGCGAATCTCAAATGACCCAGTGATGCCAAAGGTCTTTAACGTGCACCTTAATTAAACTGTAAACACAGTAGTGTTTTGAGACAGATCACTATACAAGTGGTAAAGATGAGGCAAATTCATAGCCATCCCAGAATGTCATTGTTTCTGAAGGGGAAATTACTGAGGAAATTTCTATCGCTGTTGTGTATCCAGTTTATGGAAGACTTAAACGTCATAGAAAAGTCGAACCAGGTGGTACCGGATTCCAAAGGCAATCACGCTCCCCAAGACCTGTGGGAAAGAGGAATGTCACCCAAATAACAACACTTCAGTTAAACCAGAACAACACAGCAGAAGAAATAAAGTTGAGCATTAGTGAATGAAGACTCTAGGAGAAGCCTGTATCAGTAGAGAAAATATAGGGGTCTAGAATGTGCTTTCACCTGTATTAATAGCATAATGGCTGTGAGGTTTCTCTCATGTGTGGGTCCTAGTATCTTTAGCACTAGGTTAATTAGGGTCATGTTACTGCACTCAATAAACTCATCTCCCTCCTGGCCCCTGCGCACATCTACCAGCCATAATGTTTCTGCCACCTGCAGGAAAATAAAAGAACTGCAGTTTAGTTCAATTAATTTATTACATTATTGTGTGCATTTAATGTCAAGGGCAATAAATAAATGTCAAACATGAAGCGATTGTTTTAAAACTTATTCAACACACATTTTCTTACAGGAAAAAAGTTTACTTTTATTGTACCTTCAACACGAGCTGTCCTAACTTGCCAAGGTCCTTCTGTTTGAACTTTGAATAGCTCATCCCAAGCTTTCCAGTGTCCGGCTGTAATCTGCACCCATCAGTTTCATACAGATTCGTCACACTGATCCATCAAATGTTGACACGGTCGAACAGAACGAAACGAAACCACTCGGACCTCAGTCTTGAACAGGAACATCAGACTGGTTGTTCCCTCAATCTCTCTTACAGCAACAATGGTCAAAAAGCAAACAGGCCACCATGAATGTGTTAAAAAAAAAGACAAAGAAAAGAAAAAGAAGCACCTTACCTGGGCAGGCGGTGTCTGGGGCAGGGGACCACATGGAAGAGCTGAGGCAGGGAGTAGATGAAGTTCACCACTTGGGGAATGAAGAAGAGCAACATGGTCTTGCTGAAGTGGCCAAGGATGCCGACAACGGCGAACGTCATGCCGGCGAAGTAACAGAACGTGTCCCCTACGAACACTGACGACGGGTACCTGAGGGACGGCAACAACGCAATGACGGCCAACGTCAGGAGCTTTTGCTGCTGACCCAAGACCTGTTTTAGTGATGCTCCCTAAGAGCTGTCCGGGTTTAGATGGACATGTATCGTAAATTTTCCATTCTGTCCAGCTATACTAGAAGAAACAGGCATGCATGAAGGTGAGGCACAGTGTTTTGTTTTTGTTTTATGTTTATTAAGAAAAACACATCCTCGTTAGGTTACATGCTACAAGGAGAGACATGGAACAAACCAGTTATGGTAGAAGAGTGCCAAAGTGGTGAAGAAGAATGGGATCATGAAGTACAAAGAGAAAACATGGTCATCTCCATAGTCTCCTGCAATGGAAAAGCACATATTAGTAGTACTGAATTCCACCATGACTGACAAGAACATAAAACCCCTAGAGTTCTTTTGACTGATGAAGAAAATGTCTCTAAATAGAACATGCGTTTCCTACTGCAGGAGGGTTTTCACATTAAAAGCTAAATCTGAAGATGATACGAGAATGGGGAACACTTCAGAGAATTTCGTACCATCAAATAATTTGTTTCCCCTGGGTCTGTACTACTTTTAGAACATATTCTGGAAGCTCTAAGGTCTCCTAATAGAGATTTGTATCTTAATGATGCAAAGTGATTTATGATATAAAAAAGAAATACTAACCATTGAGCTCCAGTATGTTGAAGATGATGATGGAGGCGGAGATGAAGAGGGCCTGCCCGGACTCGATACCATTGATGCCAGCCAGGATGTTGATGGCATTTGTGCAGAACACTGCGAGCATTCCCATGTACACATAATACAGAATACCTGGAATGACATGACAAATACAAATGCTCTTACGTTCACCCAGAAGTACACAGGTCTTCCAAAATAGCAAAGGTTCCGTGCACACAATCCGAGCTCACTGCCTTTTCATTTATAGCTTGGACATTGTAGGTGGTCCAATGCACTTTACCCAGGTCCAGATGCATCCCCAGAAGAGCCCGGAAGGGCTTGGGCACCACTATGACGGTGTTGCCGAAGTTGGTGAAGTACACCATGAGGAGGGGCAGTGAGGCCATGGTGGGCAACAGCAGCTTGTGTCTCCAGCGCAGGTTGAGCACGTCATCGGCGAAGCCCAGGAAGATCATGCAGCAGATGGCCAGCAGCGCACCTATCAACTGCACAAACTGAAACGCAGAACACCGCTGAGGTTTTGCAAGTCTGGGTACAGCGACAGCATTTGGACGGAGGAGGGTTAAAGAAGTATAATTAAAGATCCGCATCGGAATTTTTTTTGTTTGTTTCTTTCCGGTATGACAAATAGAACTCATGCTATAAAATCTCCACAAAGTGTTTCTCCTCTTACCTCATTGTGAGGGAAACGCTGACATTGCTCTCCAACGAAACAGCTGAGGAAAGGCACGGGGATGAAGAGGAAGAGGATAATGAGGAAGACCGTGCCGCTGATCACACCTTGTGATTCTGGCCTGACAGAATTGACAGTATGGAATTAGGATGCTGCGCGCGAGCCGATTTTCTTCACGTTAACATATATGTGATATAACTGTAACAAGCTTAAAGACAAAAGACAAAAAGCAGTATGAAGTCAAAAGAATGATAAACTCACACTTCCTTTTTGGTGGTTTTGTTCATGTCTAGGCCATATAGTCTGGCAGATATGAAATGCTCCTTGAAGGCAGGAATGAGCTTGGCCGTTGCAATGCAGCCAAGAGCAGACATGCAACAGTTGATAATGAGTGGCAGAGTAGGAATCGGAGACATTTCTTTTTTGTAAATTTAACTACAATGTAGCTACTATTTACTGCAACACAGCTGAACGACCTGGCCCGTTTATGTTCGCTCACTACAACCTGGAAAGTTAGCTCACGACCTTAAAGATTCAACATAGGAAGAACATTTGGACAGTAGCTAGTGAAAACTTTTAGTTAGTTTCCAGAGCGCTCGGTTATCTCGCACTGTGCCAATTCGACCTTACGCTATTCGTGCTCCTGTCCATAGAAAGCCACCTAACTTCCCTGTCTTTCAAGTTAATCAGTCTATTGACTTAGCAAGTTTAGTTGTCCTAGCAAAATCAGAACGTAAAGCAATTAATTGTAAATGCATATTAGCTGACTCGTTAACACTGAAGCAGACGACGGGTTTTTGATTCGATGACTCCTGTGTTGTTTTTAATGTGCTGTTCAATTTATAACCTACCTACACAACAAACCAGCACAATGAATGACAGCTTTAGCTAATTTAGCCGGCAAGCTAGCTAGCCATCCAAGCTCACTATTTGCCAAATATTCCTGTTTAAAGACAGTGTGCTTTACTAAACTACACGAGGCATTCTACAAACCTGAATGGTCGTACATTCATGCTAAAACAGTAAATCTGGTACTTAGACAAATCGGTATTGTCAACAAAATTGTGCAGAATGGTCAATGTTTCCAGCCGAGCTGTGGGACAGCGCTAGCTAAATCTCCACGTCTACTTCCGTCAACACGAACGTATTTCTAAAAGGGACTGGATGGTCTGACTTTAAAATCTCCCATTTGGTGGCGCTGATCAAGTTTAACAGCGACTCAGACAAAGAGAATGAATTAACTAACTATTTTGATATATTGTTTGAATATTACATTTAATAAGTCGATGTAGCGCAAACAGATCTATTAATCATTATTGCCACGTTAATCGCAGTCGAATTTAATAGAGTACACACAAGCGGAGGTTAAAGAGTTTGGCGCTTGGAGTTTAAGGAAGATTTATGAATACTTTGTGAATTTATATTAAACATAATGGGATTCAGCCTCTTTATGTTTGACATAATATTAGGCCTAGACATACACAACACAATCAATTAAATGTGACCCAGCTACTGTGAGTTCCAGACCGTAGATGTTCAATTTTACTGGAAGGAGTATTTTTTCGCAGAGAGGTGTCGCTGGGGTAATATGCATTAATCCTAACACATTGCTCTACCCATTTTATTCCAAACTCCTCACTCACATTGACGTATACAGTTACAGAAAACACAAAGAATTAATTATTTTGTTGTTTTTGTGTCATATTTCTTCGGAATATATTTAATAGATCTTTCAAAGCAATTTACTGTATATCTTAATGTCTAAATGAGTTGCACTATTAACCCCAGGTAGCTGGGAACGATCAATTCCCAGCGATGTAGTCATCGCTGATCATCGGCTTCACAACCTGTAACGTGCCCTAACACGGTGTCCTTGACACAATTAATCTGGAGACGTCGGTGAAAAAAAAAAGGCGGTTGGGGAGAGCAAAAGTATGCGCGTGTCCGAGGGGAAAAAAAAAAACCTGGCACATATTCCTTTAAATGCGTGAGATATGTGCGCGCGCTATTTGTGCTGCGATTTGACAGTTCGCCCGTTCTTGCGCATTACTGACTTTTGTTCAGGAGAGAAGCGGTGGGACACGTTCACTGTTACAGCAGGACCTTGTGTAGCTCGGAGCTGGACATAAACAAATGTTTCTGAGCGAACTGGAAAAGAAAGAAAAAAAAACCCCAAAAACACGGCAGCGTGGATAAAATGCTCTGATTCAACACTTGCGTGTAGAGAGGAGATGCAAGGAAGGAAAGCGACCGTGAACCAGAAAACACGCAACTAACCATTCGGATTAAGAGCGAAAATAGCTGTGGCTAGCCCTGGGGGCTGGTTGTCAGTAACCGTAGTTACTACCTAGCTAGGTTCCGTTATAGGCGTACTGGTGTTTTGCTGTTGGATATTCTGCAGACTACTTGTATCATTCGGCTGAAAAGGTAATTGAGTATTTATTTTGCAAGCTCATTCCAGCCGCAGTGTTTACGCTCGATGTTGCTAGCTAGCTAACTAGCTACCTATCTGACGTTAACGTGGCTCAAGCATAGCTGTCGTAAACATCAGTAAAGGAATCGACAAGCTTTAGGGCACATAAAACACTCGATACGTACACATTTGTATGAAGTAAAAAAATACAAAATTGTTAAATGCATCTTTTTAATACGGACTGGTAGATAGCTAGCTACGCCAACGCCAACCTGCGTTGCGATGCTGCACCGACCCAGACCACAGTTGGCATGTGTTGATGTAATGTAAGCTGGCTGGCTGGCTAATGCCTCAACCAGAGGTGCCAATGTTGGCGAAGCGCATGAAACAAACTGACGCTCGTCTCAGTTGATGACACGAGAAGTGCGGTGTATCTCCTCTGATGTGGCGGAGATCTGTCCATTATATTACCAAGCAGCTGTTTCCTCGATCAAGTTTATTAGAAGTTTCTTGTTTGCTGTGCATAAATGTTACCTGTAGCTTTTCTGATTTACGGAGTTATTTTATTTTTGTTTTGTAACTGATTTCTTATACGTCAATAACAATGGGAGATGTATTTGGTGTTTACATTTTAACCATTCTCTCGTCCACCCACTCTAGCTTTCAACCCTGTAAAACTGCTTTTTTTTCTTGCAAGTTTTCTCAATCAGTCACTTTTATTCTATCTACAGATTCCCGCTTCGATGAATTAGAATTTCCAGGCGCTCGTAAAAATGCGACTGAAGTGATCCGGTGGCGGGAGGAGAGGGGGAGACAATGGATGCCCAGTACGCGAGCTGGCTGCTTCTGGTGGCGCTCTTCTGCGTCTCCCTGCTGGTCGTGCTGGCCTGGCTCGTCCAGTTCTCCCTGGCGTTGCTGAGGCCCAGGAGGGGAGCCGCGACCCAGTGCAGCGCAGAGGCCGCGTGGCAACTGCCGTTCAGCCTCACCCACCAGACGCTGACAGGCGGAGTATGGGGATCCCTGCTGAGGCTCCGGCCGGGCAGGGACGGCGCGGCAAGTGGCGCGCAGGCCGGGGTTAAAGGGCTGCTCTCCTCACTTTTCGCGTTCAAGTCCTTCAGGGAGCACTGGCAGAGAGCGTGGGTGAGGGCACTCAACGAGCAAGCCTGCAGACAAGGGGTGAGATAACGTTGCACACCATGGTCACGAGTTTAAATATTAGCGCTGGTAATGCTGTGCGTGGTTCTCGGAGAATGAAAGACTACTGACATCCGTCCTAATTTTTTGATTTGTAGCTGTGTGTCCACATTCCCTTATGCACCTATTTATATATGGGTGAAGGTATTTATAGAGCTGGTTTCAGAGTGTAGGCGAGTAATGTGTGAGGCAGGGTTATTCGTTAGTCAGTGTGTGGGAGTTGGAGGCTCAGAAAATGCAGGAGTTATAACACCTCTCTCTCTCTCAGTCTCTCTCTTTCACTTTCTCTCTGTCTGTCTCTCTCCTTCTCTCTCTCTCTCTCTCTCTCTCTCTCTATCTTTCTATGTATCTCCGTCTATCTCTCCTCTCTGTCTGAACCATACTATATCTCATGAGCCTGTTTCATGTAGTAAACATGATATATTTATATGTAAGACAATTTATCTAATTTCTTTCCATTCGTGAAGTCTGCATATTTAATGAATTTTGTGGTCACTCTTTCAGATTCAAGATGTTAATTCTGGCTTTCACAGACATTGTTTAATTTGCTATGCAGTGTAACTCATAGTAATAACACTGTCAATACGTCACAGATGTTTGCACCATGTGTGTTTCATTTCAATATGGCATCCACCATAAGCAAGCTGTGAAGTCTTTGACTCCTTCCACCAAAGGGAACCCTCTCCTTTATTCTTAATGCACCAGATGGGCATGCCTTTTTGCGCAGATCTGAGACTAGCTTTCTATCTTTATGATTCAGATCTTTACAGATTACAATGGGCCGCCATTAAAACTGATCTCAAGTCAGTTTAAAAAGTGTGACCACTGCCAGCGCTCAGCCTATTCCCTCGGGCTGGTAGCGTTTGCGATGGCCGGCGTGTCCAAAAGGTCCTCTGTGTGGGTGTCAAAGCTCAGTGCCATAGACTTCCCTCTGGGCACAGGATGAGCGAGTGAGTGATGTTCTCCCTCCCCTGTTCTCTCTCTCCTTTGCTCTTTTGACTGGTCCTTGACTCATTTTCTGTGTGGTGGGTGAGTTTAAAGAGGGTCAAGCTGAGCCCTGTTACCTCCCCCCGAACACCCCCTCCACAGGGGGAGAAAGATGACACTTGGCAGTGCCCACACTTCTCACTTTAATCTTCTGTGTGTATTGAATGGCATCTGGCGAAATATAGGAAAATGGCCTCCCTGGTTTGAAAAGTTTTCCTAAAAGGCTTGTGGCATCACAGACCCCAGGGAGCTTTGTGAGAGACGACCATCTTCAGTCATGGTGAGGTGTAAGAGAATGTCGGCATGTCGAGAATTTCCGCCGTCCGTCTACCTGTCTGCGTTCGCAGCCGTCAGGTGAAAGTGCGTGACAGTCCGCTTCACGTTCCTCTTCACGTTTCGCTTCACGTTCAGCGACATTTGATGCCGGTTTGGGTGCTTCTGTCGTGAAATAGCAAGCGGGGGCAGTTACTCCTCCCAGCGTGTTCTTCCACCCTGATTCTGTCTCGAGGTCTCCAGTGCCAGTTCAACAACCTTAGGTACTTTATCAGGCCGTCAGGGGGAGGAGTGCAGAGCGCATGCTGCTGCGCCGGTCCGATGCCCTCCGCAATTTCTTCACAGCAGGGAAAGGGCAAGAAAGCCACCAAAAAGCTGTTTCCAGGCACCACCGTTTAATTGAAGTGGTGGGTGGGAGCCAAGTGCTGAAACAGCATCTTTTTTGTTGTTGTTTGTTTGTTTGTGTGTGTGTTTTTTTTCTTTTGTCGATCTCTGCGCAAGATTCTGCCCAGTGTAATGGACAGTGCTGTTGTGGAGTCAGGGTTTTTCTTAATGGAAGAGCCTCTCGTGTAACTGCGAGACAAACAAAGCAAAGTTGTGCTCATTAAGATATTTCAAATGTGAAGGGCTCAGCTGTGGGTAAGAAACAACCGTTCATCATATCATATCAAATCATATACACACAATTTTCCACTTGTGCTAATTGGAGTCGATCTGCCAAGACACACAATATATGGACAAGTTTTGGGACGCCTAGACATTCTACCTATCGCATAGCAACAACCCCACAACATTATCCCTCCTCTACCAAACTCTACCCTTGATGCAGTCAGGCAGGTAACGTTCTCCCGGCAACTGCCAAACCCAGACTCGTCCATCAATCTGCCAGATAGAGAAGACGCGAGTCCTCACTACACAGAATACATGTCCGCTGCTCCAGAGTCCAGTGGCAGAGCGCTTTACTCCAGTCCATGTCACGCATGGCATTGTGTTTGGTGATGTAAGGCCTGCATGCAGCTGTTCGGCCATGGAAACCCCTACCTTGAAGCTACCAGCGTCCAGTTTTTCTGATGATGTTAAGGCCAGAGGACATCTGCAGTCATCGAGTCAGCAGAGATTTGTTGACGTTTACGCACTGAGCAGCCCAACTTTATGTGGTCTGTCACTTCATGGTTGAGTTACCGTGGTTCCTAAATCCTTCCGCTTTTCAATGATGCCACTCACAATTGATCATGGAGTATCAACGGGAGAAGAAGTTTAACAAACTGACTTGTTGCAGTAGTGGCATCCTATTACAGTACCTTCTTCGAGTTTACTGAGCTCTTCAGAATGACCTGTTCTTTCACAAATGTTTGTAAAGGCAGACTGCATGGCTCGGTTGTTGATTTTATACACCTGTGGCACTGGCACTGAATGAAAACATCTGTTTTCAGTGCTTATGAGGTGTGCCCCAATTCTATTGTCCATATAATGTTCCTGATCTTCAAATTCAGGTACTATAGTTTTGCACTGAAGACAACACTAGTGATTTTGCTTCCTGCTAAAAAGACCTGCCTACTATGTATTTTTGCATGCTGAATCCAAATGTGTTTTCTGAATTTTCCTACCAGCCCATATATTTTTTTGTTCCAGTATATTCATGTATTGTACCAAGGAGACTGGATCTCCTCTGTGCTCTCAGGTGACTGCTGGACATCCTGAAGCCAAACATAAGCCAACCCCCTACACTGTACCCCTATGTTTTAGAAGTAAAATAATAATACATTTAACTTATTAATAATAAATACATAACAAATCTAAATTTTGGACACAAAAACTATATGTTGAAAAATAGAAACATTATGAAAATAGATTCACAGTTAATATAAAATATAATAATATAATCAAATGTACTATGAGGTCCACGTATAGGTTCTGTAAACTATAGTTGGAATGTAAAATGTAAGACAAATGGCATGAAAGGGTTTGTTACAAAGTATCAAATGCAGATAAACCTCCAAAGACGACGAATTATCAAATTGTTCCCCAATACAGAAGCAAAACAATCATTCAAAACACACACACAAAAAACCCCACTAATATTTGGACCCTAGACGTGATTTGGCACACAGGCTCTTTTTGGTATGAGTGGAAAATTGTATGAATTTGACTTTTTTGTTTTTGGAGTGTTGTCCCTTTAAGAAGGAGGGCAGTATCGTGTCGTGTTATTGTGGCACAATGTTGCATGCCATTGGCAGGTCCCTGACCATCTTGCCTGCCACCCCTCCTCCCCCTTTGCCCC
>JAOXYF010000003.1:8844423-8858879 GCA_028565775.1 Sternarchorhynchus goeldii | reverse complement strand
GCCCCCCTTTTGGTTATTGCAGGAATGGTGGCATTGCAAGGCAAATGCAATAAACTTATCCTGACAGCTGTCCCAGTAAAAATTCACTTTCAGTCACCATGACCTTCAGAAAATGAGGATATCCTCTCAGCAACCCTGAAGTTTCTTTTAGATTTAAAGGATGAATGTTTTGAACGAGTAATCCAGTTGATCTAGATGTTTCCATTTGAGACTACAAATCTTGGGGCTGAATTAGGGAGAAGTTTGCACTGCATTTGATGATGCTTGAGACAGGACTGAGACATTTTTGCTCTGTTTTTGCTCTCTTTTTCCACCCCTCCTGTGCATGGTTGAGTATCCTCCTCGTCCTCCCATTTCTCTTGTGCTAAGCACTGTTCATGCAGGATGATGGACCGTCCCTTAGAGGTTACTCCTGCTCTGTGTTAAATCGTTTCAGGGAGAGGTTCACGTTTTGGAAGCTTTCATCTGCAGTCTGTCCTCGATTGCAGGATGAAGGACTCTTTAATTTTCAGGTCTCCACACAGGAGCAACATGTAAAAGCTCCAGTGTACGGATCAAGGAGCACATCTTCAGATTAGTCTACTGTATAAACACCTGTCTTCCTTGCCTTTATTCCTCTCTCTGGGGCCTGGATGCTCCACCCTGCTGAAGCCTGTTGGCTCCAGCCGTGTATATAGAACAGCAGAGGAGCCATGCTGCGCAGGGTATGACAATGGAATTGTTCATTCTGACTGCTGTGGGCTGGGTTTCCCAAAAGTGGCATATCGCAGAGATCATCTTTAAATGGTGGAACAAGTTTTACACTGAGAACTCTTGTCATTTAAGGTATTTCAACACTATGATGCTTTTGGGAAACCAGGGCTCAGGATTTCAAACAGCACAGCTAAACTTTCTGTAATACTTACATTGCAGCGGTTCTCGTTCAGAGTCAGTGTTTTGTTTGCTTGTTTGTTTTTTTGTTTATTTGTTTGTTTGATTCCCCGCCCCCCACCTTGTGGATGCTGATTTGTGTGCAACAGCGATGGTGGTGAAAAAGCTGAGCTTCATGTTGGCTTCATGCTGATGTGAAGATGTTCCCCGGCCCACAGTGCGTCTGACACGTTGGTGACAGCTGAAACATCCAGGGAGTCTTGGTGACTCTGTATATATCGCTGCAGATAGCCTCAGTCTGCTGGAAACCCCCAAAGACCTGACCTGAAAAACCTGCTAGTGGGACGTGTGTGTGTGTGTGTGTGTGTGTGTGTGTGTGTGTGTGTGTGTGTGTGTGTGTGTGTGTGTGTGTGTGTGTGTGAAAAATGATAGCTTACACTAGGTCATGCCCGGCCCCCTAAACACACGGCAACCCATCTGTTGGCATAGCTACAAGAAAACTGACACTCATGCTCTGTCCCCGGCCATGGTGACCACCTTTTCATTGTGTGTGTGTGTGTGTGTGTGTCTGTGTGTGTGTGTGTGTGAGCTAGGAAGGGAGAGAGAGAACAGGCAGGCAGGAGAAATGGAGAGAGTGAAAGAGATATGGACCTGTTCATCTGGTTTTAGTGATATTGAAAACCCTATTTGCTTTGAAGATTCCGTGCAGTAAGAAACATCTAGATATCTGGACTAGAAATCTGTGTTTTTCCTGCCACGCAGAAGTCAAATGAAAGACAAGGGAAGAGCAATAGAGGAAGTAGTCACCATGTCTTGAGCATTGTCTGTTGTGTTAGTATTGTCCATTCTGTTTCAGACTTATGGGCAGTGAAAGCAGTACTGCTTTACAAATGAAAGCGTCCTCTGATTGGTGATTGCGGACGTCATAACTTGCACCTGTTGAGAACAACGGACCAACTCTGCGCGGCTTCCTGTGAAGAAGTTGGAATGGAGAATTTTACCACCGGTTAATCTTCTCTATACAATTCCACACCCAGGGGTGGTTTAAACAGATTACCCCTGGAGGAAGGGAGTGGGGGTGGAAGAGTGAGAGGGGGAGAGAAGGAGAGAGAGAGAAAGGGAGAGGAGAGCATGAGAGAGGGAAAGAAGGAGAGAGAGAGAGAGACATTAATTCTTTTCCTCTGTGTCCTTCCCTTACACATTCACCACTCCATACTCTCTCTTGATTCTGTAATACTGGAACAACTCAACACACAGGCAGTATACCTAGATAATTAAATATAATAGTGCTAATAATTAATACCTTGTGAAATAGGTGTGTTTAATTAAACTTAGAACTAGCATTGTCTTCAAAGAGCACAGTCGACAAATCCACCCTGAGGTTGTTTACTGGTTAAAACTGCTTTATTAAAATTAAATCGTAAGACCGCAGAAACACAAACAAAAAACACACGGATGTACAGAAGCAACAACCACCTCTCCCTCAGAGCTGTGGAAGCTTCTCCTAAAATACCATTTAACGTAAACGTCCCACCAGTGTAAACAACAACAACAACAATAATAATAATCCTCACAGTCCACATTTGGTCAAAACTCCCACAGAATGGCACCTTCGCCTTTCTAACCTAAAGGAAAGTCTCTGAAGAGTGTAGCACTACATTTGTACCCAACTTTGAACTACTTGGTAAAGGGAAAAACAGACACAAGAAAACACAGTTGTACCAGGCGCCTCCAAGAAGGGGGTCGAAAATGTCCCACCAGCTTGGCAATAACCCTCCCAACCTATACAGGGATAAACCCTTTTATTAAGACCCTCCCCCCTCTTCAGGCACATTACCGCAGCGACAGAAGAAGCAAAGTGAATTACTTTGCTTTAATATACACTTAAAGCAAAAGTAGAGTCAGCGTCTCAGAGAATTGAAAGGAACCGCTAATTGGGTTCTTTTTGAAGTGTTTCGCTCCTTTCACTGCACCAAGACATAGCCCCCGCCCAGCCAGCCCCGCTCAGCCTGCCCCGCCCAGCCAGCCCCGCCCAGCCTGCCCCGCCCAGCGATCCGAGTATTTAGCGGAACGGATCAGTTTAAGTGGTTACGTGTGCCGACGTCACCGGACAGGCATCCGTTTCCTGAGCTCTGATAAACACATGCACACAAAGATGTGGCCGCTGGCACCAGCATCAAAGCCCTGCTTCCGCGTCTCCTCCCCTACGCCGGTGCTCTTTTCTCAGGCTGGTATCAGCCCCGGCTCATCCGCAGGTAAGCACTTACATTCAGCTTTTGATTGTAAAATCAGTCATCAGCTAATGAGGCAAGTTTGTCTTGACCTTTTTTCCCAGAATACTTCTTCATGTGTATATTCAGCCCATTCAACCTAATGCACAGCATATTATGTCAGATGTCTGCAGGCGCAAATGTCCCCCCCCACCACACACACACACACACACACACACACACACACACACAGCCTGTGGATTAAATCCTTACAAATATTTTACACCCACTCCATATTACACACACTTGATTCATAACATTATCATTACATAATCAGTTTGTCTATCCAGTCATCCTGTATATGTTTAGATATCATTAGGTATTTGGCAACTGTGTGTGTGTGTGTGTGTGAGCGTTTGTGTACGTGCGTTTATAGGATTGCCACCTGACTGGTTTTCACCCGGTAAACCATTGTTTATTGTTTGTTTTTTTTTTAATTCTCCCGGGGGGGTTGAACATGTAATACAATACAGGAGGAAGACATTACTGGTGTAGGACTGGCAGGATTTGGCTTGATGAAAAGGTGACGACCCTTAGTGTGACTCATTCCATAACCCAGAGGAGAGCAGTAGTCATGTAACCGCCTATCACAGGACAGTAGTCATGTAACCGCCTATCACAGGACAGTAGTCATGTAACAGCCTATCACAGGGCAGTAGTCATGTAACCGCCTATCACAGGGCAGTAGTCATGTAACCGCCTATCACAGGACAGTAGTCATGTAACCGCCTATCACAGGGCATTAGCACATAGCTCCACAGGTGTGTCCCCCAACCCAGCATTCTGTATGTTGTCCTGCACCCTCCCTCTGCATGTTGTCCTGCACCCTCTCTCTGGCATCAAGCATCTTGTCTTGCCACTCCAAACAAAGCGAAGCCGTCTTGCCCTGTGGGACCCGCCAGTGTTCCCGCGCTCAGGCGAGGGCACGTGGAGATAAACTACCACTGTAGATGATGAACTACCACTACTCAAACCATGCGGAATTTGCTTGGCATGGAGCTCGTGCCGGGAAGACGGAGTTCATAGTGCAGGTAGCATGAAAGGAGCATAATTTCTGTGTAGAATATCAGCCCAAAATAACCTGTGTTCCTCCAACCACTTCCATCCTTTTAATGGTTCAGAGGTCTCGTGGTACATACTGCGCAAAATAACTGACAGCCAGCGAGGCCCGCCTCCATGGGGGAAGTTCTCTGATTGGTTCACACAGGTGGTCTGTGTGGAAATGTTTAGTTGGTGTTTAAATGGTTTAATGGTGTTTAAATGAAGCTTAGGCTGCATATAGCAACATGGTGAGAGAGTAAATGAGTGAAAGAGAGAGAGAGAGAGAGAGAGAGAGACGGATGGTACATTAACATGCCTGCAGTGTCCAGAAAGTCTCCTTGTGTTAGTGGCAACCTAGATGCATGTGCAGAGAAAGACTGTGTTCAAAGTCGGCTTTGCCTCTCACTGTCTCTCTCCTCTTCTCTTGCTCTCCCTTCCTTTCTCTCTCTCTCCCTCTCCCTGCCACCTTCATCCCTCTGCTTTACTCCTTCGCTCATTCTCATCCTTTCTCTCCTTCTCTATCTGTATCGTTTTCATGGTCTTATCTTCTTTTCCTGATAGTGAATGCCTGAGGTAATTAAACTGAACCCACAGCAGTTTGTGTTTCACAGACTAGAACATCAGTCTTGTCGTTTCTCTTCTGCATTTGTTTGTGTTCCTGTTCACGGTAAGGCAGGGGACGGTGTTTTACGGATTTCCACTTTCTCTCGGCGGTTTTCCTGCTTTCCCATTCTCCCCCCGGCTCAAGCCCACACCTGCTCTTGGGTTTAGAATAGCAAGCAGGGCAACAGCAGAATCAAAACCTGTCAAAGCTGAGCTCCCAGCGTGAGCCAGTGATTTCTGCCCGGAGGTGCTGGAGGCCCAGGCCCAGGGGAAGGGCTGCCTCCACTGTGCCGGCACGCCACGCTCCCAACATTTATTCCAAGGCAGCCCCTCGTGCTTTCTCTGCTTTGTGCTAAAAATGGCCCATGGCATGCTGGGAAATCTTTCCATTTTTGGGGGAGGGTTTGACTTCAGTGTACTTCTGGTTGATTGGAAGTTGGTTGGGCATGTGAGGACATCAGAAGGGGAGTGATGTCATCTGCATACACTCACACACACATGCACACAAACTCTAGCTGTCAGCAACATTCCACATACGTTCAACACCACACATATACATACCTGCACGCACACACACACACACACACACACACACACCCCTCACTCCTAGCTCTCATGATAACATGTTGTAGTCCAGCAACATTCCATAAGTTCAGCACACAGTTTCTCTCTCTCTTACGGTTGAGTATAGGGCAGTGCACGGTAGGTACGGCTCCTAACCTTCATGGACACGCTGTTCCAGGCATTGTGGGTTAGCGTTTATAGGACGGCCATGCCCTCACCGTCCTCCAAGGTCACATGATCAGGTTCTGGGTCAATGGCAATAAAGTGTTCGAAAACATTTGAACCCGTCTCGGCACACGGCGGTATCAAACACTGCAGTGGTCACAAACTCCAGTTCAGATGTGATTCGGTGCTTAAGGCATTATGAAAAAAAACTGCGTAAGCATTTCTTTGAGTTCAGTCCAGCCGTTTGTTGCCATTGGATTGATGGACGAGGCAAGCAAATGGCAGGAATGGCTCTCTGGCTACCATGCAAACCTTCGATGGAAATGTGGATGGTTCATCACGTCATGCAAAAGAGCTACACTGTGGCACAGCCTGCAGTAGTGGACTGGCCTCCTCTTGGAAAGGGGATTATGGTTTCAAAGAAGCCATTCTAAGTGCTTCCTTCCTTTTAAAGGTCCTGGCTCTGTCATTTTTGTGTTCGCATAAAACCCAAAGGTTTTCAAAGGCTGGATATGTGTGTGTGTGTATGTGGACAGGGACCTGGTGCCAGAGGGAGGAGGTCACGGTTTGGACCTTATTGTCTGTAGCTAAATGATTGAGATGGTGGGTGGTGCACCTCGTGGTAGCTGGCTGGCTTTGGTTGTAATGGAGTCGGGGCAGGTCTTCTGCTCCTGCCTGCTGTCCGTAGAGTGCCAACCAGCCCGGGTATCACACACAGCTGGAGAGTGATGATGAACATATGCTGGGGCAATGGGGGGGGCAAACACACACACACACACACACACACACAGAGCCCTGAGTGTAAACCAGGCACTGCCTGGTCAAACACATTCACTAGTCCCTTTGCCTCAGAAATGGAGAGAAGCAATTATGAATGATGGATTTTGATAGTTGACATCAAACCCTTTACATACTTTCAGATTCTCCCATAGCAAGACTTCCTAGTTCTCATGCTCTCACTTTGATAAGAGGATTATGATTATCCATGGGATTGGCAGTACTACTATATTGGCAATACTACTCTATACTACTGTATTTAATTTCAGATTAGGTATGTCTCTATCAGGGCTTATTCTTTTTTAGAAACTCGGCTTTAAACACTCAGAAATCCTTTTGCAAATGATTTGCATTTTCCTGCTGTTTGCTTATGACTGATCTGGTGCTGCTGTGTGCTGATCTGGTGCTGCTGATCTGGTGCTGCTGATCTGGTGCTGCTGATCTGGTGCTGCTGTGTGCTGATCTGGTGCTGCTGTGTGCTGATCTGGTGCTGCTGTGTGCTGATCTGGTGCTGCTTGCTTCCTGTAATTTGGAAACGTTTATAATATGATGTGTAACTTGTGTTTCTGGGAGCTGGTGTTTCAGATGTTCGGCATCCTAAACCGGTGATGTTTGTTTGTTTGTTTGTTTGTTTGTTTTTTTAACTGCATCCACATTTTTCTGTCAGCACATCATGTATAGTGGTGAGGAAATCTGCAGGTGACTCACATTCTTGCTCCAGCCGGAGTCACCTGCCACAGTCGTTGGAGGTCATATCTTCGCTGACCGTGACAGTAGTGATGGTGCTGTTTTTCTTTGCTGCAGTGGAAACAGCAGTACATGATCAGAGCTATTTATGTAATGGGTTGTTCTCATGTTGAGTGTGTGCTGGAGAGGGTGGCTAATATCCAGAAGCCAAGTCTGGTCTCTCTTTTTTTATAGATTTTTTTAAAAACCTTTTTAAAAGGTTTTGGGAACAGTGTTCACTGGTTGAATTCAGCATTATTTCTTGTGGTTCCCTGGCAATTAGTAGTTTGTTCTTTCAAAGTGGTTCAGTGTTTTTCGAATATACGTCAGTGTATGAACGATTTGTTCACTTCGTACAGTCCTGGACCTCCCTGTACATAAACTGATATATTAGAGAACTGTATTTATATTCTTCTTGCTGACAGCAGACCAGACAGATGGCAGGGGTGATTTATAGACTTACAGCAATGCAAGAATCTTTCTAGCTGGTGAACTCACTGTCGGCATCTTTTCCACTCCGTCTTTCCACAGAGCTCAATTCAAATCGCATTCGATGACGGGCTCCAGCTGCCTACCTCTGCCTCCATCGACCATGTGACCTGCACAGACCAATCGGCACACAGCATGGTAAGACACCAACATGCTTCTCTGAGGCAAACAAATATTTTCACATAAGCGTTTAATGTGTATAAAACATGAACCTTTATGGTGTTGTGCATTCTCCAGATTGACTAAGGTTCAGGGATTTTATTTTATTTTTTCTTCTCCTCGCAGGTTCTGCAGTGCAACTGTTCGGTTGACACGGTAACATTCCCCGTGACTGTCACTCAGCAGTCACCAGCGGCGGTCTCCATGGATACGTACCAGGTTACCATGGAGCCCGTGCAGGCTCAGGTAAAAACCTACAAATGAAGTGGTACTGGATTCAGGACTTTGCATACATGCTTATGTCTGTATGCTCAAACGTCAGTGTGAAATATTCAGACGCTCAGCCGACAACCAGGCTTTGATTTGCATTTCGAAAGCCGAATGATCTGCTTATATATTGCAGTGCAGTGACTGTAGTCATGGGAATATTGCATCATAATTCCAAGGTCATGTTTCCAACTGGATGAACGTTAATCATCGAATTAGTATTTAAATCCGTGATTCGCAGTACGAAGACTAACCACAGGTCACGATGGACTGTTCCAGAGAGGACATGCAGTTCTTTAGGCCCTGGCGTTCGAACAGCTGAATTTTCCGTTTGAATCGCCACGCCGACGTCAGGCATGAGATGAAATCAGATACGCCGCAAATATCTGATGTGTCTGTTGGCCCAGGTGAAGCTGTAGAAACCATGCCTTGTTGGACGAACGCCTGCAGTGTCCGTTTACACGAGCTCTTCTTGTACCGTCTCAATAATTTAATGCAGTCTTCATGCTGTGGCGGGGACGGCACATCGTGGAGTTCAGGGTGTCGAGAGATGACATGCCCTTCTTCTGTGATGTGTTCGTCCATGTGGTTAGGATGGGGAGGACAGTGGCCAGTGCTGAAGCTGTAGTCAGTGTTGAGGGGGACCAGGGGGAAAAGTGAGGTTTAATGTGTGGGGCATCAGTGAGAAACAGGTTTAATGCATGGGGCATCAGTGAGAAACGGGTTTAATGCGTGGGGCATCAGTGAGAAACGGGTTTAATGCGTGGGGCATCAGTGAGAAACGGGTTTAATGCGTGGGGCATCAGTGAGAAACGGGTTTAATGTGTGGGGCATCAGTGAGAAACGGGTTTAATGCGTGGGGCATCAGTGAGAAACAGGGTTTATTTGTGGATTACAAATCAGTTTGATTCTTCATCTCATGCACTTCATACAAAAAATCTAAAAATAACAAAACATTCACCTTTGTAAATATTGTTTGCCACTTTTTGGTGATAAAATGGCTTATTGCTTTTTTAATGTGAGGTTCAGTGTGCAGGGGATCAGTTGGAAATGCAAGGGTTAATGCTTCCTATCTTCCAGGCATTTGAACATCACAGGGGAATGAACACAACATTGGTGAGGAACCTCAGCGGTCAGTCAGCAAACGTCTAGAACGTTGCAAGGGAATCTAGTGTGATTAGAACTAGCACAGTTCACCCTGGAAGATCCTTGAAAAATAAATTTGTCCAAAAATGGGATTAAAAAAAAAGGTTTTCACTCTTTGCTTTGATGCAGTATTCCCAACTGGAATTCAGTAACGATGGCTTTATTTACTGAGGGGATTCTGTAGCATCCCATAATACTTTCATGTCTTTAGTCTAGCGGTTGTGTTTTTTTTTTCAGGGCTCATAACGATTGTTAATAATCAAAGACACTGATATCCGATTTTTGGGGCTGATACTGATTTATCATAAATGTGATATTTTTAGTGTGAAAATTACCAAGAATACCACTCTTATTCACCACACATTAAATTTACACAACATTTAATAATGGAACATTATTTAAAAGTACATTGAGCTTCAGGCAGTATAAAGTTCACAGAGATCATTTTAAAGATTTACCATGGTGAGTCATGTCCAGTGTGAAAGTGCTGCAAAGTAGCTGTGACTCGCTCCTGCGAGGGAAGCGAACCAGCGAGTCCAGGAGCAGGGCGGGTCTGCGCACAGAAACCTCACTCTCACCAGACAGCTGGGGTTGAAGAATATAACCGTGAGCAAAATATCCTGAGGACACTTTGTGTGTGCGAGAGTGAGCGACCAAGCGCTTTTTGCCAACTGAATTGTTCAAAGTCGACATGAATGCAGGCGCTGCTTCATTCCAGCGTTTATCACAAATGCACGAAAACCACGTTTGATTGGTTTGCTCGACATTTACACCAATCCCATAGTGCTGTGGGCGGGACATAGAGATGGACTACTGAGGTGTTGGTTGGCTTCACGACCAATCTAATAGCACTGCAGGAGGCATATAAGACTACAGTGTTTGTGTATGTGTGTGTGTGTGTGTGTGTTTTTAATACGTTGGGCTGGTCGATGCCTGCTTTACACTTCTCCCTATATAGGACATGTTATATCCTCAGAGTACCTGCTCAGACCACTTTCTCTGTGGCAGATCTATATCCATCGCACAGAGCCACTTTACTACTACTAATTAGTATTTACTGCTAGATATCCTAGATGTCTATGATGTTGCACTATGAGCGTGTGTGTGTGTGTGTGTGTGTGTGTGTGTGCGCACATGCTGTGGTTGGGGTGCTGCTGCAGTTGCAGGTCTGTCTGGAGGAGGTGGAGGAGGAAGGTCTGCTGGTGTCCTGGACCTTTTCCCAGCAGCCCTTGCTCTCTTTAACCGTAACCCCACGTCAGAGAGTCCAGAGAGCCCACAGAGAGGTAAGAGGCGTGACGGGCCACCAGACCCACACAGCAGCTGATATGTTTACATGTTAAACGTGGACTCGATAATTGGAGGTAAAGTGTGTCAGAAGACAAATTGCTGTGGTACCCAGACATTGGTACCCAGCAGCCATATTGAGGCAGAATGATTTATGGTGCAAATCCATAGCGCTGGGATTGTTAACAGAGGACTGCTTGTTCACTTCCTTCAGGCCTTGAAACGCTGTCAGCACAGTAATGTGGGACGCAAAGGCTCACTGCTCCTGCAGAGGCTGACACATCGTCTTTTGATGCTGATGTGTGTATTTTAGTTATTGACTCTGGTGTGGGTGCGTGCATGCTTTTGTGTGTGTGTGTGTGTGTGTGTGTGTGTGTGTGTGTGTGTGTGTGAGCAGAGCTCTGAATCAGAGGTGGACATGGACATGGTAGTGAAGCTGGTGGAGGAAGCTCTGTACGCTACCCAACCCGCCATGATCCTTAACCTGAGAGCGTGTGTCTCCAGTCCTGCTGTAAGAACACACACACACACACACACACACACACACACACACACACACACACACACACACACACTTGCACAGCATCAGCCCATGTGACAACCAATGTTGTCCATGGTTGTCATATGGGCTGATGCGCGTAGCGGACAAACCCCCTCGGGCACGATGGCCCTTAAACAGCCAGGTGAAAAACGCAAGCTGATCGCCATGACGATGTGCTTCACGGTTCATTGAGAAGCTGAGCTTTCTGTCCTCCAAACTCTGCACAGTTTCCCAGAGAAGAGGCTGAGCTGAAGCAGAACTGCCCCCAGCAGGGCAGTGCTGCTAGACGTCTCCTGGTGCGCCAGCTCAAAGCGTCCAGCGTCAGGAAAGGTACCCCTCCCTCCCAGCCTCTCCACCCACCGGCATCTCCACTTGTATCAAAGCCACTTCTTCCTTTTCGTTCGTGTGTCATGACGCACATGCAGTAAAAGCAGGACGGTTTCTTTTTTTTTGTCCTGTTAAAAATAACAGATTCTGCCTCCAGCCTGATGTGGTTAATTTGTTGCATTTACTGTTACAGACCTGCAGTTCATTTATGAAGCGTTTCCTAGGTGCTGTCGTGTTGCTGTGACATCATCTTTGAGATGAATCACGCTCTTACAAACAGTTGCTTTCAAAAGGGCCAGTTCTTACAAAGCTGGGCTCTGTAAACACTCCGGTCCATTGTATCATTCTTTTATTCCATGCTCTCAACAGCTTGTCGAAGTCGCACTTGGGTAGCAAGGCAGATTTTATTGCTGCAGCAAGCAGGACTTTTTGTAGCACCAGCGATGCGATGCAAGAAAGCAAGCAAGCGCTGAAGCCTGGTGCTGGTCCAGTGAGAGCTTATCCCGAGTCAGCTGTTTGTAAGGGAGGCTGCTGTTCCTGGGTGACGCGTGTGCCGCGGATGACTCTGACGTTGGCATTTGTGCCCAGCTTGCCAAGGCCACGCTGGTGAGCTGTGCTGCGTGCTGAGCCTGGACTCGCCGACCCTGGAGAAGAGGACGCGCTTCCAGACTCCCTCGTCAAGCGCCATCGCCGTGCTGGAGTGGCCGGAGGACCTCGCCCTGTGAGTGTCCCGCGTCCCGCAGACGAGCAGCTGGGTTAGCGTGTCCGCCGAGGGGCAAGAAACGCAGTCTGAGAAAGGGTTTGGGTAGTTTCAGCCTTTACTGAAGGTCTTTGTGCCTGATCATGGAACCATTCGCTGCTTCCTACATGATCATATTCACTACAGAATGAAACAAAGTAGCTCTAGAACACAATTTCTGGTTTGGAGAACATGCAGGCTAACCCTGCGGCTCTTCCCTGGCTTAGCAGCAGTGTGCTGGCCTACATTGAGCTTGCAACTACAAATAGCTCAGCATTAGACAGAATTTGGCAACCGGAGGAGATCCTGTATTGCAAATCCTTTTTAGTGTAGAACTGCAGTTGGACTGTGGCCTAGCATTTGGCCTCTCCGCAGCAATCATAGAAAACTGCAGAATGTAATAACAGCAAGCTTGGATCTGGAGACCAGATCTCGCAATGGCAGGACACAGTGAGCCATGCAGTGTCTACAGAATCTCGGGCTGTTGGCTTCACTTTAAAATCTGAAAGTCTTCAGCAGCAGGAAATAAAACCCTTGACAGACTGGCCCAGACGTTCTTAAACACTCTCAAATGTCTCTTAAAATGTTCCCAAATGACCCCCAACACCCTTTCTGGCTCCGCCCAGCCACTGCATGAGCAGCCATTTTGAAGTTTTTGTCTTTTTTTTTTTTTTATGAGTTGCACAGTTTAGACAATCAGTAGGTCTTTCAGAATTCACCCGTCACTTCGCCGTGTCATTAGTTAACCTTTTAGCCTTAAGTGTAAGCATGGCAAAGTCTTGTTGCCATGGACGCTACTGGAGCTATCTCCCGGGAGATGGACCATTAGATCACCTTAATCAAACCCACCAACAGAACGTCCCTGCTGTCCTGTTCAGACTCACTGCAGCCCAGTGAGTTCAGAGTCTTGCTGCACTGCCATGTTGCGTGAGCCTTGACTAATCCCCAAACCGTGGGCAAGCTAATGCAGTGTGTAGTGTTTAAGCACAACTCAGCAATTTTTATGTTTTTTTGTGTGTTTAGCTATATGCAAAGACATCCTTGAATATGTAGTTGTTTTTTCCCTCCTTCCCTTCCTCCCTCCCTATCTCTCCCTCTTTTTCTCTTTTTAGGGATTTGCAACCAGAAACCAAAGAACTCAAAATTAGACTTGTGGAGCGCAATAGTAAAAGAGAACGTAAGTAGGTCCTGGTGATCATGTGTTCATCTACAATCAGACCATATCAGATTAAAGGCAATTAAAGGCAATTATTTAATATACACTTGAGCACAACTGTGTTTTCCATGTCCTCTCTCTCTCCCTCTCTCTCTCTTTCTCTCTCTCTCTCTCTCTCTCTCTCTCTCTCCCCCTCCCCCTCTTTCTCTCTCCAGAATTTTTGCCAGGCCATGCCTGCTTATCCCTGGACCTTTCTGGGAGGAGTCCCAATGGACAACACACACTGTCCATCACACCTGGCCATGGTCTGCCACCAATAGCAACCATCACCTTTGAAGTAAGTGACATGGGAAGCTGGCGCCCCCTCAGGCTGCCCAGGTGAATCACAAGTGTCAACAGCTCCACAGATGCCACTGAGTGTTTTGTCGTATCTGGAACTTTCATGATTTTTATCAATTCTTTTTTGATTGGAACATCATTTTCTGTCAAAGAAAATGAAATAAAAATGTTTATTGTATTAATGAAGAAGTGATGTGTTTGTTCCACTAAGTTTCATTCAATGTCTAGTAACACTGATACCAATTGTGATTTAGCTGCTTTTCCAAATGTCCATGTGAATTATTTATCAGAAGCATATCCTGTTACATCTGGTGACCTGGTAGACTCGACTGCTCACCTCAGTTCTGATTGAACTCAGTAGCTACACATGACCTTCTGACAGCCCCGTTACCCACTTTGGCTCGCTGGTACTTTCAGATGTAACCGGGCAATGTGTTGAGCGTTTGGGTTGCTAACTAGCACCTCCCTCCACAGCTCCAGTGCGTGGAGCTGAACGACACCAGCCCAGGTGCGCTGCTCCACCCCGTGCTCACGCCCTCCAAGAAGGTGGATGTGGACCGAACCGTCATGCCCGACGGCACCATCGTCACCACCGTCACCACCATCCAGTCACGGCCGAAACTGGACCGCAAACCGGGTAGGTGGTGTTTTTTGTCCTCTTCTGGGCCGAGCTGTGCGTTTGTAAAGAGTACACGCACCTGAAAGTGCCTGGCAGGCAGGTAAAGGAGGGGCATTGCTTGAGCTGTAAGAGCCTGGCAGGCAGGTAAAGGAGGGGCAACTGTTTGAGCTCAGCAAGCAATATGATCATGTGCAGGAGCTGTTATCATGTTTTACATTGTGTAAAGGCTGAAAAGGCGGTTGTTTGAAAAGGAGCTTGTAAATACCTGCAGCAGTATCAATCCCTTCCTGGTCTTTTCTGTGCCTGTGTGTGTGTGTGTGTGTGTGTGTGTGTGTGTGTGTGTGTGTGTGTGTGTGTGTGTGTGTGTGTGTGTG
>JAOXYF010000003.1:8823755-8844323 GCA_028565775.1 Sternarchorhynchus goeldii | reverse complement strand
TGTGTGTGTGTGTGTGTGTGTGTGTGTGTGTGTGTGTGTGTGTGTGTGTGTGTGTGTGTGTGTGTGTGCGTGCGTGCAGGAGACTCCCCCTCCAGGTCTCCATCAAAGGTGGAGGTGACAGAAAAAAGGCCTACGCTACTGACGGAGCGCTTTCCGAGCCGGAGCAGCATCAGCCCCACGCCCAGCCCGAGTAGTGAGTTCCCTCCCCACTAAACTGTGCTTATGAAGGCTTATACAGGTTTATAAAGTGCTCACGTCTGCAGTATGTGCTAGTGTCTATTACAGCAGCAATTACTCAAAGGGGCAGTGAATGTCCGATGACGTTTTTCTTTTCCTAACAACGTAATGTGAAAGTCCATTTTATTTCCACTCTGTGTGTGTGCACGTGTGTGCGTGTGTGTGTGTGTGTGTATGCATGTGTATGCACTTAAATTGTCCATCCCAGCAGAAAGCCCCGTCTCAAACGGGCTCGATCCTGTAGCAGAAACGGCCATCCGGCAGCTCACTGAATCGGCCAGTAAATCAGTGAAGAAGACGCCCACCAAGCGCAGCACTCTCATCATCTCTGGAGTGTCCAAGGTCAGACGATGCCATAGGTGGTAGAAAGAGGTCACCGTGTTCTATGATTGGTCCCTCATTCTGGATTAACATATGCCAATTTGTCCTGGTTTCTTTATTCATAATCTAAAATAGATCATGTTTGAAAATATTAAATGTTTACCTACCTCAGGCATATCTTCACATTTTATGTAGTTACTATCTGATTTTAATTAAATGTCATCACATAATCCCAGTGCTGTAATGTAGCTTCATTATCCCCTGTATCATAATCCAGGTGGGATGATTTTACAGGAGATCTGGGCTCCAGAACAAACTAACACCGTTTCCACCTGCGATCAGGGGTTGTTTTAATGTATGTCGAGGATAGCAGGAATCACGTTTCCCGCCCCGCCCCCCTCTGTCGGCCCCTCCAGGTCCCCATCACGGAGGACGACTCGCCACTGTCGGTGGGCTACGCTGCAGCGATGGACGCCGCCCTGCAGGGGGAGTGCTGCGGGACGACGGCGCTCAACCACCACGCTGCAGCTCCCCACCAGGACGCTGACGAGACCACGCCCTCCGACGCGTCCGAGCGGCCCAGCGTGGACGACGCCGAGTCGGAGACCGGCTCCACGGGAGCGCTGGAGACCCGCAGCCTCAAAGACCATAAAGGTAGCTGAGCGCGGAACGCCTTTACGTCCCAGTTCTAGCGTCTAGCCGCTGTGGCGTCAGCGCTAAGGCTGAGTCTGACACCACAATAACGTCCTGGTCAGCAGTGGCCTTGGTCACGAACTGACCGGGGATGAACAAGATGAAAGGCAGCTGATAAACTGCACCCAGCCACAAACAGGCTGGAATTAATTCTCTAATTATTCACTTTAAGATGCAGCTGACTAATTAATTGATTCGTTAGTGTAATTGATTCACTAGTTTATGCAGGTGCATGGTTTATATGCAAGGCGCATGTGTCTATATATACACACACACACACACACACAAACACATACACACACACTCTGACTGGGTGTTTGCTGGGTTTGCAGTGGGCTTCCTGCGCAGTGGAACGAAGCTGTTGTTCCGCCGGAGGCACAAGCAGAAGGATCCCAGCTTCAGCCAGTCCCACGAGGACATGTGCAACCTGGGCAACGACTCGTCCACGGCCTCCTGCTCCCCCAGCAGCCGCAAGAAGGGCGGCAGCTTCTCGCGCCGCCTGATCAAGCGCTTCTCCTTCCGCTCCTCGCGGAGCAAGGGCAAAGGAGGCACGGCCAACGGCGGGACGGCCGCCGACGATTGAGGCCGTGGACGGACGGAGGGAGGGAGCCTGGGAGGGAGGAGAGGTTGGGGGTGAGGGTGGGGGTGGGGGGATGGCAGGAGACGTGGTGCGGGCGCCAGTCGAATGAACATGGGGTCAGCCGGGCATTTGAAAGGGTTCCAAGAAGGCGAGGGAGCGAGGCATTCGCTGCGTCCGCTCTGAAGACGCCTGTCGGAGGCTCTGGCTTCGTCAGCGAGGGAGGGCCCGGCGGTCAGAGGCGAGACCCTCCTCGGACGAACCACACAGCCACTACCGCTCTGCCAGAGCACCGCGAGCTACGGGCGTCCCGGGCGGATCGTCCGTCCGCTCCTGCTAACGGCGCCCTCATGGAGGAAGACACCGAGTTGTGTTGGGGGTGAATTCTGAAAGACCTACTGATTGTCTAAACTGTGCAACTCATATTAAAAAAAAAAAAAAAAGACAAAAACTTCAAAATGGCTGCTCATGTTTATGGTGAACAACAATGGGCTAAAAAAATGGAGGAGAGAGATCAGCTGATTGAAGAGCTCAGCAAAAGGGAGCAACGTGACCCAGTACTTCTGGAAAAACTCCTGCATCATGTTGCTGTGTTTTTGTTTTTTTATTTTATTTTATTATTATTATATTATTTATTTAATTTTCACCCTTTGCACTTTGGAATCTTACCTGATTGTTTACAGCATTGGGGGGTTTTCTTCATCTGTTTTTATCATATTCTGTACTGTTTACTGTCACTGACACTAAATGATTCCTTGGCACCAAACTTGGATACTTTATTAGGTGAATTATGGTGAGGCTTATACTGTGTGCTTTGTTGTTTTGCTGTAGTTAATAGCAATTTAGATCAACAGATATATTAAGCCCTGTTTTACAAATAGTGGTACTACTTTGTGTGGCACTTTCTTCTTTTTTAATGTTATTTTGTTAGAAAAATACACAGATACACAGGCATTGTGTGCATATCCTACAGTTAAGTTTTGAGTGAATTTAGGTTGTAAGTTAAGAACTACATGAATGAAAATTAGAAAGGCAAATGTAACTGTTTATTCTTAAACTTGTGTAATAGTCATGGGTCTTTAAATTATATCTAGTTAAGTTTAAAGTGTATTTCAGTTTTCATGCGTATGAAAACGGCACCTCAGGGGATATCATACTGGTTTCTACAAATGTTAAATCCTTTCAAGACAGCTCGTCACACAAACAAAAAAACGATCCCATCTATCCTATAGTTATTCTAGAAAACTATATTTCCCTTAAATAACTTGTGTTCATATTTACTTTGCTGCAATAAATCCAGAATATCCCGCATGTCTACCCTACCCAACTTAATCTAAAGGTGTAAATATTGACGATTGTTCTGGGGGGAGGAGACCAATTCTCCCATTAACATTCAAATCTACACAAAAGCTGGAAAGGCAGCCGTTCAGAGCACTATGTCATTATTCACCCACTGATGTTCCAGCTAAAAAGCCATTTCACTATTTAAAGGGAAGTGGTCTGGCAGCAGCTGAAGCACAGCTCAGACTTCTGTTAAGTGCTGTGATCTCTGCTGAAACCTGGTCGTGTGAGAACCCTCCCCCAGATAAGTGAAGTAGTTCGTCTTCTCAGCTCTTCCTCCGCTCTTCCTAACAATGGCTTGCACACACACACACATTCCATTGTATCAACTTCTTCACAGAGGTTGTATTAAATACATTACATTTTATGACAGAGTGGCTTGGTGGGAGTCACAGGCTATTTGGCTTAGATATTTTGCTCCATATTTCCAGTGCTCTGCTGAGAGCTTAAATCAAAACCTTGTGCAATGTTATACTAACATCAGGCCCTGAATGTTCTCAGTGATGAAAAGTTGCGTAAAGTGAAGAAATGCCTCTCAGATATTTGGAGCTTTATATTATTATGTGGCTATTTCGATGTTTAATTTATTCTGAATAAATTATTTTTGAAAATGCATTTTTTCTGTTTTGTTTTTAAACAGCAAACAAGCTGTGGATTCGCATACTAAAATGCAACAAATTAACTGATTGCTATGGCGCGTTTTTACCATTCTAAGCTTTGATAAAGATGAAACACAAAACTCAAAATAATTGTTCAGTTTTGAGTTTTGACCCTAAACTAATTCAAATAAGACACATGGGATTCCTTGTTATCTTTAAATCATTCTACCCCACATAAATACTAGACATATTTTTACAGCAATGTAACATAATTCTTAATCTCAATTTAAGATAATTTTATTTTCATTTTTGTTAACTATTTAGATATTGTAATGCCAATGCTATTTTTCCGCCAAATTGCAGTGGTTTAAAATTCAGAGGGAGTATGTTTAACTGGTTTGAATTTTCCGCCCAAACTTGATGGACTATAGCATTGGCCAATGGTAGCTCAACTAAAGGAAGACTCTGATTGGCGTTCTAGTTTGCGCTGTTTATGCACAACGATTTTAAACCAGTGAGAACTCACATCCTGTAAGGTTTACGTCACAAAAGCCAATGAAATCCTCGTCAGGGTGGACTGGACCAATGACAATTTGGGGGCGGACTGAAGAGCCCCTTTTCAGCCTGTCCTTAAATACTGCACCAACTTTCACCAACTACATTGCATTTAGTTCTCTAGCAGAAGAAAAGCGAAAGAGAAGCTAAACAACTAAAATGTCTGGAAGAGGTAAAACCGGAGGAAAAGCGCGCGCCAAGGCGAAGACTCGCAGCTCTCGCGCTGGATTGCAGTTTCCAGTCGGCCGTGTTCACCGCCTTCTGCGGAAAGGAAACTACGCCGAGAGGGTAGGTGCTGGCGCTCCCGTGTACCTGGCTGCTGTGCTCGAGTACCTCACCGCTGAAATTCTCGAGTTGGCGGGTAACGCGGCTAGGGACAACAAGAAGACCCGTATCATCCCTCGTCATCTTCAGCTCGCTGTCCGCAACGATGAAGAGTTGAACAAACTGCTGGGTGGTGTGACCATCGCTCAGGGTGGTGTCCTGCCCAACATCCAGGCCGTGCTCCTGCCTAAGAAGACGGGCCAGGCTCCTCCAAGCTCCGGCAAGGCGGGAAAGAAGGGGTCTTCACAGTCTCAAGAATATTAAAACAATGGTTCGGACTCTGGACTTGCTATCTTGGCTAAAAACAAAAAACCAAAGGCCCTTTTAAGGGCCACCCAAATCTTCTGGAAAAGAGCAACTTCCTTTATCCATATTGCATCAGTGTGTCTTTTTTTACGATACTGAATAAATGTTTTTCTGTAACTTAATTAAGGAATCTGAGCCTTTTTTTGTAGAAGCTGATGAGGCGGCGAGGTTAATTCAATGGGTGTCCTAGCCGGTTAGCTAGGTTAAGCAGCTCCAACTGCATGTGTTATTGATCAGAAATTGATGCGATCGTTTGTTTAAACAGGTAAAAAAAAAACCTTTTTGAATTGGTTTTGAAAAGTCAATGATTGATTTGTAACAAGTTGACTAGCTATATCGGCATACAAACGTGCTCTACAATAAGCTCATGGAGCTAGCAACGCGCATGATAACCACTCCCGCTTGAGAAATAGACGCACATGCAAGGGTGGTAGAAAATGTTTAATTTCAGTGTTTATAACAACTTAAAGCTAAAGATTGCATTTTCACAATAAGGCACGTTCAAGGTATCGACACACATGCACTTCGCCTAAGATTTAGCCGTCGACTTTAAGGCGACCCAGCCCGCAACTGACATCCATTGTTGAGAAATGTTTAACTTGTTTCCGACACCTTTCATACAATGTTAGTTATATTTTAAGGGGTTAACGACGAAGAGCGGTTTCTTGAATATGAATTAGGCCAGGACCTGAATTACCGCTTGCCAATGACGATTCTCTATTGAAAATCTTTTTTTAGTTCTCCACGAGGCATAATCTGTGTCAGGGCCTCCTCCTAAGGGTTTGGCACTTGGTAAGAGTCCACTCAGTGTCACCTGGTAGCGTTATAATGGCACATTAAACCAATTCAGCTTTAGGACACAGAGGAAGGATTTAACAAATTGAATTATGTTAGACACGCCTGATGTTCCACGTTCATAAGCAAGTGTTTGCTAAACACTGACACCGTTCAGGCCGTTGGCTCCCTGCTCTGCAGTAGCCTTGTGCTGTATATTCCAGTGTTTTACCTGCTGCCAACACTCATTTGACCCATCAGCTAATCTGACATTTGTTTGGGTATTAGAGCAGGGAAAAATACTAAAATATACATGATATAGACTGAGAAACGGCTTCATAGAACAGACACTGAACACTTGGTGTCAAGGCCTTTAAAGTATAACGAAATCAGCTACTTATAACACTATGACATAATAGACAATTCAATTTAGTCAGAAAGCAGTTTTAGCCCCAAATCCATTGTCTGTTTGAGAAGATCTCAAGATGTTCAGTGTGGTCAAAAACATCAGGGCCTTCTTTGCCCAACAGCCTTGTGGTCACATTGGTAAGTAGAGGCATAGAAATGTTACTTCTACCTAAGTGGCAGCACATCCATTCTGCTCACTCAGCAGGTGTGGACATGCACACCAACAGACAGAAGTGCATCCTGGCCTACAGAGATGGTGGTGGTGGTGTGCAGTTTTGCTGGTCACTGTTAAGAGTATTGTGTTCGGCGAAGGTCAGCAGCTGAAGAGGGCTTTTAGCAGGCATCGTTAAGCTGCCTGGCCGTGGTGAGGATGTCTTTGGCTCCTTTGCTGAGCAGGAGGTTGGCCAGGTCCATTCCGAGCTTCTCGGCGGCATTCAGAGCCAACGGGGGTAGGTTGTGCGCTGTTACCCCGACGTGGGCACGATCCCCTGCGCCCTCAAGTGCCTGGAACACGAAAACGCAAGTGAACAGAGAAACAGAACGGAGTGTCTGTTTTTGTGTGAGTGTTTGTGTGTGAGCTCTAACCATGTCATCAAGGTCTACAGTGGTCTGCATGGTGTCCTTTAGACAGTCAGCACCATCTAAACTGTAAACTGCACCTGTCAAATAGAGCTGAAAGGAGAAAATGTTTTAACCAACAGACATTCAACTCATCACACCTGACACCCACCCAGGCAAGGCGGTTCAGTGGAGGATGTCTGAAAGGTTACTGTTCATTCTCATTAAGCCTATATTTATTAGTATCTGTTAGTAGTGTTTACCACAGAGTTCTTGACTTCTGTGTATACAGCAACTGGTACACTGCAGCCCCCTTCCTGCATGTAGGGGAGGGAAGAAAAGAGATTTACAATGTAAGTAAATTATAACAGTCAAAAGCCTTTGACTTGAATATGTGCAGCTTAAGGTTCCAGTGGATATTTGGGAAAAGTATCCAAGATACTGGATCCTGCTTAGTTCCCATTAAAGTAAGGTTTCTCAAAAGGTAGTTGTAAGATTTAAAAAAAATTCAATGGACTTTAAACCATCTGTAGGCTCTTTATTTATGTGATATCTTCCTGCCACCTGTTATGCAATTGTTTTCTTCGATGTGTGCACCAAAGTTGTGTTTTTTTGTGTGTTTTTTTAAACCACAGACATAACCAGTACGAACACAGTGACAACTGCAGTCTTGTGCCAGGAACTGTCTTGTTTCCAGGGCAGAACAGAAGCCAAACGAGATTCTGCACAGTTGGTTTGTGTGAGGAAGACTAACCAGCTGCCTGAGGAAGGCCCTCTCTGCTATGCAGCGCAGCACAGTGTCTGGGTCGTGCAGGACAGACACCATCTCCAGGATGTCACGGTCTCGTGCCCTCACTTCGATCGCCAGAGCACCCTGCGGAGCAGAGTTCCAGAAAAACCTGAGGCCTCGTCCCACTCAGCCATTTTAATGCCGCACAAGTCCATCGAACATGTTTTTGGGGAAGCCTTCGTTAAGAATCAGGCCACCGTTTCTTACATATAAACACAACACAGCAGTGTTTTGCTCTGTTTGGCAACCGTTGGTGCACATGGTTAGCCAGGTGTTTCCTATGACGTTGCCCCATAAAACACAAGTCTCTCAGGATGAAGCTACACATGACAGTTACACTTAAAACATGGCAAACAAAGCCTGACACACTTTAAACAAATCCTCTCAATATATTACAGCCAAAAATCGAGTTCTCCATGTAGCATCACTTGTTCTGCATGGATGGTCATGCTTGGTCACACACCTGGCCAACAGCATACATGCAGTCCTCAGGGTCCAGGACCTGAGAGAGACCAGGGTAAATATGGAATTTAGCCCTTGGCTAAGAACAACATATAGAGAAGCAGAGCTTTGTAACAGGAGATAAAATAACAATAATCTTTATATCCTCCAAGCTCTGCCATAAGCTCCATTTACAGCAAACTTCTTTTACTAAACACAGCTTGTGATACTAGCTTTAATAAAATAAAAAAATAAAAATAAATAAATAAATAAAAACACATTCCAACCAATCAGTTATTATCTGACCAGTTTTAGCAGAAAGGTGGAGTGGTGAGTTGCACAGGAATGCCAGGAATACCATAATTCCTTCCAGACTTACATTTACATTTATGGCATTTAGCAGACGCTCTTATCCAGAGCGACTTACAAAAGTGCTTAGGGATACTCGAAATATCTAGTGTAGCTCAGATAGACCTGAATCCGTGTACTCCAAGCTGGAATACTACCAGAAAATATGATACGCGTCTTATGATACGCAAGCCTTCAGCATTCCCAGCATTCCTGGCATGGCGGAGCCGTACCTGCCCAATGCGGCTCTCCCAGCCCATGCGCTTGAGTCCGGCGGCGGCCAGGATGATGGCAGCAAAGTCGTCCTTCTCGTCCAGCTTCTTCAGGCGGGTGTTGAGGTTTCCTCGCTGATGCGGCTAAGTGAAGGAACAGTGACTCGGAAGGGAAAGCGTTCCTGCTCGCGGCCCTTCTGCCTTCTGAAGGGATGCTTGGGTGAGGAAAGGATACAATGTTTTCGAACACCAGCTGGGGGAACCTCTTCTTCAGCTGCGCAGCCCGGCGGAGAGAGCTCGTGCCGATCACGCTGGAAGAGACGATGCCAAGGTCACGGTAAAAGCCCAGCCAGCGACAATAAAGCAGCGAGTTCACTTAAACCACGGAGAACATCCTCCGTTGGACTCAACATCTTGGTGGTGGAGTGTGGGTCTTATTAGGGCTTTACCTCTTTTCTGGGAGACTGTCCAGGCTGTGCCCGCCATTCTTTGGATGAAGCACCACAGCATCATGGGGGTTTTCACGCCTGGGGCAGACAACAACAGCAGGGTAACGTTTATGTGCACGGTCAGACTACACAAATTATATCAGAGAAAGGCAGTTTGCTTCAGGCCCTCCCCCCTTAATGCTACAAGTGGTTAGTGCTTTTCAGAAGCCGAATCTTAAACAAAAGACGTCCAGAAACGTACTGAAGTACAGCGCCAATAGTAAACCCAGGAGGAAGGGAGGTAGGCAGGTCTTTCAGCGAGTGCACAACAAGGTCCACCCTGATAAAACAAAAAAGAGGGGAAAAATGTTCAGTTAAGTCAACTTACTGCTTTCTGAAAACCTGCACATCACACTGGGCCATGTTTACATGTATATAAATGTGTCGGTGTAGAAGACAATATGCTTAAAGAAACAGAACAAGCCAGAGAAAAAACATAAAATTATGACAAAAAAAGCATTTACCATCCTCTTAAGGGCGACGAGGCCAGTTTGGCAGAATGTACAGCTTTCGCAGTGTATTAACGGCAGATGGTGCCTTGCACTCAACAGAATCCGAACCAAATGTTTCAGTTGAGTCGCTCTAAGCTTTGGTTCAAGGGTTTTCACTGATAATCAACTGATCAAAAGGTTGTATTTGCTGCCCTCTGGTGGTGATTTGGAACGATGCCGTTTAAACTGATCCATCTTAGCTGTTAAGATTTCAATTGGACAGCGGTTTCAGACTTACTCGTTTCTCTCAAGGGCATTCTCTAGCTCTTTGGTAAACAGACTCTTCTCTCCAATCTGTGGCAGAAGAATAGATAGCAGGGAAGGCAGATGTTCAGTAAGAACTTAGCTTCACTTGAGAAAACACACATTCATTGAAAAATATGTTAAAAGATTTAACAGTCTTCGGCTTTACCCCTACCTTTGATAATGCCGTGTCCAGGATTTTGTCACCGATTGTCGACATGGCAACTGAAACACACATAGGAAGCATTCAACAAAAATGTAATTGTGCCCACTGACTGCATTTCTGACATCAGCGCTGATTGCTTTTTACACAGACACAGGAAGATTCATTGGGGGAGGAGACGAGGACTGGTGTGGATTACACAGTCCCACTAAAAACACAATCACTCAAGTGTCCGTGGAGGCCTGAGGAGAAAAGAGGATAGAGACAACAAGAAAGAGAAAAGAAAGAGCAAGACAGAGCAGGGGACTGACGAGGGCTGTCTGAAGGAGAAATAAAGAAAGGAAGAAAGACAGTAAAAACAAAGTAGCTGGAACATGGGCATAGACAGAGAACATTCCAGATCACACATCTTACTAACAATGGGATGACGTGTCGTACCTATCTCCAGCTGCAGGTCAGGATACAGCTCCCTCAGTTTCTCAGCCACGCTGTCCGTCTGGATACGAGCCAGCTGGGACACACACACAGAGCTCCATCAGAGAATGCATGACTGGGTTGCTGTCATCATAAAACCTGGTGTTTTTTATTATAATAATAACAACAACAATAATAATAATGATAAACAAGGCCAGCTGCACTTTACATTTTGGCTCCATTTCATTTTCAGCCTTTAAAACAGCCAAAATATGCATGCTTTTAAAACAAGTTCAAACACGTTACACTTCCGTATGCGGTAACTGAAGCTCATCTTGTTTAAGGCTTTTAGAAAAAAGGCATTGTTACAAGTAAAATGGATATGGTCGCTTCTAGCAATCTCTGGGGAGACAGATGAGCATCGGTTCTTATCCGCATCTAGCACGTAGGCGGACACACCCGCTCTCACGCCGCTGTGCACCGTAGCTTATAACCGCGCTATTAACCTAACGAGACTTTTGGATTGTTGTCATTATTGACTTCTATAAAATAAACGTAACAGTAAATCAAAGTACAATGTAACAGAACACATTTTGCTTTTCAGTTCACGGGAGATAAAAAATAAACATTTGCGAATGTCAAGGGAAAGTAGATAAATGTATCTTTCAGGTATGTAAAATTAAAATAAACCCTATAAAAAGTTGTAATTGTTATTTTTATTATGATGATTTAGCATAATATTATGTTATATTATATTAGCATTATTATGCTTTGTGCTAGAAGGATACTGTCGCACAGATTAGTAGCAATTATAGACAGGCTGAGAGACATACTTTGCTCCATGAGCAGTCAAAACTGCATTCAAGTAATAACGAAAATCATTTACTAACCTGACTTTTCCTCGTCCCCATGCGTATAACTCGAGTGACTGTTCCATTTCCTTCCTGAAACACAGAAACCAAGTTAGAAATCTCGTGCAGGTCCCGCCGTCCCTTAACCGAGCACCTGTGGCCGACAGCCTAACGAAATGCCTCCAACTCACTCTTATGTACTTGAACGGTCCTTCCATATTATCGGTTAGGCAGATGACAGCTGAAATGTTTAGACTATTAAAAGATGTTGCGCCCTCGTCCCCAAGGCCTGGTCTAATGAATGAACTCCCGAGACGAGGGCTAAGAAAAGTCCACGTTCTCTTCCTACACGCCTCCACGCCCTGCATCTTCTGGACAGGGCTGATAAAGTAACAGCCAACTAACGCAGTGTTAGTTGCGCTTGTGCGGCGTGTGTTTGCGGGTCAGATACACATTCTCCTGCTGTTTTCACAACACTGCAACCGTTCACGGTTATTCATTCATTTCAGCTACACTTGCTGCGGACGGTATGTTAGGACTGACTACTACGGGGCTGAATGGTGATAAAAAAAATTAGCATAAACGAACATCTACACAGATGAAACAATGACTAAATAATGTTAGATGGTGATGTGTATGCTAAGGTCGATGTTAAAACCGGAGTTAAAACAGTTACAGGCTGATATATAGTGAACCATGTAACAGCGACGTTAAGCATTACAAGTGAAAAAGACAAGTTAGCTGAACAACGTATCTACCTATGCGTATCGGATTTTATAAACTTTTTAAGTACTTCATCATCTGAAGCGAGTTTTCGGTATCTTTGCTCGGTTACGGTCGATTAGTGCAGACGTCTAGAGATTCGCCAGTGTACGTTACACTGGCTAACAAAACGTTTTTAACTTTGACATGCACTCACTGAATATATGTAGGGCATATTTTCTCAATGAGCGAGTGCATTCTTTAAATAAGATAACGCTAGAATAATACGTAGTAAATTCTTGTTTCAACCACATTTGTTTCTGTATTACTGCCTTCTAATTTTGACCCGCCAATGAATGACAGGAAGTCAGACCTGAAAAGTTCATACCGACAATTAGGACGAACAATGTTGAAGGATCCTCACTCTCATTCACGCAAGTCTGATTTATCTAACTTACTTGAGCAGCACTAGCTTCGTGAGACATTTTCCTTGCCGAATGAAACGTTCAACGATGCAAAATAATTGTCCCGCGTCTTTCATTAAGAATATCCGGTCATTTAAACGAAATAAATGGTTCTTTTATATAGTTAAGTAACTTTGAACACACTTCCATTCTTCAACTACCAAGATTATTGCTCGTGACCTCGTTAGAAACGTCACTTCCGTCTACTACGACAAAAACGCTTTTAGTAGCGTTTGGGAATGACATAGTAGTGATTTGTTGCGCATACAACCGGGGGAATTTTAATTTATTTACTTTTTTTTTTTTTTTACAATTTTGCATCATACACTTGTCTTTATAAAACAATATCTAACATACTTGTGTGAGATTTCTTAATATCAACAACAACAAAACACGAATTGCAATCATCACTAAACTATTATGTGGTCATTATACATATGTACTTGGTCTCTTTTTCATTGATATTTAAATTATCTTCGTAATTTACAAAGTCGCACACTAAGAGTTGCGTGGTATTAAATTTCCTAACTGAAAAAAAAAATTCACAACATAAATGAGAAGTGCTTTATAATTGTAGGCTAATTTTATATGTTCGTATGTGCTCCTGGGCCATCCCTCGGGACGTGTCCTGTTCCACGGGCACCCACAGAAGGACTGTTGATGCTGTATCTTCCACATATTCACGTCTGATGCTGCCCTTTTACCTTGCTGACTGGCTGCTTCCGGTTGGATACGTGGCTCAGCGCTTCTGCCATATTGAGCCGCAGACAGGAGGACTGCTGCAGACAAATATCTCTTTTATTTATCACGACGCAGATTTTATTTGACAAGACAGCCGTCGTCAAGCACGTGAACGCGTAAAAAGATAACAGAAATCGAAAATGGTGAGTTGCTTTTATTTGTTGCTGAATTTAAGGGTTTAAGCTAAGCGACATGTTCCGGTTTTTCACTCAGACGCGATACCAGTATCTATGAAGGTGGCTAGCTAGCAGCTAAACAATTGACAGCAAATTATTTGCCACCTGGCATTCGCATTTAAACAATTTTTTAAACTTACTTTGTGAGCGTGACTTGCGGTAACTGTATAGTAAAGTAGCCAAACGGCTCACTGCTAACTGTTTTCGTCTCGTGTGCTGAATACAAATGTACAGGCTGTGTTGTAGCTAAGCGTCAACACAGTCATTTAGCGATGCACCTAGCGTACTTAGCTACAAAGCTACAGTGGCTAGCTAGCTGGTTGCCATTTAACTTGCTAGCTGTCCCTTAGCTAGCTAACCAGCTAAATTAGTTTACATGTAGACAACATCTTCTAACCCGCTAGCACCGATTAACCCCGTGTTTTGATGTCAAAGTCGGGTTAATGGTGTATTACATTCAGTTAGCCGAGGGAAGATATATATACTGGTCATTCTTTCGTCGTGCAAGTATGTGTTGCCAAGCAATTAACGTTCCCCATTGGGGCACTGTGAAGTAGTCGGTGGGTTGAGGAGAAAAATATGACCAGGGAATTTAACTGTTGTAATCATCATTGAAGAAGAAACAAAAAAGCCCACCTACATGTCATCTAGTCCATACGTTACAGCTGTCATTCTGTTCTGAAGGATTCTCTATTCACAGGACAGCATTTTCTTTTGGACATAAGTTATATTTTCACTGTGATTCTTTACGTCACTATGAGGAGTACCATTGGCTGTATAATTTCATATCAGATTAAGAAACAGCACACAGGAAAATTGATAACGCTGAAGTACTTCGTGTTTTTCTCCAACTCGCTCTGTTCACAACCTTCTTCCTGCTTGCTTATTTCGCTGTCTTTTTACCAAAATGTAATGGGGAAAGTAAGAAAACTCATAAGCTTAGATAAATGTATTTTAGAAAGAGAAATAAATAAAACCAGTAACCTTGCCTTTAGTTCCATTGACATTGTATTTACGTTTTGTAATTTTAAGTGGGATTATTGGATTGTTTATTATACAAAATTCCATCAATACTTACAAAGAATTTATGCAAAACAGGAGACGTCATGTTCTGTTCTCTGTCATGCTCTGCAAGCCTTGAGTCACCTGACAACATAACCCATTTATTTAAGCTTGGCTGTTATCTGTTTCTTATCCTTGTTTTTCAATGGGATTATTATTATTTAAACCTTTATTGCCTAAGCTTTAGCCAAGAGTGCCTTTTATAACCAGTGATGGATACCATATGTCCGGTCAAAATATGTTTCAAATTCATTTCTCTATTTGACTGGCTTGGATTGAATGTCCCCTGAAACTTTACCAAAACTGAAAGGAAGAGGTCAGTATGGTCGTGGTGAGTACTGCTGTGTGGTGGTGCTTCAGGAAAGTTCACCTGCTGTGTCTTTGCCTTGTGTACAAGCAGCATGCTGCTTAATAAAGGTGTCTGCTTACCTCCATAAAGGACACAGGGCAGGAAGTTTGGAGATAAGGCTGCAGTTGTAGTCTTAGTGTACATTGAGGGAGTGTGTCGGTGTGTGTCTCTAACTTGGGATGTTGACTGACAGCAAACTGTGAACTGACTTTAAAAAAAAAAAAAAAAGAAAACCAAGTTAGGGTTGGACACATGAGGTCATGTCTCCTGCTTCTAGAATTTTTAGGAATGGTCCGTTTCAAATGTTATTTCTTACACTTTTAAAGGTGCTTTGTTCTTCTTAAACATTAGAAGTAGCTATATACTAGTTAGTTAGTTTGCAGTTGTATCCAATATGAAGACATGGTGATTTCAAAACTACATCTATGCAAATGGCAATAGATCATGATATGAAAATACTTTGGTGGACACTAAATTACATGGTCAGAGGATAGCCTTCATTATTGGGACCAGATTTATGTCTGTCAAACATAGATGCTACAATGAAACAAGATTCTCATTAAGAGCATGCAAGATTGATCAAGATGGTCCCAGAACTTCAGTTTAAAACCACTTGTTTTCATGTTGTATTCCACCACGATGTTATAAATGAAGACGAACAAATTACCGATCGATCCTTCACCCGTTTTCAGGTGCTGTTGGCGGCAGCGGTGTGCACCAAAGCGGGCAAGGCGCTGGTATCGCGACAGTTCGTGGAGATGACACGGACGCGCGTGGAGGGCCTGCTCGCCGCCTTCCCCAAGCTGATGAATACGGGCAAGCAGCACACGTTTGTGGAGACGGAGAGCGTGCGCTACGTCTACCAGCCACTGGAGAAGCTCTACATGGTGCTGGTCACCACCAAGAACAGCAACATCCTGGAGGACCTGGAGACCCTGCGTCTCTTCTCCCGCGTGGTATGTGCAGGAAACGACTGATGTGTTTGAATGCTACAAAGTGTTTGGGGCTTCATAATATTGAGGACAATACCGTATTGTGATGTTTGATGTGATGTGCTCAGTGTATGGCTCATCTTTATGGGTTGGTTCATGTGAATGGCATTATTCATCAGAGTACCCTGAAAATGCTGCAGTGGTTGAGTTTGTTCAGGATGCTCACAGTGCAGAGGAATAAATGTGACGCTTTGGAGAACTTGTTTGCCTATTTCCGCCTTCTACAATATTGGTCTTGCAGAGGCTATAATTGCAATTAACAATTGGATATTGCAATTAGATATACCTAATATTCACCAGAATACAAAGTGTGGTAGAATGACTCCATTCGCCTGTCTGCTCATCTTTGCTGATTCAATATTTATATGGACTTTCATTGCTTCTCCAGCTCACTCAGATGTTCCTTTAGATCTTTTAGCAATGTGACAGCGTGATTTGTCTGATTAATGAGACCGAGTATTCCGGTTTGCCATGTAGATTCCCGAGTACTGCCGTGTGCTGGAGGAGAGCGAGATCTCTGATCACTGCTTCGACCTAATCTTCGCTTTCGATGAGATCGTGGCGCTCGGCTACCGGGAGAACGTCAACCTGGCCCAGATCCGCACCTTCACTGAGATGGACTCGCACGAGGAGAAGGTGTTCCGCGCCGTCAGGGAGGTGAGAAGCTGCGATGGTGAGGGTGGGGGTGTTGATGTATGTTGTAGTGTGAAGCCTGCTGAATCTGCCTCACTCAGCCCTTGGCACAGATACAGAGGAGACATGGAGATCCACTATGAGGCTGGTGCTTGTTAATTTGTCCAGATTCACACACTTAATTGCCATTTGTTCATAGTGTGGCTCGAGCTACAGGGATGAAGATGGAGTTTTCAGCAATGGCTTCACCCTTCCTGGAAAACATTAATATCACATGACTTATTACAAGCTTGTAAGAATAAGCTTTGGTTCTGTAGTGCTTCAAAATATTTACTTTGTGGTAGAAATAGAATGAAATATAATGATAAAACGTATAATAAAATGCAGGAGCAGAAACTGTAATGCAACTTTAAGTCAAGGCTGATTTAACACTAATCGGAGCAGACAGGTCTTTACCCTCCTCTTATGTGCATAGATTAAGAGTCCTCAGGTCACGAGGAATTCCCAGGCTTAAAGCCTTAAGCTCAAAATACTTCCAGCTAAAACCAGTCTGGTGCTTATATTGATTTTTACCTGCACGCTATTCAAATTTAAAACGCACCTCACGTATTGTTGTAAATGGCACCCTAACGGCCTCAGAATACGACGTGGCGTTGGAAACGATGCCATGCAGTCACTCGGTCACATTATGGCCCCCTGCAACCCCACCACCCGACCCCGTGCGTTCCCCCCCCAGACCCAGGAGCGCGAGGCCAAGGCGGAGATGCGGCGCAAGGCCAAGGAGCTGCAGCAGGCGCGGAGGGACGCCGAGCGGGGCAAGAAGGCCCCGGGCTTCGGGGGCTTCGGGAGCAGCGCTGGTGCCGGCGGCACGGCCATCATCACAGACACGCTGGTGGAGGCGGAGAAGCCCAAACCGTCGCCCGTGCCGGCCAGGTACGCTCACGCACGCTCAGACGTCACTGCTGGTTTCATGCTTGTAAACAGAGACGCATTAAACATGAAGAATTGTGGCTGTGCAGTGTTTGACCAGTGATCTAGTGCTTGTGTAACTTTATGCTTATAGGTCCAGTACTGGATGTAGGGTCCAGTGATATAATATACATTCCTTATAGGTCCAGTACTAGATGTAGGGTCCAGTGATATAATATACATTCCTTATAGGTCCAGTACTGGATGTAGGGTCCAGTGATATAATATACATTCCTGCCAGCCGTAAAGTAACAGAAAACTGAAAATGATGCATTTGCCTTTTAACACCTTTCAAAACCGCATTTGAAAAGCTTCCACCTAAAATTCTAATACAAGAAGTCTTGCAAGAGTCTCTCGGACATCAAAGGCTGTAGTCCCATGTTATGAACCTACACCCTGAGACTATTAACCCCGATGCATTCTGTCTTTGTGATGCTCGAAGCTTGACATTCGAACTACACCTTTCCCCTTCCATCTTCTCCGTCAGGTCCAGTGGGCCCAGCAAAGCCCTCAAACTGGGTGCCAGGGGCAAGGAGGTGGATGACTTTGTGGACAAGCTGAAGTCAGAGGGCGAGAATATCATCCTGACCAGCACCGGCAAAAGGCCGTCGGAGGCCTCCAAATCTCTGCCTGCGCCTGTTAACACAGAGAGGTATGGCATGGGTACAAGATCCTCTTGGAGGACCTTTTGGGTTTTTTCGTTTTACCTTGATGAGAATGTGTTTGTTTAATTTTGTGGCTTTATTGGTTTATGGTCTAAATTGGATTCCATTGCACAGTGTTCGTCAGGGTTCTGAGGGACGTAGTGATGTTTACCATAGGGCATTCCTTTGTTTGTTTGTTTACCATAGGGCATTCCTTTGTTTGTTTGTTTACCATAGGGCATTCCTTTGTTTGTTTGTCTACACTTACTCCAGTTAGGAGATGCTCTTGTCCAGAGTGACTTACAAAATAGCTTTTTCATTGGTCACCCATGTCTGTTTAGCCATTAAAAAAAAAAAAAAAGATTTTGCTGAAATTACACTCACCAAGCACTAGAAACACCTTGTAGGTGTGTGTGGATCCTTTGTTACCACACAGATTTTCTGTCTTCTAGTCCTTCATGGTTAATTTCTGACCACGAGGTCACTGTCAGATGGATATTATTGGCTGGCAAGTCATTCTCACCCCAGCAGTGAAGCTGACATAAGAATTCTGTACCATCTCAACAATCATGTCACTGACATATCAGTGTGAATACCGTAAGGATAGTCTCACATCCCAGTAACGGCTGGACTGTAGTGATGAACAGGAAAGATGAGCTCCGTTTACCTCGTGTATGTTAGTCTCTTGGCTGAGGCTGGTGAGTGTATTAACATTTTGTTAAGTGTTTATGAGGGATGAATTGAGGGGTCAATAAATTAAGGGGAGTGATGAGTATTGCTGTTGTATATTACTGATATTTTCATAGGTTGTTCCGTTCTAAGCATAGGGGAACATTTTCTAAATACTAATATTAAAAATATTTGAAAATGTATGGATCATAGCAGAAGTACATGGTCTTTTCAATACCTGAAACTATTCTTAGTAATTATAGTAATATATATAAAATATGAAGATTATATTTTTAGTAATTTCCTCTCCTGTTGGAGCGGTGGCTCAGTGATGTTTCTGACCTGCACCCTCTGCTGGTTGCAGTGTGCATCTGCGGGTGGAGGAGAAGATCACTCTGACGTGCGGCCGTGACGGAGGGCTGCAGAACATGGAGGTGCTGGGCATGATCACCCTCCGCGTGGCCGACGAGAAGAACGGACGCATCCGACTGTTCATCAACAACAACGACAAGCGGGGTGTCCAGCTGCAGGTGGGCCAGAATTATTCAGTAGCAATATTATATATGCCACTTATGCGTGTATGGAATTCAGTTTATTAGGCTCTTGGTGGGCTGTATGCTGTAACATATCTTGTACTGATGCATCAAGAGAGAGCCAAAATGAAAGAAGGTGCTTACCCTTTCATAGACCCACCCCAACGTGGACAAGAAGCTGTTCACGGCCGAGTCTCTGATCGGCCTGAAAAACCCAGACAAGTCGTTCCCCCTGAACAATGACGTGGGTGTGCTGAAATGGAGGCTGCAGACCACAGACGAGTCGCTCATACCGCTAACGAGTCAGCGCTTTTCTTGAATATTTCTTGTGTCGAGTTGACACAGTTTGGTTGTGCTTGTGTTGTTATAGAGATCAGATTTATAACCCTCCCTCTCTTTCTACAGTAAACTGCTGGCCCTCAGAAAGTGCCTCCGGTTGTGATATTAACATAGAGTATGAACTGCAGGAGGACACACTGGAGCTCAACGACATCGTCATATCAATTCCCATACCGTACGTTCACCTGTTAACTTGTGTAACACACTGACTGGTGTGAAAAGTCATCTGCTTGTTTGGTTTGGAGGCCTTTTCTGAATACACTTATCTATGTTTGCTCATCCCTAATCACCCTTTAGTAGCACTAACTGAAACCTACCTGTTTTATATCACATTTGACCAAACAATTATGCATTACAGGTCTGGGGTGGGTGCCCCTGTGATCGGAGACCTGGACGGAGAGTATCGCTATGATAGCAGACGGAACCTTCTGGAGTGGTGTCTGCCTGTGGTGGATGTGAAGAACAAGACGGGCAGTCTGGAGTTCAGCATAGCTGGCCAGCCCAATGACTTCTTCCCTGTCAATGTCTCTTTTGTCTCTAAGGGCAACTACTGTGACATTCAGGTACAAAAATAATCGAAAAACCACATTTGTTGACCTTAAGTCAGGTGATTAGATTCATGGAACTTGTTTAAAGGTTATTTAGCTATTTCTAAAGACTTTCTTTAGCGTGCTTTCAGACTCATGTTCTCAGAAAGGGATTAGAAACCCAGATTAGTTGCTCGCTGAAACAAGACACAGTAGCTGGAATGTTGGCTCTGTGTTCTGACAAAGCAGTTTCTTTTCAAAAGACTTCATCATCTGAGCTCTCTCACTGCACTTGTTTTCTGCTCTCCACGCAGGTCACTAAAGTGTCTCAGGTGGACGGGAACAGTCCGGTGCGGCACTCCATAGAAACTTCGTTCATGGTTGACAAATATGAGATACTATAAAAATCAAACACAATAAAGGAAACCTCGCCAACAGAAACCCTAAAACCAACTTCAGAGAAAATAAGTGGAGCGAACACACAAACCTAAACCCAAGACCAGAGAGAGAGAGTGATGGAGAGGTGGTTGATTTTCTCCTTCAGCAGTACTTCAACCTTTCTGGGGGGGGGGGGGGGGGGGGGGGGGGGGGGGGGGGGGGGGGGGGGGGGGGGGGGGGGGGGGGGGGGGGGGGG
>JAOXYF010000003.1:8793932-8823655 GCA_028565775.1 Sternarchorhynchus goeldii | reverse complement strand
CCCCACAACGCCGCTTTCCACTTTGGCAGGCAGTGTTGGCTCCATCGGTACCTTTGTATAAACGTGAATGTTATTAAGGAGGGATGGGTTTGTTGGGTTGAGGAAAAGGAACATCACAGCCAAAACAATCACGGTTTTACCTGGAGACGCCAAGTGATGTGGGCTGTCCCATTCTGGAGAAAGATAAGGGGTTAGGGGGTGAATAATTTATGCGAATCCACCATGTCTTGAATCAGTTGTATAGATGATGGCATTTTATTAAAGGTTTATATATCTTAGAATTAAGGATAAAAGTCATTTGCTAGTATGACGTTTTTCTTCTGTCTTAAAACCTGCTTGGGTTTGTTGCTTACACGTGCTAGGATTCAATGCCATAGAGGTCTGAAATCTCTTCTGAGACACTGTACTGCACTCATGGATGGCTGTCTTTTCCTGCTAACAGCCTTTGACTGAACAATCCACCCCTGACGTATCTACTCCTTGCTTGCATAGGCAGGACCCTGTTATGAAATGGACCTCGTTGTTTTGTCTGTGTATGTAACCCCCGCCCCATGTATCTTTTGCCTGAAGTTTTGTTTAGATCTCTCATCGGCTGTGCTCTCAAGTCCAAGCTTGTATTGCTGTTGGTCTCCTGTTTGTTTTGTCTACATCTTTTCATTTTCCGACCTTTTTTTCTGTCTTCCTTTAAGCATGCTGGAGTGGAGAGACGCGTGGCGATGTGAAGTCACTGTAGAGCTTTTAAATGGTTTTGTAATGCCAACCGTATTTGAGCTTTGCTTGATTTTTCCTTGAACGTACTTCTGAACTGTCATCGTTTGGGTTTCCCACCAGCAGAAGGGGCCACACACCCGCGACCAACAGGAGTCTCTGTATTGGTGCTACTGTTGAGAGTGCAGTGCATAAGTTATTTACCTGTACATTAGACATCATCACACGGCTTTGTCACCCGTGTTTCACTGGTGGTTTTATTTGGCTGTGATGTGAACGTGTTTCGTGACGGACGACCTAGAAGGACGAGCGAGAACCCCCCCGGAAATCTTCCTGTACACGTCTTGTGAGAAGGTTGAGTCGCTGAAACGTCTCCTTTCCTTCTGTGCCAGAATAAGCAGAAGCGGCGTCATCTACAGCTTCAAAAACCGTTGGGGTCCCAGAAGGGCACTTCAACTCCAGCACATTCACGAGGCCCCTGCTCCACCTGCCCTACTGCCCCGCGGGCGCTTGCACCCGGGGTTGGGGTTGTACTGACGGGTGGAGGCTGGACTGAGCTGGCCCGTTCCTCAGTCACTGGACCCTCTTATACCAGGACGGGGCAACACCCGAGTTTCCTCCACCTCTCTTCGTACCCGGCACCACCTCCAGTCTCCACAGCTCGGCATGGAAATTAAATACTAAACGTTTTTTTTGTTGTTGTTGTTTCTTTGTATTTTCTGTTTTGTTGGAATCATATTGCAAGTGGGAAGTGGAAAGGTAAATCTTCAGCTGTTTTTTTGTTTGTTTTGTCTTTTTGTATCCCTGTAAAATAATGAAATAGGGTCATGATGAATAACATTCCAGTGTAAACTTATTAAAGAAATTATTAAAATGTATAAAAAGACCAAATTAAGGAGCCTCTTTACTATAACGTAAAAAGTACAAAAGACCTTTATATCTAATCATTACTATCAATAAATGGTATGGGTCTAAAATTTGTTCTAGGTAGGGGGAGGGTATAATGGAAAGGTTTTGAGATACGACCCCCCCCCCCCCCATAGGGTAAGAAAAATGGACAGGAGAGTCTGGGTATGCAGTTGATTGAGCATGTTGTTTGTGTGGTGTGTGAGAACCTCTGGGAGCTGCGATCATTCAGGAAGTGTCAGTCCTGAGGTCTGGAAATCGTGTTTGTTATTATATAACTGTCTCTAAGAGGCACATACAAAGAATGAGCAATACTGTCTATCCTCTGGACTTGCATTAGAGGGGGGTTTTTTTGTTTATGACCTCAGAGTGGACACGCAAAACTCATCACGAATGCCCTTATTTGGAGTTGGGGAGGGGAGGGGAGGGGTGGAGAGGAAAGGGAAGGTGTGCCTGCCTTTTCATTTTTTCCTCCTGGTTTTGAATGAATAACTGCTCAGTTCACACTCATTTCTTTTCCTATGTCATGGCAAAGAGCAAAGCAGGAGAACCAACAGTCATGCCCAGTGGAATCACTAGCATGGTTTCTTCCTTTGAGCCGTAACTCTACGATAAAGGCGAATTAATGACACAGAAATGCTGGCGAAGTTGAATTTGTCTTAGGATGGTAGTGGATTCTGTTGAGAAAGAGCCTTGGAGCCCTGGCCTTTTAGCTGAATACAGTATGAATTTGCCACTCGTTTCTAATATCTGCTCCAACAGGAGCCGGAGCCACAGGCTGGCCCGCAAAAAGGTCCGCTTTCAAGTAAGTGAATTTTTAAAACATTTTTTCTCGCCTCATGGTTTTAACTTAAGTTGAGCGAATTTATATTATTCAAACTGAGAACACATTTTTAAAAATTAATATTCATTGAATGTGATAATTCAGGACACCCTTTTACTAAAATGTAGATAGAATTGTAATGTTCTAAATACTTTTTGAGGAACATATTTATGGTGATATTTGCCTAACTGGCACGGAATTGACGCTCCCGTCTGAATTCACCCACACATGACAAGTTATAAAGTTTCATAGCCACGCGCATTTATAATGTACGCGTGCGTCTGCTACGTGTAACGCTTGCCACGCGTGCGCTGTTAAAGAAGTTGCCTTTGGAAACCGAGCAATAAAACACTACTTTTATATGACCACAAGGGGGCAGGCTTGTCAACACGTTACTCCAGCTAATTTGCTTGAGCATGTTTCGCAAAAAGTTCATGTTTTACTCAGTAGGAAACATTGCCATCTCGTGTGTCGGCAAAGTTATTCCATTCAGTCTTATGAATGTTGGAAAATTGCGTTTGTCTCAAGAAAGAAAGAAACTTTCCTTTAAGCTCTAGACAATTACTTCCACCTCCCGCGAACGGGCATGCTTTTAAGTTTTAATGAGTGCTTTGTACCTATTACAAGTTTAAAGAATACTTTCAAGTCATGGGGTTAGCAAGTGAGGAAAATAGATGGGAGGGGGGCTGCTTTGGAAAGATGAAAGAACTTCCTTGTCATGCAAGTTTAAACTGGTCTCTCGATTTAAGAGTGCCCTCCAGGCACGCACAAATGAGATCTTAGTCAGGTGTTGCTCCTGCCTAAATCAACCGTTTATTTAAAAAAGGACAAAAATAACGAAGGCATTCATTTGACGCTAATTAAGAGAGCGCAGGTCATATGAGGATTGCAACGGAAAACATTCTAGCACGCCATGATGGATATTTGTGTCTCTAACACGAAGGCGTGCGTAGCTTGTGTAGCTAGCTGCGCACAGCATAAAACAAAGTTACGTCTGCTGAAATGTTCCCCTAAACTATTGTGCTATTGTAAGTGAAAGTGAAGAGCTCAATTAGAAGTTTTAAAAGTTTAAACTTTAGTATGTTTCGCTGTTCCTGACAGCTACAGGACAAGGATGACAGGAGGAATCGTAGGATGGAGAAGGAAACATCTAGAGGCTTTGACCACAAATGACAGGCCATCTGCTGCTGCGTTAAAGGAAATCAGTGCCTCAGCAGTTCCATTAAAATCGCTTGCAGACTGACAATCAGAGCTGACTAATAATAAAATGGGGGAAATGATTATGTAATAGCCGAACAATCTTTATTTATCTGACTACGTCAGTACTGATGCTTAAATATGATCACATTGCTTCTCACATACTGAATGATTGTAGCACACAAACCTTCAAATTCAAGATTATGTCAAACAGACCTACCAGCACTTGTTAAAGTGAAATTATTTCCTGGACTTGATCACAGTCATATACACTCGCCATACTTTTCTCATTACCTCAGAATGTTCTGTAAGCTTCACCATGCTTTCACTGAGCAAATACTTTGTCGTTTTCTTTTTGAAGTATCTGAAACAGTTATTATTTGGCAAACCAGTTAGATTCATTCTGGCAAGTGACAAATTTATAATCCAGACTCTTCATCCCTGTTATGTTTCCCCCCACCCTGTATCTCCATGTAGTTCATCCCACGCAATATATACTCCAGACACTGGTGGGAGGAATGTCTCACTTGAACAATGTTGGTGGGGGGGGGGGGTGAGTATTACACACCATGCTACAACACCCGTGGGCTAAACCAAACCCAGTACAGCTTGAACACATTACTCCAGCAGAGACTGCACATCCAAAAACAGCACAAGTTCGTCATTTCCTTTTTCCAGAAGGAGGGAAGAAGACTTGTGGTATTTCTTGGTATTTTCTGGTCACTCCATCAACTATTTGTGTCTTCCTTTATTTCACAGAACAGCTGTCAAAAAGCTCTTCTTCGAGAACAATTTTATTGCCTTATGATTTGAACTTAATTTAATTTAATTCCGCATTTTGCTGGCCCGGCCCGGCCCAGCCCGGCCCAGCCAGGGATGTGGATGTGCTGAGGAGCGTTGAGAGTTATGCCTTTTAATAGCAATTCAGCTTTTCCCTGGCGTGACAGGTAGAGCGTCTTGGAGCCCCGCATTTCAGAATGACGCTGATGAGATGGGAATGGCCTGAGGCCAGTGGTGCTTCTACCTTCCATTCAGCTTCGTGTGTAGTTTTTGCCGTTGCTCGAAATGTGCGGCACTGAGGGTTCTAAAGGTAGTTTCTCCTAGAACCCTTGTGTCCGCATGAAGAGTGAGGCACCACCAGGCAAACTGTGTCTCGCCGGCTCCTACACCTGGAGCTCGGCTGAATTGACCCTATTGTGCCCTGCGGTTCTCTGCTCAGCACAAATGCCTTCTACCTCCCGCCCGTCTGTCTGTGTGTCTGCTCCCGTCAGCCCTGTCCCCCCCTCCGTCCATCTGAGCTCACGGTGGGCGCTCCGTTCCAGAGCCTGAACAAGTTCAGAACCCTTCAGCTGCAGGAATGAAAGGCCACCTTGTGTCCACAGAATGACAGAGAGAGAGAGAGAGGGAGGGAGGCAGAGAGGGAGACAGAGGCTGAGGTTGAATCGGAGAGAGGGAACGAGAAAAAGGGGGTGGGCCGAGAGAAAGAGGGGCTGTGTGAGTGGAGGGAGGGAGGGAGGGAGGGAGAGAGAGAGAGAGAAAAAGAGGGAGAGAGAAGAGGAAGGGTGCATATTTATCTCCTATCACTAGTTGCAACTAATTTATGTTCCTCTCAGTTCTGGTTCTCTACTGGACACCACTGAGCTGTCGTTATGACAGAGAAGAGGAAACTTTAGGAACCAGGCAGAGGTTCATTTGGAATTATAATCCCTGTCCTTCAGGGATTAAATTGTGGAATAATTGGCTGCCACTGAGGAGCTTCCCCTGTCACTCCATGTTTTCTTCCGGGACCTCTTGAATAGGTAAGGTGCATTTGACTGACAGCTGGGTTCACTGCATAAATGTGCCATTAGGGTGGGAAGTTTCTCTCAGACAGTTATGGCTAGAGGCTAAAAGAATAGTTAGAGTTACACTTACATTGATTTTGGATTAGATTGTCTAATTTTGCATTCAAAAACCTAAAACAACAATGTGTACTCTCTTAATATACATACTGTATCTATATATGTGTGTGTGTGTGTGTGTGTGTGTCAGTGTCACACACAGTAGAGAAGAAGAGTGCATACTTGTCTGTGAATCTGTGTGAAATTGCAGGTTTGAAAATATTTCTCCTGAGTCAGTGTCAGAAATAGTAAAAGAGGAAGAGCTGAACAGGAAACAAAGGATATGGAATAAGCAGGAAACTCATCTGCATTTACATGACAAATACATTATATACAAGTAATACAATGATTCTTTATGTATATTGGTAACTGTGTATAAACTATAAACGTGTGCAGTACTTGTTGTTGTTGACCATAATATGTGGCACATGGTCTTAAACCCACACAACAGTGCTGTGCTTGAGGGTGTGGGTGTTTGTGTGGATGTGTGTAATGGAATAGCAAGAGTAAGAGAGGAATTAGACTGTTCTGAGCTCCACCAGTCTGTAGATCATAGCCCTGACCTCAACACGAACAATGAGTCTGTTGTCGCTGTGGAGACAGCACTGGAGATGAGGGCTTGTATGTGTGTGCATCACTGGCCCACTGACACACATTCGCAGGAACCTGCCAGCTTTGCCGCACACTTTAACCGCAAGGAAGTAAGTTCTCTGGTCAGTCTGGTGTTTTGAGCGGCACACGCATCTGTCTCCTCCAGCCGCAGGCGGAGTGGAACCTCTCAGAAAAACTTTTTAAAAGAGAAAAAAAAGAGACACGTGTGTGTGTGTGTGTGTGTGTGTGTGTGTGTGTGTGTGTGTGTGTGTGTGAAAAAGATGCCATGGCAATGCTCTTGTGCTGTATGTCTGAGTTACAGGATGCACACGGCACAAATGTGTCTGTGTAACAGACACTGAAGGAAATATTACACATGGTGTCCAAAGTAACAGTCACTTCAGATGCAGGAAAAATATGTTTTCTGAGTGTATTTGTAACACATATATGAGCCAAGGACCACACACTCCTACTACCATGTGTGTGTGTGTGTGTGTGTAGATGACAGGCCAAGCACAGCAGGTCTGTCTGAATGGAGCCCTTCATATAAGAGAGAGATCAGGCCACATAAACTACTGTGAAGCCGCTTTGTATTCCTTTAATGAATTGTTCCACTGGGTTGTAATGGAATGGTATTGTGGGGTGGACAGAGAGAACAGGGCTTGTTTTGTCACTGGTGTATGATTTTTTGATGTGCGTGTGAGAGTGAGAGTGTGTGTGTACACGTTGAGCTTTTGCTGGGTGGACTTCAGCAAGGAGCATCAATCCGTGTGTGTGTGTGTGTGTGTGTGTGTGTGTGTGTGTGTGTGTGTGTGTGTGTGCAAGAGAACAAAAAGCTGGAACCTAACACCAGGAGAGAGCAGGTGAGAGAAAGCCAGGAGGGTTATGGTGGCTCAGAAGCTATTTCCTGCTCTCTGTCTGAGGGTCTATATTCATTTCTGTTCACACTGCATCTAACAACAGGTGGCGCTTAAAGCCTGGTGCTGGGACTCCAACAACAGCATTCTACCCTTTCTACAGGTGTGAACTCAAATTTCCACGGAGCATTTTCCAAGTTAAGCCCAGATTTGGGTGTAAAACTACCCTGAAACAAAGTAAAGACAAGACCCTGCCCTACTTAGGACACGTTTTCATTTCCACACAGCCAGACTGACAACATCTGGCTTTGGCTTTTCTTCTTCTTCTTCTTCTTCTACCCCACAACTTCTCGTCTGTTGCCGCTGGTGTTCTTTTTTTTCCTGGCTGGCTGCTCATCCATCACCCACGCGCACTGTTTTAATCCGTCTCTCGGAGAACTGAGAATTAGAAACAGGTCGTGACGGAATGGCCGCTGGGTTCACCAACGCGAGCGTGCTGACACGCATACACACGTATGCGGTCTCCATGAAAAGACTAAACTATGTATCTAGCATGGACCTGAGACCTGCTACATTGATTCTGTCTTAATGTAGCTTTCTACCTTCAGGTAGAGGCGGTGATGAAGGTTGTCATGCAGTAACACCTGGCAGAGTGCTCATTGCTGGGTCCCACAAGCCTCTATTGGGTTACTAAATTGCCCTGAAGATTAAGTCTGTGGAGCAGAAGGGGGTGAATGAAATGTGTGTGTGTGTGTGTGTGTGCGCGCATGTGTGGCTGTCTGTGTGCGTGCAGGTGTGCAGGTGTGCAGAAGAGTTCATTCCAAATTCCACAGCCTGCACTCAATAGATCTCCTGGAGGTGTGAGTGCATGTGTGGATGAGAGAGAAAGTTTTGACTGCGAGTTGCATGCCTGTAAAGGAAAAGAGCAGTTAATCGAGGCACAAACAGATGATGCATGAATTCCATGTGCTCTCTCTCTCTCTCTCTCTCTCTCTCTCTCTTGGCCAGACAGCAAGAACATTCTGCCTTGTTTGCAGTGCCAGTGAAGCAGATGTAGTACCTTCCATCTCTGTGTGTCTCTCTGTCTCTCTCACACAAACACATGCACAGAAACACATTCACCACACTGGTGAGTGTTTTAGCCACATATGCAGCTACACATCAGCCTCTGAATGGAGCTGTAGTCACACTTTGTGACACTTCACACTGAAGCTGGAATCGAAGGCCTCACTTAACCCTTTGATATCTCAGGGAAACATTCCTGGCGAATGTCTTTATTTTACACATCATATTTAGAAGCTGGTTTACGTGAACTACTAATTTATTACACATAGTGTCACACGAGAATGTTTTAAATATATTTATGTGTATGCATGCAGTAATTTTAAACATGTTTTTCAAAAGGTGGTAAGGGAGCTTCAGGAGGAAATAAATTTGAATACATCTGATCTAAAAGCCAAGTCAGACATGAAATCTAGATCTACAGGCCAATAAATCAATTTGCTTTTATGGTAATTTCCCTTTGACTTGGACATGCTTTTTGGATTGCTGCTGTTGGTGGGAGCTCTTCCAGAGAGTGGGAGGCCTGCTGGTTTTTTTCCTCCACACAAGTGCGGCTCGGTCCTGGGGTCAACCCACAGGAAGCAGTCCTGGATACACCGCAGGAAGAGCCTTCTTCAGGACCAGCTGTGTGTGCTATGGTTACACTCGACTTTGTTTGTGGCTGTGTTTTATTTGTGTTTTTTTTTTTTTTTTACCTTTCTCTTTCAAACTATCTCCAGATGTATTGCAGGCCAGGAGGGAAAAGAATCCGTAGTATGTCTAAATATTCACTCTCTTTTCCTCATTTCCCCCCCTGTTCCTTTCATGCCCTGTGACTTCTCTGAATCATTTTCCCATGTTCTCTTCCCAGTGTTCTTGGCCAGTGCAACCTCGGTTCAACTTAATAAACAACCAGTTCAGTCTCCTACGTGCCTCGGAATCCCCCACTCTGTGTACTTGATTCCATGGTAACCGTTGCATGTGGATTCCCTACAAGATATATGAATTCTTTGGCTGATGTGAGTCATTAATGAACGTTCCTTTACGTGACTCAGGCAGAAAGAGTAACTCAGTGCATTGGGCAGTTCCAATGCTTGGTTGGGAAAACACCATCTCAGTTTGCCAGAGTGAGGGTCAGAGGAACAGGAAGACAGTGGGAGGAGCTCCCCATGGAATATGAAGTCCTTTTCCATCCTTCCGCCTCCACCCATATAGCAGGGGTTATGAACATAGTCTCCAACTCCCAAATCGGCAGTGATGGTCAGAGCTGTTACCACTGCTTGGTATTAATAGTCTATTTGTTTTGGAAGTGTGGAGGCCATGTTTGAAGCTCACTGTCATTCTCTTCCAGAAGAGGGGAAAATATATTTTTTGCTATTATACAAATGTTTTCTTAGATTTCTTAGTTATTATACACAATGTTATGATCAAAGGCTTTAATATTTTTTGGTTGTTTCCTCTAATGGCAAAGTAGGCCTCAGTGAACTTCAACATTCAGTCTATGAGTGTGACAGACTTTCATACAGTGTCATTAATCAGTTGTAGTGAAAAGAGTTTCAGGTTCATAGTAAGAGTTAGTGGTGACAGGAGAAAAGGTATGTAGTGAGGGTTAGTAGGGGTTAGTAGGGGGGTCAGGTATATTCCAAGGACCTTCTGAGGGTGATCTTCATCAATATTTGTGCTTCTTGCTTTGACACTGGAATAGTATGCTAATTTTAGCAGGTAACTTAAGGGCTGTGGAGCTTGTGCTAGAAATGTTATATATAGGAGAATCCCTCAAACCTTCTGAAAGTCCTCTCCTCTCCTCTCCTCTCCTCTCTTCTCCTCTCCTCCCCTCTCCTCCCCTCTCCTCCCCTCTCCTCTCCTCTCCTCCTTCACACTCTGTCTGTCTGTCTCTCTCACTTTCTCTCTCTCACTCTCTCTCCCCCAGCTGTGACTGTAGTCATAACTTTTTGCTCTGGAACTCCAGAGTGTTTAGTCAGAGAAATGGACGACACACAACCAGTTGAAGTCGCAGGAAGACACAAAACAAGAAGCAAGCAAAGCACATAACATTTAAACTAGACAAGGATATGGATCAATATTTGGACTGTTCTTGAGTTAAAAGATGGTGAGTAGTCTTCCTGTCAAATACAGTTCTGGTATGATGTTCAATAGTCTGTACAGCTGTATTTCTGTAGTTTGGATTAACAGTATTCATAATCTCAACAATGTGGCAGTGCTATTTATTAGCTCTCAAACGGTAGAATTAGGTTAGCTTAATTTGCGTTAGACTAACAAAACAACTGACTTTCGAGTTTGGTTAGTTAGCAGGTCTGTAGCAACCAAAATGTCACTGACGTTTTCATGTCCAAGTTCAGAGCTGTCCTCAGCTGTATTCTGCTGCTAAATGCTTATCATAGTTTTGCACCACTTCATGTCCATCCTGTTCAGCTTTCCATTCTCACTGACTGAGATTCTTCATGCCACGTTCTTACTTTTATATTTGCTATATTTTGCCACTGCGGTTTCCTCTGTAACCCTAATATACTGCGGTGCTGTGTGTGTGTGTGTGTGTGTGATTATAACCCTTGTAAGAGGAGCCCTGTGGAGAACGTTCAGTGGCCAGGCTATTTTCTACTGCAAGAGCCAGGCCACGTTGGCATAGCTGAGGACTTAATGACACGTTTCAGAGGAATGGCACTTCACTCAGCCGTCGCCCCTTGCCACTGTGAGATGGAGTGTGTGTGTGTTTGTTTACTCCTTTGTGTAGAGGGATACATAGAGATCTGACTAAATCACTCATTACTTTCCCACCCAGTTTTTAATTGTAAGATAGCCATTACCATGTGTGTATGTGAGTCAGTGTGTTTTCCTGTGTGTGCATGTGTGTGGATGTGTTTGTGTGTGACTGTGTAGGTTGCTATTTCTGTTAGTGTAATAGTGTGCGAGTGAGGTGTGTGTGCATGTGTGTTTGTGTGTGAGGTTATGAAGTGTGTGAGTGTATATGTTTGTGTTTCTGTGAGTGTGAAAGTGTGCGAGTCTGGTGTGTTTGCAGTGGTTCTGATCTGTTCCCCTGTGTTAGACCGTGCGTAGCCACGTTGTGTGACTGAAATCTCAGGCAGCAGTTCAACCTCTGCTGAACCTCGTCGCTGAAGGTGTGTCTGGCTCCCCCTTACTCCTTCCTGTCTGTGTCACCGAGGCTACATGAGCAACGCGGCTTGGCACTGTGCCAGACACACACGTGACCCTCCACGCCTGTCCTGAGCAGAGCCACAAAGTGGGAAACGTTGAACGTGATGGAGTAGCTAGTCTGGCAGAGCTGCCGTGGGAAGCTTTGTGCGAGGGGTTTCTTTAACAAGGGCCTTTCTCATCTCCCAAATATTGCACGTTAGCATTCGCATCCTGTAGCCTGCCTGCCTGACAGTGCTGGGGAGCGGCGCGTCATGCTCCTTCGGCTCCCCTGGCTGTGCGTGCCGGCACGTAGGTTCCGCGCCGTTCGAAAGCATTCATCTGTTCTTGCGTGAAGCTTCGGACCTTTCTACAGCTCTTCGGAGCTTTATGAACTTTTGAATAGGAGCTTTATGAACTTTTGGATAGCCTTTCACAGCTTACCAAAGCAGTTGGACCAGGTAATGAAGTCACATCACTATTGTCTAAATCAGTGTCATTGTCTCTCTCGCTCGCTCACGCAACCTTAATGTCACCTGTCTGATCTCCACCATGCTCGTTCCTGATATTTGGACAATTCTGAGAAAAGCATTTTTGTGGAAAGTGTCTGTGTATGTCTGTGTATGTGTGTGTTTGTGTGTGTTTGTGTGGGGGAGGTGGGGGGTGTTCAATTCAGTGATTTGCTGAGATGACTGATCTGATGCGTCTGCTGAATTATCTCCTGACCTGAGGGCCTCCACCTGCTCACGTAGACCCTCGTGTGACTGGGTCTGCACCACATATCATCCACCCAGGCTGTTCCGGGCATATGCGCCTGCGATGACTCACACCTATTCATGCTGATCTGAATTGCGCTTGGTGACCTATCCTGACGTCCACTCACCTCTAGTCTGGGTGCACATGTGTTAGCATGGCCTGCGGACTGAGGCACGCAGTCATCCATGTGGCATTGTTTTTCTAAGACTAACCCAGTAAAAAAAGATCAAAGATCCTGAATGTTTAACAGTACTGAACCTGCACCAGGTGGCCTTCTGCATTTGGTCTAGTCTGCTCACCTGAGAACGGACCGTGCTCTGATAACTGTGCGTCATCATAAGGCAGATTACATCATGTGGTGGATTTCTTGTCATCCATGAGTTATTGCCAGCATTTGCTTGTAAATCTGTGGTTTTTATATGAGGAAAATGTGCTTTGCAACAAAACAAGTAATATGAGAGCACATAAGAGAATAAATGAGAGTGTATAATAATGTCAGTTACCATTTGTTTGTAACAAAGCCCTGTCTTCTCTCTCTCTCTCTCTCTCTCTCTCTCTCTCTCTCTCATTCTCTCTCTCTCTCCCCCTCTGTTTTCATCACTATCCTGAATTCCCACCAGGATTCATATGAGTGTGATGAAGTGATCGGTAACACAAAAGGCATGGACAGGCTGAACCTCAACATTCCTGAACACGCGCGCCAGACCCATCAGGTGCTACAGGTGCGTTAATATCTGCACACCACATCTGAAACACATATGATACCACAGGGAACCTCAGATCTGCCTTGGAGCAGCAAAGAAAAAGAGCATTATTAAATGAGATGATTATCCTTGGTATTAGCTGGCAACGGTTTCTGGTTAGGCAACTGCTAGAAGAACAAAAACACTGTCTCAAGTCATAGTCCTGAGACTTGGGCCTCTATTTGACACCATCACTGCTGGACGTAGTTGCTGACTGGACTGGCTCGTTTATCTGACATTTTCAGTGCAACGGTGACTCAGGCCGGATAAAACAAACCAGTGAATCCAGTTGCAGACAAAAAACCCGTCCACATTAAGCTTTTAAAGGTGGCCAGTGGTCACGAGAGTCACAATGTGCCTGGTGAAAGAAATGTCAGTGGACAATAGAACCATTTAAAATGGCATTATAAGTAGTACCAGGGTTAATGAGATGATGTGGGAAGATATGGGAACTCAAACAGACCTCTGGCCTTTGGGCTTTACAAGGAGACTGGTCAATATTGCTGACAGCTCACAGTGAACTGCGACCAGTTTTGCCATTTCGTTTGGAATGGTTGAGTAGTGGGAGAATGTTCTAGAGCAGGATAAACAGCTGTCTCCAGTCCCTGATGTCCTCGGCTCCCTTATCATCATAGATGTGGACTGAGTAGGTTCTGAAGAGATTTTATTGGTCTATCATACTTACTTACGGGATGCAGTTATGTTTACATGGATTTAACTTCACTGATAGCTCTTTCATAAAGCTAGTTTGGTCATTCCATCTGAATGCAGAGGATAAGAATTTTCCAGGCCTTAAACTAGGAGAATGTTCTTTTAACAGCAAATTTTCCCATAGTTACCTTCATTTCAAATGATCTTTCTATGTTCTGTACAAAGCGTCCGTTACCAAACAGACTCTATATATTTTTAAATGTTCACCACAATGGATATCAGAAACATAATATAATAAAAACACTGCCATGTTGCTCTCCATTAATCTACATTAAAACCCATCAGCCTTAAAAATATTTGTGGGACTCATTTCCAAGCCTTTGATGACCTCAGGCTGTGACTTTGAGAATGTTCATGTATGGACTGTGTCTTCTTTGCCTTTCACAGTGGCTAAATCTTGTTAGCCTCTCTGCATGCAGGGGCTGCACCTGGTGGAACTAAACACATTAGCCCTGTTAGTCTATTAGCCCAGCCGTTCTTTAATTCATGACCCTAATGGAATGGGCTTTAATCCAGTTTAGAGCACTGAGAGAAGTCATCCAAAAGGGAGCAGGTCACTCTGGTGGGGCTTCTGGACCACCATTATAATAGGACATCAGTGAGTACTGATTTACAGAGTAGAACATATGCCTGTGGTGCAGGCTATATGCTCCCAGAGCAAAACACCCAGGTCTCAGTGTTGGAGGGTGTGTTGCTTTGTATATCAATCTGTCAAAGATTTGTGGTGTTCAGCATTTAATTTCATCACGACTGAAGGAGCTGCTTCTAACTGCTCATGTGACTTGGCCTCTTATAAACATCAATGTGTCTGTCACGTGTTGTCCAGAGTACCCCACTGGACCTGATTGAGACAGGCAAGACCCTCAAAGTCCAAGCAGAGCGCCCCCATCTGGTCAGTTTGGGAAGTGGACGTCTGAGCACAGCCATCACACTGTTGCCCTTACCAGAAGGTGAGTGCTTTACTTGGCTTAATTTAGCTCAATACAACGTGCCCTAATGTCAGTCAGAGAAAGACCTCAATCATGTGTTCAGCAGCTTTGTCTTTTTACCTACGCAGGCTGAAGCCTGTATAGTTTAGGTCGATCCACTGTATTGTTTCAGTTATGTATCTATAGATTAGATGATTAGAAGGATTACATGAAATATGCACTCATTCCATTAGCTGAAGAATGACAGTGACTGGCCATTTCACTGCATTAAGCACATCCCTCCATGTTGGCTCTTACCTAGAAAAAAAAGCCCTGCACTTCCATTATTACTTCAGACTCTGCTCACCCTCTGTTTACGTGCCTTGGCTGTAGGCCAAGCTGTTGATGGAAGTTACCCGAGTGTGTGTGTGTGTGTGTGTGTGTGTGTGTGTGTGTGTGTGTGTGTGTGTGTGTGTGTATTAATAAGAGGGGGTCTAAGAGAGCAGTAGTCCATCTCCTTTGCTGTATTCATAGCTCTCTACAGCATCTCATCACTCAGTCAATGCCAAATGGAGGACTCTCCCCTGCCTGTGAGGGGGAGTGGAGGCATGTTTGTAGTGGTAATGGAAGTCCCACAGATGTCAAATATCCAGCGTCACTTAACTGATCTGCCCATTTTATAATCTGCAAAGCTGAACCTTCAGAGTAATCTATTATATGAATACGTTCAGGAGGAAAAACATCCCTTTCTTAATTGACAGACAAAGAGACATTCTCAGCCAAGGGACGTCTCTTTGTCTTGTTGAATTTTAAGGGGAATATCCTTAACTTGAGTTCATTTGGAGTAAATATTCTTGAATAGGTACTATACATGTTTGAGAGAAATTAAATGTGAAGATACTTTACATGTTTGAGGAAAATTAAATAATTTTTTTTAACACATGAAGCAAACATAAGCACCCAGTACACTAACTCCCAATCAGGCTTGGTGGTTATGGCTGAGAGCTGGGATGTTTACAGCATTTGGCTGACACTTTTATCCAAAGTGACTTACAATTGTTACTGGATACATCTTGAGCAAATAAGGGTTAAGAGCCTTGCTTAGAGGTGGGGTTTGAACCAGCAACCTTCTGAGTACTAATTAAGTGCCTTCAACTCTGAGCTAGCACTGTCCGCGTTCATTGTTTCTGAATACAGGGAAAACTACCCTCGGCCATGGGAACACAGACATCGACATCCAGGGGCCCGGAGTGGCAGAACTACACTGCTACATCGAGAACCAGGCGGGAGCCATCACTCTCTTCCCCTGTGGTAATCTGTGCGCTATGGATGGCCTTGCAGTCACGAAGCCCACACGACTCTCGCAAGGTACAGATATTACAGACGTGCCAGACATGCGAAACGTGCCTGTCTTCTCTCTCCTATGGAAAATAACATTATGGACATATTTAAAAAACACCCCCCCACTACCACCTTTACAAATAGTACAATCTGTTCATAATTGGTTCACATTTTGCACCTCAGCAGATGTTCCTGACTGAAAATGTACTCTAACAATGTATATAATATGCAGTATAATAATATGGAAGAAATATGAGAAGTTGGAAACATACCAGGGACTGAAAGAAGAAATTTAAAGAATATGGAAGGTAGCACAAGGGGGTGACTGAGGTAACGCCAAGGTTGTTACCGTGGTGATAGGAGCAATTGAGGCTGTGACCCTTAAGTTGGAGGAGTGTCCCCAACAGATCAGAGAAATTACATCACTCTCAGTCCAGAAGACCACAATTCTAGGAACCGCAACAATACAGGCCTCTGTATTTAAATATATGTATATATTAATTGGTTTATGTATGTATGTATAAATTAATTGGTGTATATATGTATATAATAATTGAACTCTCTCACAATTATATATTAATTGGTGTCTCATGTATATATACTGAATTTTACCACATTTTTAAAACATCTGATGAAAATGTGGATGTGACCTTTTTTTAAAAAATATATAAATAAAGTTTCTTTATGTTTTAACAGTTACATTGACTTAATCTCACACAGAAAGATGATGGTTCACTAATGTGGATCCCAGGCTTGATTTTTATATAATCCCAAGGATAGTGAATCAGTACGTAAAAGTGCAGTCAAATGAATATAGTTTAAGTAAGTAACAGTACACTCAAATGAATATAGTTTAAGGCAAAACGGCACTACTTCATAACGTTCTCTGTGCTCCTCAGTTTGGAATGGCATTGGTCTGTCGATGCAGTGGAACTTAAACTATATCTGGGAGGTTTACATTGTGTACGATAAACTTTCAAACATGCATATTCTCTTCAAACACGCATATAAGTGTAAATTACAATATTTGTCGTGTATCGCTAGCATAAACGATAAGCTATGTCCTCTATGTTGAGTTGTCCGTGTGTGTGAGTAGGTCCGTTTAATTCGAATATAGCATATATATAAAATCAGGGTGTTAATCGTATTCAACAGATTGGCACCCCGCCCCCTGCTCACACGCTGAGCACGACAATAATATCGCTAATGGCAGAGAACAGCCGGCGCTGGGACAGCTGTTACGCGCCGCCGTCAGACTAGACTTTTTGGTCCTGAGGCCGAGTGTAAAAACGCGACTGCTTTCGGACAAACCGAACTGTCTGAGTAATTTTCGTTTGATTTAACTCAAGTGTGGCTGTCTGCAGAGCAGAGTAGACTTCTCCTCAGAAGTTGATGCCGGTGGATTATTATTGCGCGAACACGTGGACGCGTGAAGTCGGGTGTTTTTCATCTGCTTTCTTCTCTTTGGTTGGACTTGGTTTGTGTAACAATTAGTGGACATCTGGTCACTATTTTAATGAAAGAAACGTCAATAAGTGGACCACGTAGACGCAGCAGCTGACATTAACATTACAAAGACTCACAGCGGCACACGTTAGAGCGAGCGGTCTGTCGCAAACAGCAAGGACTTACAGATCAGAAAGATTTTGGAGAAAGGGTAGCATCACTGACGCTGGATAATATTGGAAACGACTGGATGTAAATGTAAGTGTTTCGATAACTGTTGAACTGATGTCTGAAACGCAGGCTAATTGAACTTCAGTTTTCTGAATCTTTTGTTGCTTTTATACGTTTTTTTAAAAAAAGCTTTTAAAATATTCTCAAAGGTAATACATTAGTAATTTTCGCTAGGTAAATATTTGCTGGAATAACAAATATTTTCCACGTCATTCCTATTCGTATTGCTTTGCTTTTGATAATACGAGACTGGTTTTGGGATTTAGCGCATTGTTTATAACTAGTTAATATGATATTTGTTACTTGTGCTTTCTACTGCTTTGGGTCACAACCTCTGTGACTACATGTGAAGTACAGACTAAACTGTAAGGGCCAAAGTAGCTGTCTGGAGGCTCATCTCCACCTTATTTCAACCCGAGCGTTCCTGGTGTCCTGTCACCGCTGTCAAAATGCACAACAGCAACAACTAGACCCCCCCCAACAACGACGCCCGGTGTGCTATATTTTCATCGTGTCTTTGTGACTCTTAACCTCTCAAAGTGGTATCCTGTGATAGGCCTCCGTTGTGCTTGTGTATTTCGTGTGCTTTAACACTATCAGAACGCCCAGAACAGAAGTAGGCGTTGTTTTTTATGTGGAAGTAGTGGCTCAAGGAGGATGACCTGATTTCACAGTGTTTGTGTAACAAGTATTAGAGGCTACAGAAAGTTTACAACTTGACACATAGCTTAAGTCATGTCACTCACTCCGTGTTATTTAGTTGTGGTGAGCTGGGCTTGAGTTGACCTTGTCGTCATGAATATGATACAGTGTGGAAATATAGGCCGAATATACGCGTATTTTTAGAAATAATTAATCAAAAGAAAGACGACGTCGATACTAATTTGCAGCGAGATGCAGAGATAGGTCAGGACATGCTCTGAATATGAGTTGCATTGTTATGATGGTAAAATTAATCCGGTGATTCAGGCCAGTAGAGTTATCACTTGCGTACATCAGGGTTAAATGGAAGTCGTTTGAACCTCATGTAGGTGTGAAGGCTCATATCTGGTGTTCTTTAAAGCTGCCATGTGATTTATGTCCTTCTCTTCACTACGCGTACATCCACAGCCCAAGATTCATTATGAAATGGAGGCTGTGGTTATAATTCACAGGTAGTTTGACAAGCCTAGTATTGATTCAACTGTGACCTTATTCACAACACCAACATAACGGAAAAGCACTAAGTGGTACGAGTGAAAGGAGGGGTGTGTGTGTGTGTGTGGCTGTGTGTGTGTGGATATGGTCATGGATATGCATGTGTTTGTGTATATAAGCATACAATCTTTGAGGATGTCTCTAATGCCAGTTCTGTTAAATTGGCATTTTGAATGTGAGGTGTGAATCCTTTACATGTACCAGTTACTTAAGTTCCATTAAGTTGTAATTAGTTCTAGGCTCGTGTGAAAGTCAGCACCTCTGAACAGTTATGACGACAACACCTGACTTCACCCTGTCACATTCACACATGTACGCACGCAAGCACACCCCTTCATGACAATGGCACATCTGCTCCGTTTCCAAAACACCGTCCGTCTGACGGGGGAAATGTTTCCCATTAACCTTTACTTGGTCTCAGTCTATTCTAAGGCAGGCCGTTTGATTTAGTGCGTGAGGGGCACTGAACTCAGTTCCTGGTTCAAGGGCTACAGAACGTTCTGTTTTATCACTTAGCAACCAGGTCAACGTGGAAAATGTTCAACATTTCCATGACATTTATTCTTGAATTTTTTACATTCCTAATTCAAAGAGAAATGTGAGGTTTGGCTAGACTATTTATCTCTCAGCTGCAATTACCAACCAATCCCGGCATCCCCGCGGGATTTGGAGATTGCATATGTTATCATAAAAATGTCAATTTCAGTACAAAACAAAGACACCAAAAGAATTTCTCATGCAGTGTTTCTTTCTCGTGCGTGTGCTAATGCCTCTGCCTTTCACTGCTCTTTGTGTAGGGTGCATGCTTTGTTTCGGTCAGTCTGCCTTTTTCCGCTTCAACCACCCAGAGGAGGCCCTCAGGATGAAGAGCATGATGCCAGCAGGAGGAAGAGGGCCGACCGGTGCCTACAAAAGCCCCTCAGGTACAGCCTGCCTGCTCCACAGTCCTGCCCCGCCGCGGGACTGTCGGCCGCGTTTGTCTGTTTGCAGTTGCCGGCAACGTCAGATTTTCCGCAGCATGAATCGTTCATGTTATTGGTACAGTACAGTGTCATCTCTGAAACGCTGAAGCTTTGATCCTGAAACGGAAAACTTATGGGGTCCGTTTAGATGAGAAAAGTATCCAAACTTTGAAAAACAAATGCGCATTTAGAAATACTGTGGGGGGTCCAGAAGTAGCTTGGCTCATTTAACGAAGCACTGACTGATTTAATTAGTGCTTTATTAATGGACCGCTTGCCCATTCATGGACAGGAAGTGGCTCTGTGAGGACAGAAGTAGCTGACTGAATAAATGTCTGGCCTCAGGCACTTGAAGCAGGCGCTGGAAAGTCCCTGTAGCTGACTTTGGTTTTGACTCTGTTGAATCAAAAGCCACGCTGGACGTTTGAACATGCGTGACATCATCTCAACGGTGTCGAGAGCACGGCTTGGCAGGTGCAGGGTCAGAGGTCAGAGACCTGCTGTTTTGTTTAGTGATAATAGAAGTTACAGCTAAGGAGTGTGGTGAGGCGGTGTGATTCTAAGAGTTTGGTTTTGTCAAAGTGTTTTTTGCATCAGATGGTATCATGAAGGATATTTCTATTTGAGGAGGAAGGCTCTCGACTCGTCACTTGTCTTCTACATGTTCTACAGCGAATATGAATCACAGATTTTTGAAAACAGCAGAAGGTCCAGAGACTTGATTCAACAATAAGTTCACTGTGAGGAGTGTTGCAAGGAATGTGTGTGTGTGTGTGTGTGTGTGTGTGGTGGAGGAGAGTGGCACACTGTGAGGACCATGAGTCATGGTGTAATTTAGGGTCCATTCTCTTCTGTCTGCTCCGACCTTTGTGCTGAGGGCCTCCTGACCACGCCCAGTCCCTTCTGTGTGTGGTGTGTGTGTGTGTGTGTGGTGTGTGTGCGCATTTGTGTGTGTTGTGTGTGTGTGTGTGCATGAGTGAGAGTGAGTGAGAGAGTGAAAGAGAAGGAGACAGGAAAAAAGTGGTAGGGTAATTGTATGTGTGTATTTGAGTGCATGTGTGTGTGTGTGTGTGTGTGTGTGTGATTGAATGTTTGTGAACAAGAGGGAGGGGTGGTTGGATTTAGTGCCCGGTCCCTTCCTGACTGGCCATAGAGAGAAATAACAAGTGAAATACAACAAATTCAAATCAGATGAAAATGATGTGAGTGAGTGTGTGTGTGTAAATGTGTGAGTGTGTGTGCGTGTATATATATGTGTGTGTGTGTGTCTTTATTTATGTGGTTGTTCCTAGTCACAATATGTACTCAGCATGTTTTCCTAGGGATTGTGTTCCCTCTCTTCCGACATGAATAACCTATACGAATACTGTTGGATATTTGATACGAACACAAGCAATTACTGTTTCCCACAGAACCTCATGGACTGCTGAACGGGACCCACGCGCCTGTCCCCGCTGAGAGGACTCCCCCAGGACACGGCACTCTGGTCCGCTGCATAGAGAAGGATCTCCAGGATATCATGGCCTCCCTGTCCATGAGTGACTCTCAGGGCTCTGACTCTGGCAGACTCTCCCACCGCCCCATTCCGCAGTCTCCCCTCTCCCCCCTGCTCAACGGGGCCGGCCCTAATCTATTCTCCCCTCCCGCCAGTCCTGGTACCACGTCGGCTGGCTCCAGCTACGAAAACGCCACCCCCCCCTTCTCCCCCCTGTCGTCTCCCTCGGCGATCGGCTGCCCGGGAACTCGCGACGACCACGGTAACCCTCCGAAACCTTACCCTTCGACCAGCTACCACCACATGGCCCACGCCCCAGTCCCACAGCCGCGGCAGTCCATGCCCCGGAATCCCAGTGGCGGGCCAAAGGTTCAGGAAAGTCCCAGGCTTTCCCGGAAGGCCTTGGCAGAGACTCAGCCGAATCCCACCACCGACCATCAAGCCCAGCACCACGACGTCCGGAGGCGCGGTCCGGAAAGCCTGCGGACGGTCCTCACTTGCTCCCCGGGGTCGGCTTCCCTCTCCTCTGTAGATGGCACCAGGCGGAATGGTGCCAGGCTCACCACCTCCTCCCTGATATCCTCGAGCTCCTCTGTGCAGGAGGCATCTCCAACAGACCTGGGGATCCAGCCCCACTCACGGGCGCTCTGCCCCCCGGAGTGCCCTCAGTCCGCCCGCCGAGGCCTGGAGCCCGGAGCTCCGACGCGGGAACGTCCACCCCCCAGCCCGTCCTCCATGAGACGTGGTCTGCAGGGGGTCCCTGTCCTACCAGGAGCCTTACCTGGTGTCCCCCTGACGCCTCGTGGCCAATCGGGGAAGGGTGTGCTCGAGAGCCCTCGGCTGCACAGACGAATCACGCCTGAAGGGGGTGGGGCAGCGGCGGCGAGGGGGGTAAGGGCCAGAAGCCCTTCCCCAATGTCCGGCCGCCTGGGGGTCACCGGAGGGACCCTCGGCCCACCTTCGAGCGCCCAGCCTGGGGTCTCCCCCCTCAGCAGCCCCCGTAGCCAGAGGAAGACTTCAGTTCAGCCACGCCCACGCGAACGCAAAAACAGCATCTCAGAGATCAGTGACAACGAAGACGAACTGCTGGAGTACCATCGCAGACAGAGGGAGGAGAGGATGAGGGAGCAAGAGATGGAGAGGCTGGTGGGTGTAGGAGTGTGTGTGTGTGTGTGTGTGGGTGGGTGTGGGTGGTGTGTTACTTAACTCACACACACGTCAATACATAAAGCAATTGTTCCAAACTGAGACGTCCATTAACAGACCAGTATATAGATAAGAGCAGTAAAACTGCATTTGATGGTTTCTGAAGGTATGTGAAGTGTGTGTGTAGAGGCATGTCGATGCCTGATGTTTGTGTGTTAAGGTTGAGTGTTGGGCTGTGCGGTCGGTGGTGGGTGGTGATACAGGGTTCTTAGTTGTGGCACAGACAGGAGGAACACGTTGGCGTAAGTTCCTGAGAACGAGCCCAGGGTGTGGCTGTCTAAATGCTATATTTACCCAACAGTCTTGAAGTCTCATACTACACATACACACACACACACACACACACACACACCCCTCATCTATTTAAATACACTCACCCTAACAGTAACCCTGTAATTTTCCACACATTATATATGCTGATGTCTCTTCAGTTCCACTCAGTGGGGCCACAAAAACCCACGCTACTGGATACCTACTTAATTTTTTTCTTTTTCACCTCATGGAAATTGCTCATGAATATTCACGAGCATTATTACTTCTGATGTCTGCTGTTCTACCCATGTTTATAAATGCAGCCATAAAATTCTAACATCCTCAGTCCACACACACACAAACACATGCGTGCCTACACACACACACACACACACACACACACACACACACACACACACACACGCATGTACATGCATGCGCACATACATACAGCCCTAATTATGTCCAGCCGTGCAGCTGTCACAGCAGAGACACATTACTCTTATTCCCATTAGAGAAGCTATTCTAGGACGCAAGTCCTTCAGGACAACAGCGGAATTAATACAAGCAAGAAGAAATTTTCCATGAAAAACCATCAGCATTCTGGGAGCAGCCTTGACGGCTCATCAGACATCCACAGCAATGAGCTTAAAGAGCAGAGTATTTCACAATAATGCCGAATAGGCCTTTTTTTACACTGTATCCTGTAGTCTCCTTTGGGGCATGCCTGTCACTGTTGTCATGGTGAAAATGGAACCATATTTGCATCTAAGCAACAGCCACTAGAGTCCTCTTTGAAGAGAGATGCTGCTCCGAGCACACCAGCCCCATGAAGATGCAGTAACCTGGTTAAACAGGCTAGGTGGCGCTAGTCTCGGTAGTCATAGGTGACCTTACGCTTTCCAAGTGAAAAACATTTGATTTTTGTCTCGGCTGTTCACATTCAGATCCCACGTTTTGAAAGGCTCTATTGTTGTTCCAGTCCAATTACTTCTAGAATATTATTTGCATTCTTCTTAACATTATGAGAGATGTAATGTCATCCAAGCACGTCCTTACGACGGCTCCCTCCGGCACTGACGTCACAGCGTGAAGGATAAGCTGGTTGTTGGATTAGAGAGTGGAGATGGCCAAGAGGAAGAGGGAGGAGAAGAGAGGCAGAAAAAGACAGAGCATAACCAAACGGACCGAAGGGAAATGCCCGGAAGAAATGCCCCGGTGAGCTGGTGTTTTGGTTTCCCGTTGTGATTTTGGACGGCAGCAGTGGCAGCCAGGTGGCAGTGGCAGCCAGGTGGCAGCGGCGAAATAAGGAAATGAAAGAAGAATGAAATGGAGACAGGAGGGATGAAGGCATCCACAGATCCTTCGTGTGTGTGTGTGTGTGTGTATCAGTTCACGAGTGTGTATGATCAAGAGAGAAAGATCGTAGAGATTCTGGGCCGTGGCCCACTTGGCTTTACGCCATACGAGTTCTCTGCTCCACTGCAACGTTCTTGTCTGCTCTGCCCCGCCTTTATTGTCATGAAAGTACTATACACACGCACACTCACACACACACACACACACACACACACACACACACACACACTCCCAACATCAAAGTCCAGTACAGCATACACTCTTTCACTTTGGTCCCATGGTGGCTCTGTGCCCTAAGATGGTGGTTTGGTATTGGAGGTCACTGCTTATTATTCTTGACTGTCACCGTGGAAACTGAGAAGACTGCCTCTGAATGCGGGTCATTGTATGCACCACTAGAGGGCAGCCTGTCACCAGTTTTTCTTGTGCCAGATATCAGTGCCTTTATTCATTTCATTGTTTATTTGTTTTTGTTTTTGTTTTTAATCATTACTTGACATGTAGTTTAAGCTTAGATGCTGCAGAACCCTTTGAAACATGCACTCTTGAATCATCTTCATACTGTGTTTTCATCACACATTGGACATCACAGCTGCTTTCCACATTTGCCTTTGCTGAAAGGTTTTTCACAGCTGATCCAGGACCTGCATTAAGAAAAAAGGTCACACTAAAATATTCAATAATGGAGCGAGAGATGCAGCCTCTTGATCAGTTCCTTTAGGACAGACAGCATCTGTCTTGTCCTCTCCCTTCAGCTTCTTCCACGGGCGCGTCAGACTCGCTGCGTGCGCCCGTCTCCCTCCTGGTTCGTTCACGTAGCCGTCTGCGGCAGAGCGTGCCTGTGTATGTCTCCGCATGTTCTGTTTGTAAGAGATAGATAATTGAAAAGCCTACCATTTACTGCTCTGCCCTTTAGAGAGGTTTGTAGAAAAGCGCTATCCCAAATCCTCCTTGCATTCACTCCCCCTTACTGCCTAGCTAGGCTCCCTCTTCCCCACACTAAAAGTCTAATATTTAAGCAGACTGGAAAGGAGCCCAAACACATAGAGAATTTCAGACGGGCGTCTCACCCTGTTGAGCGTCCTGCCGGAGAAGCTGGAGGGGGTCAATCGTGTGTCAGACGCTGACAGAGCTGTGCGCCCGGCCGATTTTATGCGTTACCCGTCGTTTTTGTTTGGGCGGCGGTATCTTCACCGGTCTCCCCAGCTGAGCTCACACTCTCTTTGTTAAGAGGAATGCCGTTGCTTAGCGACCCCCGCAGTCAGCGCTTACGAGCGCCGGGGCTCTCGGCATTCCACCCTCCTGACAGGGGAGACCTCTTACGAAAGAGAGCGCGTGAGAATCCAAGCGTTCGTTTTTACGAGCTGCTATTCATTTAACATTAAAGAGGCCGGCGGCATGGTTATCACTGAGCAGCAGGGCGGCTACAAACCCTAGATCAGTTCAGTGTGCGATGTTTCCACGGAAGCCATCGGCTCAAGGGGAAGAGGCAGCCGGGGAAGTCTGCGTGCCGAGCAACGTTGCTTTTCGCGATGCTACAAAATTTGAATATTCACAAACGTAGAGATTGTGTCCTGTCCCACTGGCACCCCCCCCAGACATGATTATTATGAAGCAAGAATCCAAACATTCGAACCTCGGTGCACTTGATCTCAAATTTCCAAGTCACAAAAGAAATGCAGAATACGTAAATATAGAGTAATAGTATGATATTCACGCCAGGTTTTTGCCCAACAGCCACTGCAAGGACAGACAGCTCTCAGCCCAGCCCGAAACTAATTGGATGGTTGGACACAGCGAATCTCTTAGTGGCCTTTGTAGCTTTGAACTCTCTAGGCTGCAGCGCTAGTCTTTGTTCTTGTATTGTATGCTCTGCTTTAATTAGCGATGTATACACCTCAGAGTTAATACCGTTAAAGTTAGTCCTATCTTGGACGGAACCCTTCAGCTGAGGTACTCGACAGTGAAGCCATCAGGATGAGCCGTTCCTTCCGACTGCAGCAGAGGGTCTGCGGGCCAAATTAAATGAAGAAATTAAATGAAGAAATTAAATGAAGAATTTGTCCTTTTTCTACTTTACGCTGTAAGTAAGAGACATGGTGCAAACATTCACCATGAAAACCCGAAGCCTCGAGGGCTGTTCCTCGCCATTACAATTACATATATCTCTGGTTTAAAAATGGTTACCATCCACAAGGACACTGGTAACAGGGCACAATGACACTTAATCCCAGACCTTCGCTCTTAAATAGCTGCATGTCCCTGTTAATTAAACACGTGTAAACGAATCCTTGATGCATTTATTATTTCTTTAATTAGGTTAGCTGGAAGGCTCTCGGCTGTGCTGCTCCTGTGTCCGCTAGCCCCGCCCCTTCGGCTGGCACTAGCCCCGCCCCTTCGGCTGTCACCAGCTGACCGCGTGAGGTGGAAGAACGTAGCAGCAGTTCATAGAGAGATGTAGCCAGAGGATCGGAGACACACACACACACACACACCACCGGGAAGGGGAGGCGTCGCTAGAGAATCAGACATAGCGGTGAGCAGGGCTGAGGTAGTCAGAGAATCTGAGACACACACACACACATACACACTCACACACTCACACTCACACACACACACTCTCACACACACACACACACACACTCTAACTGACACACACATACACACACTCACACACACACACACACACACACACACACACAGACCGGTGGGCAGAGGCAATGTAGGGAAGGCGTGAAGCTCTAAAGGGAGAGGTGGAGATTAAATAAAACACGCTCACACACACACACAGAGGTAGACGGACAGACATGGTCGCCGCTGATGACATGTAGATTGGCAGTAGCAGCTGGCTACAGCAGCAGGGGTGACAGGTCACGTGAGTTCGCAAGCTGGGGGGTCACTGATCGTCACTAAGGTGGGGGGAGTTGGCCTTCAAGCATGTGTGTGTTTGTGTGTGTGTTTGTGGGACCATGGTTTCTCACAGCTGCCATGAGGCCCAAGAATTCCTTGACTTCAAACAAGGTGGCCATGTGCCTGTTTGTGTGGATGTAATTTGTCACATTGTGGCTTGATATTAGTAGGGACTTTAACCCAGCTCTTCTGAGTGGAGTGTACATGTGAAGTGGAGTGTACATGTGAAGTGGAGTGTACATGTGAAGGTGTCAGTGCTTTGGAGTGGTGAGTTGTGCTCTTATCAGATTTCAGTCGACAGGATCCGACTGCTGAGGACAGAACTTGTTGCACTGAGGCATAACGGAGCTTCTGAAGTCATAACAGGACCTGTGTGTGTCTCGCTACGTCTGTGGAGGTGGTTTTAGGACTGAGTTCTGAAGAGTTCGTCTTTTCTGTTTGTTTGTATCTGTGTGTTTACACAGGACGCCATTTTAAGACCACCCTGATTCTGAAGTGAGCGTGTGTGTCTATGTGTGTGTGCCTGTGTGTGTGTGTGTGTGTGTGTGTGTGTGTGTGTGTGTGCATACAGGAGAGACAGAGACTAGAGACAATCCTAAGTCTGTGTGCAGAGTATAACAAGGGGGACGACCCCCCGGGGGGCCTGGAGACGGGGAGGGCGGGTCAGTTCCCCGGCATGGAGGAGGGGCTTGTCCAGCGCCCCAGCCCCGACCCTGTGGGTGTGGCAGCCCAACGCACACACACTCACACACACCGACAGAGAGAGAGCGATGAGGAGAACCTGAAAGAGGAGTGCAGCAGCACTGAGAGCCAACATCAGGAGGTGAGGTACACACACACACACACACACACACACGTATATGAACAGCCGCATGCACACTCACACATACAACACCAGTCCAAGGTTTGGACACACCTACTATTTGTTTTACAATCTTCTACATCTAAAAAAGGAAAATTTCATCCAAAATGTCAAAATATCTTCAAGATTTGAGGTTGTTTGAAGTAACCACCCTTTACACACTCATGGTGTTCTCTAACCAGCATAATCAGGTCTGTGAGGTCTGTCCACCAATGCTTGTCCATAATCCATTAGATTAAAATGTCTTTATTACTATTAAACACATACATGTATGTGTCAAAACTACGGCACAATACACAGACATACACTCTAGATTTAGGTTTGAAACAAAATGAAAAATTCTAAAACCATCTCTAGTGTCTGTATAAATGAGTCACTGCTGTCTCTCCACTGTATACCTCTAAAACCTGTTGGTCTCTGCCTTTCTTTCTTGTATCTCTAATATCTCTCTCTCTCTCTCTCTCTCTCTCTCTCTCTCTTTACTATCTTTTGTGCCTATCTATGTGTCTCTCAGCACGAAGACAGCGCACGTCTGGGCCAGCAGGAGGCGCTGTATCTGGTGGAGGAGCGACTCAGAGTTCTGGTTCACGTGGATGAGCTGAAGGCCCGAATCACCGAGCTGGAGCAGCAGCTTCAGGACTCCAGGCAGGAGGTTGGACTTCCATAACCAGCTAGAACCCCAAAGCTAGAACCCATGCTAGACCCCAAAGCTAGAACCCAGGCTAGACCCCAAAGCTAGAACCCAAGCTAGAACCACAGGACGCCCACATCTTGCTGGTGAAGTGCTGTCATGTTTTCCTCCCACAGCACACCGAAGAAAAGCTAAACTTTGTGCTTCATTTTAAGATTCCGCCCCAGTGTAAACAACCTCGGCCCACTCATGTGTTTCGAATAGCAGCACATACGAGGGGATGTTTACTAGTTAGACATGCTTATTATTATGTGTGGAATATTCATGAGGAGACTGATATAGGTTTAATAGGAGTCAGCAGAAACTTAGCCTTGGGGAATAATACATTACATAGTAATTAGAATATTGAGAATATGGACAAGTAAAAGCAGAATGTTTTGAATTATTAGAATGTAATTAAGACATTGAACGTTTTTTGAAATTGGTTGGAATTTTGACTATAAAAAAACAAGAATGCGTCTTTATATTTTGCTTGATCATGATTTGAATATTAATAGATGGCTTTTTGAATGTCATTAGACAGATAATGAATATGCTGAAAGAGTTATCAATGTCAAATGTGTTTTGCGTTATTTTCAGGTTGAGATGGAAAGGGCCTTGCTCCAGGGAGAGAGGAGGGCGGAGTTAGATCAAGTGGAGGCGGAGTTAGAGATTATCAATCAGCTTCATCTTAAACTGAGTGATGTGGAGAAAACAATTCAAGATGATAAAGAGAAGGTAAGGGAATCTCCTGTACAATAATCTCCTGTACATCATTTCCTACTTCAAGGCACTGTACATCGTTGTTAGCATGGATACATTGCTTGCATTATCCTCTTGAAAAAGTGCCTGTGTGCTCTTTGCTAACCCCTTTCTAACCTTTAACAAATTAACTCTCCGCACTCCTAAGACTTTCTTTGTTCGTGGGGTGACTGGTATATGAATTAGTGATGCATTAAAAAGAGAACAGGCTTAATTGTGGCAGTAAAAAATAAACAAAAGTTTTTATACGACTTATCTCGAAAATGTTTAGCTACCTGTAATATGTAAGTTATTGCTGTAGGGCGGTGGTTGTATGTGACCTCAGCTCTGTTCTGCTACACCCCACCCGATGGAGGAAAGATTTTAGAGATGCAGTCTACAGTTTAAGTCTCAGGGCAGCCGTGTGTAACGTAGGCAGGATGGATACGACTGCTCTCCCACGACACGAGTAAAGAGGAGGGGGTTTCCCTGCTTTCTTCCTCAGCACGCCGAGCTTCTGAGCTGTGTGGTTTTTTGTCTCTTTCTCCCTCTGTTCCTTGGCTTGTCCTGCGCGTGCTTGGGTGTGTATGCGTATGTATGTGTGGTCCCGCAGGGGAGGGCTAACGTCTTGGCCGAGCGGGACGTCCTGGCCAGGCTGCAGGATGCGTACAGCGAGCTGAGGAGCCAGCTTGACAAATGCCCAGAGTCCCTGAGGGAGCATGTGCAGGAGCAGCTTGCCAGGGTCAGTCCCACCCCCCCCCTAACAAAACCCCACCCCCA
>JAOXYF010000003.1:8767785-8783587 GCA_028565775.1 Sternarchorhynchus goeldii | reverse complement strand
TAGCACGTTACTAAACAGTTTAGCACGTTACTAAACAGTTTAGCACGTTACTAAACAGTTTAGCACGTTACTAAACAGTTTAGCACGTTACTAAACACACTTGGATAATGAAGACAGGATGGTATGGGAAACAGAGCAAATATAAAGAGGGGAGTGGCTTCAAAGGAAAGGGTTGAACTGGGAGCATCGATACAGGTGCGAGCAGGGCTTAACAACTGTGACGCTTCAGAGGTGCCCGTAAAACCCCGTGTTTATGAGATTTCCTTCTTACGAGAAAAAAAAAACCCCCAAAAAACAGACTTTCGGCTTGAAAAGAGGAGATGCTTTTGAATTACAGCTGCCAGTGGGTGGCATTGAGTTTAGCGCTGAGAAGCTGCATCGTAGGCTTTGGGTTGATTCATGGCGTACGTGCTATAGCTTCCTACGAATGCACACTGTACGTATGAAGACTCGCTCCCTGTGGCACCACAGGTTTTGACAGATTTATGTCGGCAATAAATAAAACATCTTTCACAGTCCCACCGCAAGTGCAAATGCAAATCACTACATGTAATGTGAACTGTAAAACACGGTGGCCTTCACACCTCGAACCATCTGCTCTTTTCTTTTTTTGTACCTCACACCTCAGTTTTTAATTGAGTCGTACTCGTCATTTCATACATGTGAAGGGAACCTCCTTTAATGGTAAAGTAGCTCTAGGATTTCAGGTATTAAATAATAAGGTGGCAATTGCTGTAATTAAACACGAGTTACTGACCTGCATTTGAACTCCCAGCTGTCTGTATTTGCAGTGCTTTTCAAAACCCTTTTTCCTGTTTCTAAAAACACCTGAAATAAAACTAATTCTGATAACAATAAAGAGTGTAGGTTATATTTGGCAGTTTGGGCTTTTTTAACCATTTATATCATTTACCATTTAAATGTCTCTTTTCTGCTTTTAGACAAACATGAGACCAAGCTGAAGGGGGTTATCTACTTCCAGGCCATCGAGGAGGTGTACTACGACCACCTGCGCAGTGCCACCAAGGTAAACAGAGGGTGTGTCCCCACCACCTCCACCTCGTCTTTACCATCACACTGTGTTCACATGCTCGCATTGAGGTTGAAAGTCAGTAGGTTACCCCCCCCCCAGCAAAAGGCAGAACTATTGATAGAAGCCCAGAGGTAACCAGCGAATGTTTAAACACGGGCGTCTCGTGGTAAAGACAATCCTCGCAGTCTGCAGACAGAGGCGCCGATCAAAGGCAGCTTTGCATTTGTTTCGTCAGGCTTCTCTGCTTCGCCCCCGCCCCCACCCCCACCCCGTCTTTGTCCACAATTCTGTCACACACATCTTTGTCCTGTCCCCGACAGAGTCCCAATCCCTCCCTGACCTTCTGCGTGAAGACCCACGACCGCCTCTATTTCATGGTGGCCCCTTCTCCGGAGGCCATGCGAATATGGATGGACGTCGTGGTGACGGGCGCCGAGGGCTACACCCAATTCATGACCTGAGGGGAGGAGCGGCCTGGCGGAGCCCGTCGCCGCGGACACGGACGCGGGCAGGGAGTCGGTCCCTGGGAGATTCACACAGCCCTTTCAGTGCTAGCTGGACCACAGCGACGCCACGCCGACGGATCTCTGCCGTCTGGATGAGAGTGAATTTGGACAGATGTGTGTTGGCCGGAGGGGTGCACTGTTCTGCTATTGTTGGGCAGATGTTGAGGTACTCAAAAACAACAACAAACAAACAGTGATGTGAGAGAAGCTATTATGTAGCCCCATCTTTTATTATTCTACCATTTATGCAGACAAAAATTACAGGCATTTCACTGTTAGTTTGGGTCTGTTTATACCAGCATTATTATTGTAACACTTTCCCTGCAATGTTTTATAAAAGGGAAACTCTGAACACAAGAAAACAAAAAATACCCTTATTTTCCTCTGTCAAATATTTAAAATCACTGATCCTTTCTGTTACTGTTTGTATGCATTCATTATGTTTGCAGGTTATTAACAGTGTTTCTGCAGATCATACATATCAAGCTGCATTAACCCATAGTTCTTATGAATTTAGGTTTGCCTAAACTTTGACAGTTAAAGCTGCAGTGGTTTTTTTGTAATGCAGTAAAACCTGCAGATGTCAGTTACCTCTTTGTACTGGTATAACAAAATAAATACAGTGAGAACAAAACAATACTGTTAGTGATTTCTACCTTTCTCTATATATTCATAAACAGGTTATTTAGGTTATGAGATACTGAAAAACTGCAGCTCTCCTGTGTTTGTTTTCTACATATTCATCGTTGGCCATATGTTATACTGTGTGCTATTATGTATATTGTCTTTGTCTGGTTTTTATTATAATTTTGTATTCAATGTTTTATCTCTAGAAACAAGGAGCAGTATGCTTGCTGTTGGGTGTGTACTTCCTGTTGATGCAAAATATGTTTGGTGGGACCAGTTTTTGTTTTTTTGTTCATAATTATTTTTTGGAGAGTTTTTTTTTTGTAACAATTTTGCCTATGAGTGTTTGTCATGACAACAAAGGACTTGCCAAACGTTAACTTAAAATGTCCAGCAACTTCATTCTGTCAAGAAAGAGTGAGAGTATAGGGTGACGTGATAAAATGTCAGTTTGTGGCTGTTGTGGTTGTGGGAATGGTCACATGTGCCTTGCCAACAGCTCCTCTCAGTTCAGGGTTTTAAAAATACTGTAGTTCTCCACAATTGAGTTATAGGCTAATGCATTATTACCTATTCACTCTCAAGACATATAAAATATATTGAAATATAATATATAATTTGATGCAAAATACATTTATGGGCTTTTATTGACGAGAGTAACTTCCCTATGAATATGATTCTGAGTAACAGCTTCATTCAGTTCGACCAAAACAACATTCTAACAAAATATCCAGTGTTTTACGACCTGGTCATATACGGCTGTATTTATACTCTGTATATTTATAAGCTTTAACGACAATTGTGTGTATATCAGGCCCAAATAAAACACGTAACAAAACACTTTGTATTTTTAAATGTTCAAATATCAGTCTTCAGAGGTATAGAATAAAATTATAATCTTGAATTAAGATTAATGAATCGATATAAATGAAAATAGTAGATGTATGTTTGTTCTAGAGGACGTATAATTCTTCCAGTGCACTTTAGCGGGTAGCGTAGTGACGGACAAAATTGTTTTGTCGTCTCTGCTCAACCGTTTTAGTAATTCATAAATTTAACAAGATCTTATTAAGACTTCTTACTTGCTGCAACAGTTCGCTCGCTGAGAGCCGTGCGTCACACTGTGGCTATTCACCTTATTAACCGTTTTTCGGTTCTCTCGTAGGACGCACAGCACTCTCACACTCGACTAAGCTTTCTGGTGGACTTTTAAGGAGGCCGTATAATTAATCTCAGCGGTGTGAATAATTCGAGCTGGGGTCGGTGCACTCAAATGACAGGACATTCTAATAGTCGCGAAACGGTGGGGTGTTAATAGTCCTTTATTAGCCCGTCTGTAACTTCTGAATAAAAACTAACCAACAGGTGCTACACCTGTAGGTCGAGACATAACTTGCATTCACGCCTATTTGACTACCGCATTACCGTAATATAGACTAGAGTTTGGTATGGTTGTAGGCTGAATTCAACATGCTAGCCTAAAGGTACAACAACCAACACAATGTCACTATATACAGCGTATGCCTCTTGTTTACAGACAGCCTGTTTCTATCTGTAAAAAGCAGAATTCATTTATCCATCCACAAGAGGGCACTATTTCCCACTTCACGCTCGTCTCTGGGCGAGGTTTTGGAGCGCCAGATGTGGGGGCTGTCTTTCCGTTCCGCTCTGTGTTCTGCTGGGGCCCCGAGGCTCGGGGGTTGTTTTCTTCACCGCGTTGTGCCCAATCATTACCACAATAGTTAAATGCGCAGCTACAAATGTCATCAGCTCTCTAACGATCCCATCTGTCTGCGGCAACGGAGCCTCACCAATTAATTCATCACTTGTTACAACTTAATTTTGCTTTAAAGTTATTACTAGAGCAGTTTAAGAAAACATGAAAGAATAGAATAACGTTTGCATGTAAACTATTTTGCACCATAAACGTAGCCTGTTTAACTAATTCATTTTGGCTATTTTTATTTCTATGATAAATCTTCTCACCATTTTACAGTTAAAAAGAAAAATTTACGTTTCGCTGTTGGCATTATAGGATAATATTTTTAGTTGAACAAACTATGGGAAAATATTTTTACTTGAATGGTAACACTTTTAAAACATAGACTGGTTTGCATACTTCAACTGTCTTGAAATGACCCAATATCTGCGAGAATTAAACTCCACATTTAAACTCCAAAATTATGCTTTAGTCACTTCATTATCAGGCTCCAAAAGTAGTCTGTTGGGACATTACTTTCAATGTGAAAATCCATGTCCCATTTCACACCCTTTGGACGTAACGACCTCTGGATTCTCTTGTATACATTCTCCCTACTGATATCCATTCAGGGATATATTGTCATCATAACATATTAGTATTTAATCATCATTACTTACTGTTTGTTTCAGGAGCTCACAGCTTTCAGGGTACTTGTTATCAGCATGTTCGAGTCATGATCTGTCTGATTTAGATTGAGTTATTGACTCAGCCAATCAACACAATTCGTTTTGTGGTCCTGAAAGCCGCCTTGACTGCCAGGGTGGTGTCGCTGCCCTGCTGTGTGATGAAGTGACTTTCAAGGACTTTTGAGTCATTTACATATCTGGGCAGACAATACTTTTCATGCATTCATCTCGCTGATTAAACCATCTGGGAAAATTAGCTCATTCCAATGGGTATCATACATGCCCAAGCTAGGTTTTGCCTTTCACCTGGGCTGGTAGAATTCACCTGGAATTCAGTTTTCTCTACCCACTTTCCATTTTCCAACATGCCATTATGTGATCATTTCTTTCTCTGAGCAAACTGCAGTGACCTGTTCATGCTTTGAGATGTAGTGGTTTTTTTATCTTGCTGTGTTTCCTCTAGGGGTTTGTGTGTTTACATTTTCAGCATCTAAATATGCTCTCTGTTTAATTCCTCACCTGGCTCAACTGCTTCCCTTTGCAATTGTAAGAGCCATTCACTTGCAGTCTTTAGCTTTCAGCAAATAATCTTTAACCATCTCCTAGCAGTCTTTAACCATCCACTAGCCATCTTCAACCATCCGCTAGCAGTCTTTAACCATCCTCTAGTAGTATTTAGCCATTCATCAGCAGTTTTTACCCATCCTCTAAGACTCTTTACCCATCCTCTAACAGTGTTTAACCATCATCTAGCAGTCTATAACATTCCCTAGCAGTCTTTAACCATCCGCTAGCAGTTCTTATCCATCCTCTAACAGTGTTTACCCATCCTCTTAACAGTCTTTGCCCATCCTCTAGCAGTCTTTAATATCTACTAGCAGTCTTTCTGATCTAATCCCCTTGTGTGCCTTTGCTGAGGTCAGTGATGCTTCTGATATTTTGTTTATTGTCCATATGGCACTATATTACAATCTTTTTAACATCATGATAACATGCCTTACTTGCACTGCTCACAAGCATGTTCTCCTGACACAGAGACTCCAATAGCAAATGTCTACAACTAAGCCTTGTCTTTTTGCTTGGTGACAGCAACATTGCACACTTTCCTGCAAAAATAGTAATATAGAAATTCCAAACCCCAAAGTTCCCTGGGGTGAGTAAAAAAGAAAATGTGTGTTTAAATACTTCAGCTGCCAAGTGCAAAAATATTTTCGATTTAAATCAATAAAATAATGACCTGTAGTCATAGTACTCAACTGTATGAGACGCGAAAGCTCAGTGTAAAAACACTACAGAGTTTGCTCATTAAGCCTGGATAGTGACATAAACCTACACAATGATTCACACGACAAGGCCCAGGGGAGAATGAGCTAGGTTAACCCTAACCCTAACCCTAGGTTAACCCTAACCCCAACCCTAACCCTAGGTTAACCCTAACCCCAACCCTAACCCTAGGTTAACCCTAACCCTAACCCTAGGTTAACCCTAACCCTAACCCTAGGTTAACCTTAACCCTAACCCTAACGTGAACCTCCAATCCTCTCAAGTTAGAGTTGACATGACGGTTGCTGAGCTGCTAGAACTGACATTGGTGGCCACAGTCAGGTATGACTTTGAAGCGTCAAGTGACTAACATCCCTATATGAGTAAAAGACTAGGATCCGTAGCTTAGGACGGCAAGTACAGTACGTATTATACATCCAAGCACCAGACAGACATAAAGTCTTAACACGCGCACACACACGCACACACTATATTCTCAAGTGTAAAAGAGAGATTCATACACCTGTATACTTACCCGTTTAACGTGTAGAATAACAGTCTAGGGAACTATAATTAACGACACCAAATTCGTGCCAAAAATGCTACGCAAAAAAAGACTCCGCGAGCCTGTCCTTGAGTGCCTCTTTCTCGCTGCCTCACCTTGCTGTTTAAGTTTGAAATGCTAGACGGGCGAGTCCCGCGGGAGCGACGAGACAAATGGGCTCACTCAGAATCAACCAACTTTAATTCTTGTCCGACTTCTCCAAGGCAGAGTCCGTTGGAATCACTGCTGTGCTTGCATACAAACTAGACTCTACTTCTCATAAAACGCACAGGTTATTAATTAATCGCCCAATATAACGAACTTGAATGTTTGTTTAAATAGACTCCTCAGACTCGAAGTGTGATCTGTGGATGCTCTTTGGCAAAAATTAGCAGTTTGGGAAATGAGACGTATTGCTTATTTTGTGAAATTCCCCAGAAACACTACTTGAGTAAGGGAAATGAAATAAAAGAAAATACTGCTGAGATTTCTCTCGCCTGGTCCCCATTGTTACAAAAACACATTGTATGGTTAGCCGTTTCATACAGTATCAAGTCATTCTCGAACTTCAAATGTTTTGATCGAATGTGCAAGGGAGTGAGAAAAAAAAGAACTTAGAGACAACGATGAATTCCGAGAGAGATGGTGATGAAACTGTGATGTAACCGCTACTAATATGTGCCATACATGAACTTGGCATGCTGCGCTTGCTCCCTAACCCTCTACTCACTTTCGTTCTAACACACGCGCGTTGCACTTAAGGGCGCATTTCTCATTGGCCAGAAACAAACAAATAAACAAACAAATATACATAGACGGTTCTAAGGGCCTCGTCGTTAAGTTTAGCATTTCCATTATTTATCGCTCCTATGTATGATAAACTCTCCCTTGGAAAAACAAGGCTCTTTTACCATTAGGTAAGCGCGTGAGCGGATTTGACTGCATCATCACAGTTAGATTTATGAGAACAAACAGATTCGTCCCTTTAAGGAGCGATTTTAATTCGCACAATCGCCGATTTATAATCGGAGAAGTCCAGTAGGCCTCCGAGCACTTCGACAACTGTCGCTACATTTGCAGAATCAGCTATTGTTTCACAACATTGTAAGTAAAAAAAACTTCTCAGTGCACATGGTAAGTAAAGACGGATGCACCCACAGCATTAACCTTAGAGCCGTCAATAACCGTGGAACCCATGTGTGTATTGCTGACTTTCTCTCACGCTTTGCGCAAACAGGGCGCCCCTATGGACCAATTAATGCGCGACGAGAAGGGAGAGTCAGCGCTTTCCTGGGAGAGATCCCACACTTCAACAACCATTATTATCTCACTGCCGTCTACGTTACGACCGCGGTCACGAAGATTGCATCAGGCCTCACTTTTACAACTCCGAGGCTGAACCGACTTACGAGAGGAATTACAGTATCACAGCGCCTTCAGAAGCGCCCTCTTTGATCCGCGCGCCCCGAGTGCTCCTGGAGACAGCAGGCGTCACAAGAGAAGCCGTCTCATTCTGCGAAAAGCGAAGCGCATTCAGGTGTAAACAAAAGCACATTCTCATCAGTGTTAAACGGTGTTGTCTTCCGCAAATGTCAATACATACTCCATTTGTTTTATTATCTACTTTTGAGATTATCTTACACTTTTCTGCTGGCTACATTATGTCTAGTTAAGTCATTGGGGTCAGTGGGACAAATCAGCGTCGTGGTCTCGAAGACCATTAACCCTCACACCAAAGGTTAGGTTTCCGTGCATACAGAGATCGTTAGGTGGAACGGTATGAAACGACTTTTAAAATGTCCCACGATAAAAACCAAACGACTCGACGGCATCTCGAATATCGTCTCAGCATCTTTTCTTGTTGATTATATCCTCTCCAAAAATATTTTAAGTTACGCACTAATTTTTGTGCATTACTGTGCCAATGCTCTGTTATTATTCTATTACTGTGTAAATAAAGCCATGTAGATTAAAATGACTTCAATGTGTCATAGCCTACTTGTTGCAACAATGTATTTAAAAACAAAGCAACTTTTCAGGGAGTGTCACTTGGCAGACTAGAGAGACAAAACTGTGAAAAACACAGGCCAGGAGAGGGAGCGAGAGCGCGCATTGCAAATCCCATGGCAACAGCAACCAGAAAACATGTCTAAAATAGGGGGCAGTGTTCGCTATTACTATAGCAACAGGAAGACATAGCTCCTTCAATCAGCTTTAGGATTTGCTGAGACTGGAAAAACAAAGAGTGATTCTTTGCATAACCGTTATTAACCGTAATTATAAGCGTTTAATGACGTGTAGATTTAATGTGGCGTGGGTCTTTGCGACCGATTATAACCGGAAAAGCAGTGGCAGTGCCCCTTTAATGTGACAACTCACAATATGAGTAAAAACTGAAAGAAATACGCTACGCTCCCAACGCCAGTAATACCACGGCCGTGTTTTAAGATAATGCAAATAGTATAATGAATCTCTAAGAGCGATGCTGATATGTATATGATCACGGAAGAAGCAAACGGTGTATTATAAAGAAGCTGTTCATGCTTTCAACTAGCCTATAATACTACGCCTGCGCAGGGTAGTTGCTGCTCAGAAAAGTTGCTGGTGTGGCTAGTGTCCCCCACGGCTCAGTTAACTTATCGTGGCATTAGCTCTATATCTCGAGACAGTGTTTATGTTCCGCAAGATTATTTTCGGGGTTAAGGGTACAAACGCTTGTACCCAAAGGCATTGGTAAAGAAGCTGACGCAGTGCTTTAAAGATTCCACCTGTTAGACCCACGGGGGGAAAGAATATCCAGAAACTGGAACTGTTCCATTTTGGATCATTAGTGTTTTATAACTTTTTTTCACTCTCCCTTTCTCCTACTTTTCCTACTGTTTTAAGGTATGACATTTCTATAGGCATTATGTTGCTAACAGTTTATTGAAAGTAACACAATGTTCATATGCAACATAAAATACACATTTTACATGTATCAATTTAATAAGCAAATCTTTAAATTGTAGCTAACCTAGGCTAATTTTAAAATTTAACTTAAAATGTTGATATGAGAACAACATTCAAGGTGCCAAATAAAAATAATGAAAGTATAGACATTATCAAATCAAAAAGAAGCGTTAAAACCCAAGTCTTATTGTACTTTAGTTCAGTGTGTGAAACTTCACCGCTGCTTTAGGCTACTCTCGGGATGTTTACGTGGAACATGTGCACAGAGAGCGGTAAACTGAAAAACCACTGACTCGCACCAGCCAATCAGATAAGCAAAGGAAAGGTCTCCAACCAATCGCAGCACGGCGGGTTTACTACATCTGGCGAATCTGCGAACAGCTAACAGCGCTGATGCAACTAACCTGCAACAATAGCCCTGCATCTCCTGGGTAGCAAAAGTGTTCTTCCTCGATGTTGGAAATTAAATAGTCCCTTTGAAACCACACAATATGATAATGTATTCGCCTTTTTGAATAAATAGTGAATGGATAAATAGGCTTAGCAAATGTGTTCTACATCCTGCGTACTTTATGGATGTCAAGAACCAATTGCTTTTCATAATCTGTATAATAACATCGATAAGACCATTCTAATTGAACTTGTCACGGCACTGTACGTCTCTGGACCCAGTAAATTTAAACCCATATCATGTGGGCGTTGTTTACAAGGGAAGGAATACGTCTAAGACTAGTGCGTTCAAGGCGGAGGAATCTACAGCACCGGAGGCTGACCGCGTGACGCAGCTGGTTGCTAGGTGTGGATGACCTGATGCTTTCACTCAATTAGCTGATTCTCAGTCATCAACTCCATCACAACAAAGCAAGACCAGCTCCACTTCTGTCCGGGACGCTCCGAAGGAGAAATGGCTTTTTAATTTAGCAATATCGTCGACCCTCGAGAAGTGACGTGCTTTGCTGTAGCAACGCACCCCAAACTCAAAACAATTTTCAGCAATAATGGAGTAAGTGAAAGTTGCTTGTTACTTTGTGTCATGTTCAGAGTTTTTCTGATTTATTTCCATTTGCTGTGCATGTGGAGTCCTGAAGGCTGCTTGGTCTTTCTTGTGTTGCTGCGTTTGTTGCCATGTAAAGTAGGCTGCAGTATACCAAACCGAGAGGCTTATTTAGGCTATGGGGAAAGTTTCAGGTACTTTCCTCCCAGGTCATTCAACTGTTGCTACAGATATGGCGCTGTTTAGCAACTTCATACGAGGGGCTTTGGATTATCTTGTTACTTATCGATGCAGTTATTTTTTTACGTTTATCGACACAGTTCATTGTTGTTGCTTCTAAGTGTCTGAACAACATAGTAATGGCAGATAGCCTACCGTGAAAGCATTTTGTCTGTATGTGGTATAAATATAATGTGGTCCATGGACTGTCAAAATGATAGCAACTAAGGTTACCTCTTAAAACAGCAGTAACTACGAACAGCTTGGCTATGAACACTGAGATCATATGATGTCATCGTGATTCTTTCTGTGAAAAAGTTTTCTGTGTGATATTTTTAAGCGATTGTCCTTGTTTCGTGGCTAGCTATATTTTTAACAGTTTATTTTTGCTGCTTGCCCTCGAGAATAGAAAGGGGCTGATCAAGTCGAAAACAAAGGGAGAATCAGTTTAGGGCATTGTAGAGGAACTGACACCTTGCATTACGTCATTGGCTCCATCCCACGTGCGCGTCGAGATTCGAGACATACAGTTCAGTGGCTTATGCACCTGCCATATGTCTGGAGGGATTTTACTCTTATCTCTGATCGTGATGCATGCAATGTTGCTAGATGTTTTTTTGGTTTTTTTCTGAATTGCAACTACTGTTTGAGAGTTTACAGAGCCAAGCCAAGCATGATGGCTAACAATAGATCTTTTACTGTTTCTGGGTCTGAGATTAGGCTGTAAACAAAAAACACACTCTACTGTAGAGTGTTACATGGCTGTTTGAGTATTTAGAGGCTGTATCAGCAGTTTTAAGATGACTTCCATTAGTACTGCACTAATCCCAGACTGCCTTTTACTGGGTAATTGTGTTACTCTAGCAACTGATATTTAATTGGTGATGATGGTATTCTAGCAATTAATATTTAATTGGTAATGATGGTGTAATTTTATCTGTTGCTGATAATGACAATGGTAGTTAAAGCAGAGCCTCTGTCCTGGGTACAGCTGTGAGTTTATTTGGCACTGATCGAGCATCTACTTGGTTCTTTGGGATCTCAGCTGAGGTTCCTAAGTGGACACAGGAGACTGGGATGGATGGAACAGGTTTAGTGATGGTCTAAATTAGTCCCATGACAATCACAGATGTTTCCTGAGTGACACCAAAATGAATGCTCTATAATTTACCTCATCAATTTCGAGTGTAATTGCAGCAGATACAATTCTCTAATTGTGGTTTACTATTTTGGGGTTGTCAGTGGCTTTTAAAAAAATAAAAATACGGAGAACGAAACAATGTAGGTCAGAAGAGGAAAACCCTGGTAAACAGGGGTTTCCTCTTGCCAACGCCATTTTTCCTCTCTACTTTAGTTAACAAAAATGTAAAAAAAAAAAACAAAACAAAACAAAAAAACCCCAAAAAATATATTTGTGCCTTCGTCTATTACTCGTGTCACCGTAAGTGATGCTTTTAGCTAAGCCTCCTCTGATCGATCTCTCCTCCTTATTTCTAGGTTTCATAATGCTTACCCAGCCCTTTCTTCTGTGGCTCAACTCTCAAACTACACGATCGTGCACCGTAAACTCGGCCGTTTGAATCGTAGGACCAACGGACAGGATGACGGCAATGTCAGCACCCATTTGGAAGAAGACTCTACTTGGCTGCCAGTCAGACCCCCTCGCTCTCTCTCACCCACAGGCTAACCACAGCCAATTGGAGAGGCGCAGAGGGGAGGGGCTAGAGGAGAGCCAGCACTTAATTGGTGAGTTGCAGTGAGTACAGTTTTTTATTTTTCCCAGTTTCAGGTGGGCACCGCACTGCAGCACATTTCCTTCTCCTTGAACAGTGAGTAAAACTACCAATGTGTGTGTGTTTTAAATTGGTTTTGGTGTACATTTGAACTGATTGGAGCTACACTAATGCTATGAATTTTAACGCTTTTGCTTTTCGAACTACATTGATCATGCGTTATTATTTTTAACAAAATACTAAAATACAAAACAGTAAATATTGCGATTATGGTCAATCGTTGTTGTTATTTTTTTTTATTGTTAACGATTGTTTTGCAATTTAGACAATGTATTAGATTTACAATTTTTGTTTATTTTCTCTTTTCCTAATAGGTGATGGTCTCAGTGACTGGATGACGGAAGAAGTGGATTTCTCCTCATACCTCCCGACCCCTCACTCCTCTCCCTCCCCCAATGCATCCCTTCCCCCTTCGCCCCTTCAGCATGACATCCAGGTGCCCTCTGATTTGGAGGTCATGACCTCTCTGCTGCAGGAAGAGCTTGCTCAGCTGGAGGATTACTTCCTGTCTGACCCGCTCCCAGAGAAAGCCTCCAAACTGGGCAAATGCGACAAAGGGCCACCGCCAGTGGGTCCCCCATCGTACTACCAGTTGCCCTATGCATCATATTCTGCTTCTAGCCAATCAGAATCCAGCCCTCTACTTGTTACCCTAGCAACTGGGGAACTAGACCTGCTGAGCTTTTGTGGGGGTCCCATTGGCCGATCCAAGATTCCTAGACACGCCCCTTACAGTTGCAGCCGCCCCAATGGTAACGTCTGCGGCCGCAAGAGAGTTTCCGATGGGGTGAGGGTGAGTGAAGGCTATGAGAATAGCATCTGGAGTTCCAAAGGAAATACCTCAGGTAACTCAGCTGTTGCACTTGGTGGAAGCTACAGCTGTATAGAGGATGAACGGGTGGTGGGCAAAGGGTACTGCCTGGGCAGTGCAGTTGAGATCAGAAGGTGCGCCATTTTACCCAAAGAGGAGAAGACCTGCCGCTACACGGAAGAGACCGTCGGCATAAGCAAGGTTGTTAGCGGCGGTTATGGCTTTAGCGGGCCCCTTCAAGTCCCCCACAAGAAAGAAGAGATGGTGATGTACGGCATCAGGGAAGTCAACCTAAATGGAATGGCTGGAGGTGCAGAGATGGAGATGATGAGCGAGACCAAGGCTGGCGTTGGCGACGTAGCCAAGGCTAGCGTCCCCTGGAAGACCGAGTCCAGCGAAGCCTGCTTTCTTCAGGGAGCGCCCCAAGAAGAGGCCTACCACAACTTCCTAGGGGCCATTAATGAGCCGGTGAAAGTGGAAGGTGTCGAGATGCATCGCCAGCACGGCGAATTTCACTGTGGCTTTCTGGAGGGTCAAGGCCCTGACTGCTTGAGTGGTGATAGGCACGTGCATGACATGGGTGATCCTTGCCCCCGAGGAGTGCGTGCGCTGAAGGAGGAACCCTGCATTGTGAAACCTGAGCTGGAGGGCCCAATCATGGAGAGCAGTCAAGGGGAGCGCAAGCAGAAGAAGAGAGATCAGAACAAAACGGCAGCTCACAGGTATAATACTTTCAGCCAGTCAGCATAGGAATGTTTGTTGCTTTCGTGAGATCTTATGTGTTTCATAGAACTTAGTTTTATTCTATCTCCATTTTGGAAATTCCACCTAATCAGGTGAGCATATTTTTCGTGAAGTCAGCAGTAACTGCCATCAGGATCCAAAATTCAATCTCACGATTCCAGCTATCATTGGCTCTATAGGCCAAAAAGCTTCAGCAGATGTGGACAGTATCGGCCACACCCTTTCCGGGACCACAAATAAAGAAGCAAGAGCTTCAGCGACCAGTGATACTGATGTTTGCCACACTAATTTTTTAAAAATTAATTTCTTTTTATTACAACTTTTGTTTCCACAGGTATCGCCAGAGGAAGAGAGCGGAGTTGGATTCGCTGGAAGAACAGCTTCATGGTCTGGAAGGAAGGAACCGGGAACTTCGGGACAAAGCGGAGTCGGTGGAACGGGAGATCCAGTACGTCAAAGACCTTCTGATCGAGGTTTACAAAGCCCGCAGTCAACGGCTAAAACAGGAGAGCAGTGCCTGAGCTGAAGCTCGGTCGCCTGACAACAGATGATGGTCCTGCAAGTAGAATTGATAGTGCTCTAACAAGAGTGGAATTTTTACGTTGGAATGTTTTCTGATCGAATGTCTTTTTTTCCTTGTTTTTGGATGGGGTGGGAGAGTGGGTTGGCAGGGTGGGAGGGTGTTCTATTGCACGTTACGTTAACCAATCATTTAATTTTTGTTACAAACTGACAAGTCCATCAACAGCTGCAGCACAAACTTCCACATTTTCAGCTCCAACTCAAAGTCAAATAAATATGCACTGTGATTCTGTCATGGCTTAAGTGACAGCTGGCTTTTTGTGTGGGCCTCCTTTTTCCAAGAATAGCTAAAACGGGTCCTCATCTTCTGTCCTTTTCAGGATTGATGTTAATCAGCACTGAATACACAAGATCAGACTGAGCACACACTATTTTTCATTTACACAAGGCTATAGTCTAATACCATGTCAGAATATGACCTGCACTAATCTTAATTTTTCAGAATGCAGATAATTATCTTTTTAATATTATTATTATTATTATTATTATTAATTTCTAAGCAGTCTCGTAATACTTGGCAATAGCGCAATTCTTCCATCAACTCAAAAAGGAATTAAGCACTGATAAAATAGCAATCTCTTTCAAAACCAATATTGACCTTCAGGGGAATCAGTCTTTCCAAAATGAATGTTCCCTCAGGAAGAATGAACTTGATTTTATTTTTGTTTTGTTTTGTTTTTAATATCCCCAGTTTAGGTTTAGTCCTGCAGCTCAGGTATGCAACCAATGTCCAAAGTCACGGAAGTATGTCAGTTTGTAACTTGATGCTGAAGATATGGCACTGCCTAATGTTATGCGTGTTGATTTCCTATTTCAGTCTTGCATGCCTAAGATTTCATGGCTTTTCAGAAGAAATGCTTTTTGTTCTTTCTTTTGGTTTGAACGACATGTTGAACACAACAGCATCTCTCTCTTGCTGAAGACCTATCTTAAAGTCCTGTTATATATCCTTTTTCCTAGACATTTCATAGAAGGAGTAACATTTCAATTTCACAGACTACTGTTTGGCTCAATGTCTCTGCTGTAATTGCGAAAACAATCAGGGTTTGTGATTTTATAAGGATTGTTTGCTCTGATTTCAAATTGTGTCTAGAGGGGAGAACAGAAAATCTTTATAGTTAAACAGCTTTTTTATATTTCCACTAGAATGCTTGAGATGGCTTTACAAGACCTTTCATTTAGCTTCAGCTCAAGTTCGTTCCTTCCAAGCAATATTTAATCAACATTTTCATTGATGTAATTTATTATAATTGCAAATACAGTTGTATACAATCCAGAACATTTTTAGGGTTTTCATGTTATGGCCTATGTAAGTCAATTACTGTAGCATTAATCATAATTTAGGTGTA